>JAWRVF010000318.1:0-366752 GCA_036785485.1 Physcomitrellopsis africana
AAAATACGCTAAACATCATAAGATCCCTCTAGTACGGAAACCTAAACTTGTTTACGTAAAAGTCATAGATGGACGACTTTTACTGTCTGGTAGTGTCACTCATGAATCAAAACCTATAGAAATAGGATTTAAGGACCATAGTAGTTATATTATCTTCAACATTATAAAGACTCCGTCAAGTCCTATTATTCTTGGTCTTTCGTGGTTGGAAAAGTATAATCCAACCATAGATTGGAGGTTATGAAAGATAACATTTCCAATAGAACGTTCTGAGAATAAACCAGTTAGAAGATCCCGAATCAAAAAACCTTTATTTATTGGAGCAAGAGTATTTGTAAGATCGTCCAAGGAAGGTACACCATTTGTCATTTATGCGACTCCAACCAGCGAAGAGAAGATTTTGAGGAAACGAAGTATCTTAGAGACTAATATAAAGATTTTTCAAGATGTGTTTACGGCTAAATTTTTTGATATGCTAGAGACGACCATATGATTGTGCCATAGACTTGCAAGAAGGAGCACAACCCCCTTTTGGCCCAATCTATAATTTGTCGCAGACGGAGTTGGCAGAATTGCGGAAGTATATTGATGAGAATCTAGCCAAGAACTTCATTCGCCATTCAAAGTCACCAGCAGGAGCACCAATCTTATTTGTAAAAAAGAACGATGGCTCGCTACGGATGTGCGTGGACTATCCAGGTCTCAACAAGGTAACAAAGAAGAATCGTTACCCATTACCCTTGATATCTGGTCTTCTTGAACAACTTGGACGGGCAATGATCTTTATAAAAATCACTCTTAGAGGAGCCTACAACCTTGTACGAATTAAAAAAGGAGACGAATGGAAGACAGCTTTCTGTACAAGGTATGGCCATTTCGAGTATAATGTCATGCCTTTTGGTCTTACCAATGCTCCGACAGTTTTTCAATATATGATAAATGACATCTTTCGGGAGCATCTTGATGATTTTTTTGTCATCTATCTGGATGATATTTTGATATTTTCTAAGAACGAAATAAAGCATAAAAAGCATGTTCGTCTCGTCCTTGAAAAATTATGTGAGCGAGGACTCTACGCCAAGTTAGAGAAGTGCTTATTTCACCAAACTAAGATGGAGTTTTTGGGATTCATCGCGACTACAGAAGGCTTGAAAATGGATCCCAAGAAAGTGGAAGCAATCGTGTTATGGGAGGTTCCGAAGACGGTTAGAGACGTACAATGTTTTCTTCGTTTTGCTAACTTCTATCGGATTTTTATTAAGAATTATTCCCAAGTTGCTGCTCCACTCACTCGATTGACGTGTAAGGACAAGCTCGAATGGGGACTCCTAGCAGAGAAAGCATTTCAAGATCTTAAGATGGCGTTTACAACGGCTCCGATCTTGGTCCACCCAGATTTTGCAAAGGCCTTTTATTTGGAAACCGATGCTTCGGATTTTGCTTTGAGAGCCGTACTTTCACAGATGGGTGCTGATGAAAAGCTCCATCCAGTTGCATTCTATTCTCGAAAGTTCTCTGCTGCTAAGATCAACTATGAGATCCACGATAAAGAGCTTCTTGCTATAGTGGATTCTTTCCAAGAGTGGCGTCACTTTCTCAAAGGAGCGGCACATCCGGTAACCATATACACGGATCACAAGAATTTGGAATATTTCATGTCGGCTCAAATTTTGAATCGACATCAAGCTCGGTAGAATATGTTGCTATCCAGATTCGACTTTGTTGTCACTTATCGACCTAGAAAGCAACAAGGACTATCTGACGCTGTCGTAATAGGTGCTATTCTACTCAAGAATGCTCCAGGCACCTGGCTGTGGAAGACTAAAAAGAAATACACAACAACAAGATCCTAACAACTCTAATTGAATCCTACACAACTTCTATTAAATCTTAATAATATTAATCAAACCTTGATTCAATCTTAAAACAATTACAAAAGAAGAATAAACGAATCATACATTAATCATAATAGAAAATAGCATATAAAATACTAAATTTAGAAAATATTAAAAATAGAATCTTAAAACCCTAAGTCATATCTTATTCAAATCCTAGGTCAAACCCTAGTCAAAACCTAAATCAAATCCTAAGTCAAACCTTGGTCAAAACCTAAGTCAAACCCTAAGTCAAAACCTAAGTCAAATCTTTTGGAACAAATCCTATGTCTAATCCTCTCATTAAACCCTAAATCAAACCCTAAATCAAACCCTAAGTCAAACCCTGGTCAAACCTTAAATCAAACCCTAAATCAAAGCCTAAATCAAACCCTAATCAAACCCTGGTCAAACCCTAAATCAAATCCTAAATCAAATCCTAAGTCAAACCCTGGTCAAATCCTAAATCAAACCCTAAATCAAACCCTAAGTCAAACCCTAGTCAAAATCCTAAATCCTAAACCAAACCCTAGACAAATCTTAAACCAAACCCTAAATCAAACCCTAAACAAACCCTGAACCCTAAATTAAATCTTAAATAAATCCTAAATCCTAAACCAAATCCTAAATAAATCCTAAACCAAACCCTAAATAAACCCTAAATTCTAAACCAAACCCTAAATAAATCCTAAACCTTAAACCAAACCCTAGGGAAAATTAGAACCTCAATATCTATTGATTAGACCGTTGATCTTACTTAAAACTTTGTATACGCTTCCATCTCTTAGTCAAAATCAAGCACAACGAATTTGAAGGAAATCGAACTTACCAAATGGAAGAAAAATCCCAAAACCTTCTTGGGTGTTGGTCGGCCTCCTTCTCCAACCTTGATGCTGATCTTCCAGTGCTGATTTCTCCCTTCTTCACCGTTCAATCAGTCTCAAATCACTCATGTATATAAGAAAACAAGTCTATTATCCACACAAATAAAAAATTACTCCAATCCAACTAGCACACTGCTCAAGATCTGACTTTCAAAACTTAAATTCTGAGACCTTGACCCACTTAAACCTCAATTACATACAACTAAACTGTTAGATTTAGTTCAAATTCATAGCAAACATTAACAACAACAATACCCAAAAACCCACAAATTTCCAACTGTAGATTTGTTGCAAAGCTTCTGAAATTGCCTAAATCATCAACCCTATTTTATTTCACAAAATCTCAAGTAGCCAAAATAAACCTTGACTTTGCAAAGCTATTACAAAGTCGTTTTCTATTGAAATCACTCAAAACCAAATCTTATACAAAACTCTTCAAGTCTCCTCTCTAATCCCAATCTTCGATCTGCAAAAACTTCTCCATTTGCCGTCGGCATGCGGCTTTGTGCCCTAGGATCTTGTTTTGACCCAGGTTCTTCCTCGGCCCTCTCCGGGTATCAACTCTTGTATTTTTGAGGTAAATTTTTCTAAAACCTATTCTAAACTCCTTACTAAACATGCTTATATCAATTATCTTTCTAATCTACTTTGTTTTACCATATTTATGGCTATACAAAGTAAGTAGAATTCCTTTTTATAAAAGGCAGCATTAGCACCTTTTAATTTTTACTACCTCCTTGTCTATTATCTATTTTTCTAAGATAATTTTCTCTAATATTTTCATTTGAGCTCTTCTATAATATAATCACTCCTTCTCTCTTTCACCTAGTGGTCGTATTACTACACGACATCCACTCCCCCTGAACCTGTGCATCCTCCGGCATGCGCCAAGTTTATTATTGTTTTGATATAAAATTTTCTTCATCTTGGTCAAATTCTTGATCTTCAATTTGCTCTTCTTCTTCCATCTTATCACCTCTTAATAGGTTTTGTTCTTCATTAAAACAAGTTGCTTCACCTCTTTGTTTAAATAATTTGATTTGCTTTCTTGTTGTATATATTTTTAATTTTGTACCATCAAGTTCTCATAACAAATTGTAATTCACCTATGACATCATCAAAGCCACTTTCTTTAAATATCTCCAATATGAATTCATCTTCATCTAGCACTCCACATTTCTTCAACTCATGTTCTATATTTTTGACATTTTTTTTTTCTATTCTTCCAAAATTATTTATATTTTTGAATAAAATATATCCATCCTGTGATAAGGTAATAATGGCCTCATCTCTTCTAATAAGCAGGAAGCCATCTCCCTTCTAGATTATATGCGGTTGTTAATGCAAGTCTAATGTCCATCTTCTCGTATACACTAATATTCTATAGTCAATTATTTCTTTTATCAATGCCAATATTTCCATATACTCCACATGTGCAAGTAGGTTGAAATTATCTTCTTTTGCACATGACCAAACCATTGGCGAGGTACAAATTTTGAAATAAGAAGACTTAAATGAAACCTCATCCACATAGCTACATATATCTTGCTTGCATCTTTTGTCTTGTTCTTTTGATTCCAACCTCCATTTAAGATGTCTATGTAATCTTTAAACCCATTTCTAATGTCTTTATATTTGAAGATTTTTAGATTTTCAATCTTTGAATTCCACACTGCATGATGAATCTTTTTCTTATCAAAATCCAATTGTGTCCCCAATACATTTGCATTATCCATATAACCTTGATTTTGGTCCAAAAGATTAGTACTCACAGTTGACCTGATTAAAGCCATTGACTTAATATCCTTATTTTTGATTCCATAATCTTCTTTTGCCATATAATTTTGTGAAATATCTATCATTTCTTCTTGAATGTATCCTTGTAAAACATCCTTCATTTCTTCTTGAATGCATCCTTGTAAAACATCATAACCTTGTGTAATTTCATAATCCCCTCCATAATGTTGATGTAAAATTTCAAAACTTCTTTCATCCAATCCATATATGGTTTCATAGCAATATGTAATTTGACTTTTATCATCATATTTATCTATAATCCCACCACTTTTCACATCATAATGATATGAATTCATACAACCTTCATGATTAGAACCTTGAATAGATCCATAATCCATCTCTTTTGAAGGCTCAACCTTGAATTCTTCAACATAATCCAAAGTATTAGATAAAGCATCCTCACCTCCTTCAAATATAGAAAATCTCTTTTTATCATTAAGAAATATTCCATCCAATTTGCCATCACCAACTTGCATAAACTTACTCAATGTGGAATAGCCATAGCTTTCATCTTCATTGTTGTTAGTGTCTAAATCCTTGAGCTCCATATTGCCTTCAAATTTTTGGATATCTTGGCCTTCCATACTAATAGTTTGAATAAAATCTTTGTTCTCTCCTTCACCGCTCTCAATATAAGATCCAATTTCTTTCATTTGCAAAAAATTGGCTCCTCCTTTGAAGTCCTCTAATTGCTCTTCTATTTCTCTATTTTCAAGATTAATCCCTTGTATTGATAAAGATGATATAGAAGCCAAAATAGAAGATTTTTTAGGCCATATTACAACTCCTTTAGCTTGTGCCCTTTGTTGCTTTGCTAAAATAATCACCGCTTCTTTCAACTCTTCCCAATTATTGGTACAACCACTCTCCGTAGATTCATCTGTAAGAAGCATAAAAAGCTTGTCTCCCAAGGCATCATCAAGACTATTTTAAAATAAGTCTATCTTTAAAACATCCAATGATTATCTCTCAGAGGATGAGAGTTGATAAAACCTCTTTTCAAATTCTTTCAAAAATTCATAAAGATCCATATGCATGCCTGGTTGTAAATTTATCCAATCCAAAAACTTTCGCTTGGTAATCCTATCCTCATTTGCATCAATAAATTTATCTTTCAAAAGTTCTTGAAATTTTGACCATGTCTCCACACCCCCTTCAAGTAATCTTTTCACTTTGTTATGAATCCTAGGTTCAATAGCCAAATAGAAGCTTGAAATCATCTTTGCCTCAGGAATTTGGCATGCTTCCATTTCATATGTATAAACTTGTAAAAACTTAGTGATGTTGCATCCTTCAAACCTTCCAAATTTGTTGATGATTCCTTGCAATGCCTTTGTGATATCCCTTTCAATTGCTTGCATCTTTTGTTGCTCTTCCATAAAAATAAAAAAAGCCTTAAAATACTCATCAACATTTGACCCATCCAAAATATTCAACCTATCCAAAACATCTTCCATTTTGTTCTATAATGTTCAAAAATGTCCCTTGAAATGCCCCAATAAATAACTTATAATACTTTAAAATGCTCCAAGATGTCTATGAAGCCATATAATGCTCCATGATAATTAAAATGTCATTTTTATTTTTTAAGATATTTTCCAAAGGTCAAAGCTTCAAAAAGCTTCAAAATCAATCATCTTGCCATTTTGTCCTCCTTTGCTACCTCCACTTGTTGTTCCACTTGCAACTCCACTAGAAGCTCCATCCATAGCTCCATCAAAAATATATAATTCACCCAAAGATCTTGATGATACATCTTCCATTTTAATTCATAATATTTAAAAATTTCTTTTAAAGCATTCTAATAAATATCTTATGATACTTCAAAATCCTCCAAGATGTCTATAAAATCCTATGATACTCCTTGATAATCCAAATGTCATTTTTTTTTTTTTTTTTTTTTTTTTTTTTTTTTTCCCTAAGATATTTTTCAAAGTTCAAAGCTTTTAAAAAGCTTCAAAATCAACCCTCTTGCCATCTTGTCCTCCTTTTCTACCTCCCCTTGTTGCTCCACTTGCAACTCTACTAAAAACTCCAATTGATGCACCATCCATAATTACTTCTTCAATT
This sequence comes from Physcomitrellopsis africana, assembly GCA_036785485.1. Lineage (NCBI taxonomy): Eukaryota > Viridiplantae > Streptophyta > Bryopsida > Funariales > Funariaceae > Physcomitrellopsis > Physcomitrellopsis africana. Next base: position 6,626 of record JAWRVF010000318.1, read on the forward strand.
CTCTTGCCTTCCTTCTCCATAAGTCAAATAAATCCAACAAAATCCCAATAATCTTCCACCTCAAGCTTATACTCCAATTGAAGCATCATCCATAAATCTTCCTTCAACTCTCTTGCCTTCCTTCTTCATAAGTCAAATAAATCCAAAAAATCCCAATAAGCTTTCACCTCAAGCTTTTATTCCAATTGAAGCACCATCCATAATTCCTCCTTCAACTCTCTTGCTTTCTTTCTTCATAAGTCAAATAAATCCAAAAATATCCCAATAATCTTCCACTTCAAGCTTTTCACGTCGGGTTCACCAAATTATATCGTAATACGTGCTATTCTGCTCGAGAATGCTCCGGACACCTGGCTGTGGAAGACAAAAAAGAAATACACAACAACAAGATCCTAACAACTCTAATTGAATCCTACACAACTTCTATTAAATCTTAATAATATTAATCAAACCTTGATTCAATCTTAAAACAATTACAAAAGAAGAATAAACGAATCATACATTAATCATAATAGAAAATAGCATATAAAATACTAAATTTAGAAAATATTAAAAATAGAATCTTAAAACCCTAAGTCATATCTTATTCAAACCCTAGGTCAAACCCTAGGTCAAACCCTAGTCAAAACTCAAATCAAACCCTAAGTCAAACCCTGGTCAAACCTTGAGTCAAACCCTAGTCAAAACCTAAGTCAAATCCTGAGTCAAATCCTAAGTCGAACCCTAGTCAAACCCTAGTTAAACCCTAAATCAAACCCTAAGTCAAACCCTGGTCAAACCCTAAATCAAACCCTAAATCAAATCCTAAGTCAAACCCTAAGTCAAACCCTGGTCAAACCCTAGTTAAACCCTAAATCAAACCCTAAGTCAAACCATGATCAAACCCTAAATCAAACCCTAAATCAAACTCTAAGTTAAACCCTGGTCAAACCTTAAATCAAATCCTAAATCAAACCCTAAGTCAAACCCTGGTCAAACCCTAAATCAAATCCTAAATCAAATCCTAAGTCAAACCCTGGTCAAACCCTAAATCAAACCCTAAATCAAATCCTAAGTCAAACCCTATTCAAAACCCTAGTCAAAACCCTAAACCCTAAACCAAACCCTAGACAAACCCTAAACCAAATCCTAAACAAACCCTGAACCCTAAACCAAATCCTAAATAAATCCTAAATCCTAAACCAAGTCCTAAATAAATCCTAAACCAAACCTTAAATAAATCCTAAACCAAACCTTAATTAAACCCTAAATCCTAAACCAAACCCTAAATAAATCCTAAACCTTAAATCAAACCCTAGGGAAAATTAGAACCTCAATATCTATTGATTAGACCGTTGATCTTACTTAAAACTTTGTATACCCTTCCATCTCTTAGTCAAAAATAAGTACAACGAATTTGAAGGAAATCGAACTTACCAAATGGAAGAAAAACCCCAAAACCTTCTTGGGTGTTGGTCGGCCTCCTTCTCCAACCTTGATGCTGATCTTCCAGTGCTGATTTCTCCCTTCTTCACCATTCAATCAGTCTCAAATCACTCATGTATATAAGAAAACAAGTCTATTATCCACACAAATAAAAAATTACTCCAATCCAACTAGCACATTGCTCAAGATCTTAAAAACCTTAACTGACCTTTAAAACTTAAATTCCAAAACCTTGACCCACTTAAACCTCAATTACATACAACTAAACTGTTAGATTTAGTTCAAATTCATAGCAGACATTAATAACAACAATATCCAAAAACCCACAAATTTCCAACCGTAGATCTGCTGCAAAGCTTCTGAAATTGCCTAAATCATCAACCCTATTTTATTTCACAAAATCCCAAGTAGCCAAAATAAACCTTGACTTTGCAAAGCTATTACAAAGTCGTTTTTTATTGAAATCACTCAAAATCAAATCCTATACAAAACTCTTCAAGTCTCTTCTCTAATCCCAATCTTCGATCTGCAAAAAACTTCTCCATTTGCCGTCGGCACGCGGCTTTGTGCCCTAGGATCTTGTTTCGACCTAGATTCTTAACCGGCCCTCTCCGGGTATCAACTCTTGTATTTTTGAGGTAAATTTCTCTAAAACCTACTCTTAATTCCTTACTAAACATGCCTATATCAATTATCTTTCTAATCTACTTTGTTTTACCATATTTATGGCTATACAAAGTAAGTAGAATTCCTTTTTATAAAAGGCAACATTAGCACTTTTTAATTTTTACTACCTCCTTGTCTATTATCTATTTTTCTAAGATAATTTTCTCTAATATTTTCATTTGAGCTCTTCTATAATATAATCACTCCTTCCCTCTTTCACCTAGTGGTCGTATTACTACAGGACAATGCATTATCAAGGAGATCGTATCTTGCACCAAAGGCTGGAGAGGCAGCATTCGACCAACAGTGTACGACGCTATTGAAGCCAGAGCAATTCTAGCTTTACGCTGCCATTATACTAATCGATGCTGACTTCCTCAATCAGGTATGTACCGCGACCATTGAAGATTTAATAGCAGTTGATATCAAGCAACGTGCCAATAATGACAAGTTCAAAGTGGAAGGAGATCTTTTATACTTTGAGGAGCGGTTGTATATTCCAAAAGGACCAGTATGGCTCCGAGTTCTTCAATCTCGTCACGATTTTCTAGCTGCGGGATATTTTGGATTCAACAAGATCTTGGAATTTATTTCTCGAGATTTCTGGTGGCCCCAAATGTGGAAGAATGTGAAAGATTTTGTCCTCACTTGCAACATCTGTTCAAGATCTAAAAAATCCTCGACATCGCCTTTACGGACTTTTACAGCCATTGCCAATTCCACGGCCATCATGGTCTTCAGTTTCTATGGACTTTATTACAGACCTGCCACCATCAAATTATTTCGACAGCATTTTTGTTGTGGTAGATCGACTTACAAAGATGGCGCACCGTGTCCCTTGCAAGAAGACATCGTCAAGTGAAGATACAACAAGGTTCTTTTTTGACAATGTGTATCGATATCATGGCCTACCAGATGATATCGTGTCGGATCGAGGAACTCAGTTTGTATCAAAGTTTTGGAGATCTCTTTTTGAAATATTGAAGGTGGATATCAAGCTTTCTTCAGCTTTCCATCCTCAAACTGACAGCCAAACGGAACGGGTGAATCAAATTTTGGAACAGTATCTAAGATGCAGCATCAACTATCAACAAGATGATTGGGCCGCATATCTATCAATAGCCGAGATGGCATATAACAACACCTTGCATGCGTCAATTCAACAAACACCATTCTTTTCTAACTATGGGTACCATCCGAAGCTTGATTTGTTAAGTTTGTCAACGAATAACAACCCAGCAGCTGAAGGATTTGTGAAGCAGCTATCAGAGCTTCAAACTATGTTAAAGGTGCAATTGCAGTCTGCTCAAGAGTCTTATAAGACATCCGCAGATAAACTTCGAAATCAAGCACCTATTTTCAAAACTGGAGATAAGGTATGGCTACTTCGACGGAATATCAAGACCAAGCGGCCGTGTGATAAGTTGGACTACCGAAGGTTGGGACCATTTGTCATCTTGAAGCAAATCAATCCAATGGCGTATTGTCTAGAGTTACCAGCTGCTATGAAGGTACATCCAGTCTTTCATATTTCTTTGTTGGAGATTTATCGAGAATCGTCTTTTCTTGAAAGAGTGCAAAATTCGCCACCTAGTATCGAAATCGAGAACCACGAGGAATACAAGGTAAAAAAGGTGCTAGATTCACGGCGTAAATGGAGAAAATTGGAGTATTTTGTACATTGGAGAGGCTACGATATCAATGAGCAAATATGGGAGCCGGCCGAAAATCTCGCCAATGCGCCGCAAAAGGTACAAGAATTTCATCAACAATATCCTCAAAAACCTAAGCCGGTTCGAGGATAATTTCTTTCTGAAGCTTGCTCATCTAATAACATAAAAGGAAGGGAGAACACTACCAAAATTCATAGTTGATGTAATTATTTTCTCCAAGATAGAGTAGATCTTTTCTGATAGCCATAGTTTGGTCTTTCGACATGGATAGCCAAGAGATAGATACCATGCCAATCATATCATCTCAACCTACTAGCTCACGAAGGTGACCTCGAGATGAAGAACCACCTGTACCACGACGACGACGGAGGATACCAAGTAACCGATCACTGGTGATTGTATTTGAAGTCGAGCCTGCTTACAATGGTCAGCCAGAAGGTATGTTTGCAGGACAGTTTCACAATGAGGACACGGAAGTTCATGCTTGGTCGGAAGTTGAGGGCGTGGGCCACTACCGTTGGCTTCAAGGACCGATGAACCACTTGCCTCGTGAAAGACAATTGGAATTCATAGCAGACGTTATGCGACAGATCTTCATTTTTTTGCGTTGGTATTGACTGACAACAACATTGCTTCTCGGAGACCTCGAAGCTAAAGGAGGGGGTGATGTTAGGGACATAGTCTTAGAACCTTCTAGAAATTAGAACATTCTAGAAGCAAGTCCCTGGAACCTTCTAGAAGTTTCCATTAGCAGTTAGTGGAAGTTTCTTGAGAAGCTTCCTAGTTAGTGGAAGTTGCTTGAGAAGCTTTCTAGCTAGTAGAAGTTGCTTGAGAAGCTTCCTAATTCATGGAAGTTGCTCGAGAAGCTTCCTAAGTTGTTGGAAGTCGCTCAAGAAGTTTCTTATTTAGAAGTATATATAGGAGTCGAGGCTGAAGAGTTCTTCAGTCTCAACAACACATCTTTTGGAGCTCTAGCTCACCTCTCTGGTGTTGCTCTTGTACTCATCTGATCAATCTAATTCTTGCCAGTTCTCTTTGAAATTCTTGTTTAGATTTCTTCTTCGTATTCTATGTCCGTGACAATATGCTAAGAGTCAATCTTTTGACCATTAGCAATTTACCTAAGATAATATCTTTTACTTGATAACTTATTTTATTTTTATTATTATTTATTTATCTCAATAATCATACCATATATATGTAAAGTAATAAATTTTTGTTATACAAGACAATATTCATTGAGATCTGTCAACAATTGGTGAGATTAGATTTTTTTATTTTTTTATTTTTTTAATATATAAAAATATTAAAATTCATAGACAATGTGAAAAAAAATTAATACAATATTATATGTTAATTGAACGTCTTATGGTTTTATAGTCAATGTATTTGTTATAAAATTTAATATTTTAATTTATTATAATTTATATTATTAAAAAAGCTAAAAAAAAAAAGATTAAAAAATATAATAGATAAATTTGAGATAAATGACAATGATTTTCAAATGTCCAATAAAATGCATGATGATTTTTTATACAAGTAATATTTAAATCATTTTTTAGTTACAAAATAAAGAGTATTAATAACTAACATTGTACATATAGGACATGAATTTTAATTTGTATCAAATCCCATTTATTTGATACTGCTTCAAAATTTTAGAAATAATTTAAAAACCTTACATAATCTCAGAATGCAATACAATGCACACACACACACATATATATATATATATATATATATATTCTTCTATTTTAATATAACAATTGATCACAAATACACAAGATGAAACAGACATTATTATTATTATTATTATTATTCTTTCTTTTCTTTTAATTAAATTAAACTAAATTTTAAAACTTTGATATAGGTATATACATTTCAACCTATACATTTCAATAAATAAATTTTTAGCAATATATATATATATATATATATATAGAGAGAGAGAGAAAATGTTTGCTTTTATTACTTTTATTATATATATATATATATAGAGAGAGAGAAAATGTTTTGCACCATTTTTTTTTTTTGTAGTGTTTTGATGTACTACATATTCTAATTCTTGTATCAATTTATTCTTTAATGTTTTTTGCTGTGTAGTATGTACCAACATTTCCACAAAAATCATGTCTTATGTTGTACATTAGGCTTTTTTATTGTGCAGCTTAGAAATATAATTTGGTATGTTTACTGGGCTATTCATGGCTCAGTAATACTTCCAGAATGCATGATAGAGCTATGTTGAGGCACCCAATACTCAAAAACTTTGCCATAAACAATTGCCAGTTTAACAATGAATTCATCTCTTCACTCTGTTCCATAATACCCTCCACATTGTAAAATCATTCAACAACAATGGTGAGCGGAACTATAAAGCATATCACAATATTGCCCGTGAGCTATTCTCCTCAGTTTTTTAAGAATTGGAGCTTCTGTTGTTTGATGTCGGTAGAGAATATGGAGGCAGAGCAAGCTTCGGAAATGACTTAAAGTCTTATTGTCGGCCGAAGCGGTATTCTTGCTCGATACGAATGAAACGAGAATACGATACACGTATTGTATACGATTCGAGAGCGATCGATCGTTACCACCAGAATTCAGTTTGATGAGCAAGGTTTTGCCGTACAAGGGAACATGGAGGGGAACGCATACATTGTATTGTACGGAATGACCGTATTGTATTGAGAACGGGGTCTACGGGAAGTAGGGTGGAAGGCTGGACTTCCGACCCGGAGCCTCATCGTCGTCGTCGTCGTCGTCGACGATCTTCACGATCGTTTTGGGAAGCGTTGGGGACGTGATGCACGCTATTCCGAAGCGCAATGAGGTCACACCCTGTATGTTAGTTTTGAATTTTAAGAATCATCGATATGTGGGGTATTGTGGGGTGATTTCTGCATCGAATTTTAGGGGCATATGTCTAGATAGCATTGGGACTTTGAGAAATCGATGTTTCTTGCGAGGAGATTCGTCGCAGGTATCCGGTGCAGTTTGAGGTGTCCCATTCTTTCAAGTTCGCCATTGCAATTGCGGATTTTGTTGTTAAGGTATGTGGATAATTTCGATTTCTGTCATTCTAGGGTTTTGTTTGTGGGGTTTGCATTGCTGTGGGAATTTGTGACCTTCCCCTGATCATTTCGTGATCGAAACCCGTCTTCGAAGTTGGGTGGGTCCCTGTAGCGTCGGGTTTTAAGGATTTTCTTCCTAATTTAGATCAGTCTTTGTGAAATGTCGGGGTTTCGGGGAAACTATTAGCCCATGGCCGTTTGTGATGCAAGGGAAACTGGAAGACGCTTCCACTGAAGTTTGTACTATTTATTGGGCCTGGTTCTAGCTGCTTTGGTAGTTTTATCATGACCTTGACAGGCTTCTGCACTGCTAAGCTCGTTGGTGCACATGTCTTGTGTTTAATTTAATTTAATTCAATTTAATTTTTTACACACAATCCTGCTGTTGCCACTATCGCCTTTATTATCAATTTTATTTCCTCCTCATAGACATGTGTTTTTTGGTGGGATGAGAAATTTCTTTCTTTCAAACATCCAAAGAGCACCTTGGGATCAACATGTAAGTATGCCGTGATGTTGGTTTATACAATGGGACGCTGCTTGATTGAGCTGGGATTGTGTCGATGCTTAAGCGGTGTACCTGAAGTTGACGAGAAGGCAACGGAGTATGTTTTGTGAAAACTCGGATACGTGAGCTTTACGAAGGAAACACATTATCTATAAGCTTACACTGTAATCAGCACTGTCCAATGTTTTAGAGGAGTATGGTGGCCGTGAAATTGCTGCGACTAGCTTTGTTATCTCTCGTGTTGTTTACAAATTGAATTATCTTCCTCTCTGGTGATTTCTATGTAGTAAGCATACTGCCAGATTTTTCATGGTTCTAGATAATTGTTGAACGTTTCAAGTAGTGGAACTAAATTCTCTTCATCAAACCTAGGTGGTGTATTGGCTCAGATTCCATCTGAGATGTTCTGTGGCAGTTGCTGGTGTTGCCTTAATGAAGCTCTTGCTGTCAGCTGGAGCAGTGTAATGCATATTGACTGGGCGCATGTATCTTCTTCTCTTTTTGGAAACTAGTCTGAAAGATTGCGAACTAGTTCTCTATGCTGCACAGGTTATGCATTGTGACAATGTCTACTTGCGTGTACGGGTAGTCTTGTCTACTCTTTATGTAGTAGGTATTTGTTGGTGTGTTGGGGAAAACTTTTCACATTGTTGCTGTCCATGGTGTCTACTGGGTTATGCCCTATTTTTCTGATCGAACACGACAGTGCAGGTTCTGATTTGGGGGTGACCATGAGAAGTTTCTGCTGTGTCAAAGAAAAGAAAAGAAGGGACAGGGAAAAGAGTGCATGATCATAAAGTAATACCCTGGGCGTTGACTGGAGTGTGTATGCTTGGTTAATGCAGAGCCAAGTCCCATGGGAGCAGCAGCTGGCCCTGCAGTCGCCATAGGAGACTGAGTCCTCTCCAAGTGGCGCTGCAATTGAGAATGATCAATTTGAAAAATCCGCTGAAGTCGTTACTTTGAGCGGCCATTCTGTTGTCACATGTGACTTTTACTGCACGACAAATTGTGAAGCAGTTTTGGGATTAATTAAAGGAGCGTTTGCATTTTGAGTTGGCTTGGGAGGAGCCCAGGAGGAGCGCAGAAAGGAGTTGGAGTTTTTAGAGGAGGTGGTTATGCTTTGCTCCTGGTTGTCGGCGCATGTGATAACCTCTAAGCCTTGCAGTATTCATCGTAAGTTTCATAAAATTAAATTTGACGATGGTCGATTTGTAGGGGAGCAATGAATGTCAGGCTTCGTGGACTTCTAGCCATTCTTCGGGTTTGTTGCATGTTGGGGAGTAGTTCTATAGTTTTAGAACCATAGCGAATGGTTGTTTCTGTATTGCCGGAAGAATGGTACCGTGCTCCCTTGGCATACGTTTGGTAACGTGGAGAATGGAGCTATGGTGGACATGATTTACCAAGTTTTGCCACATCAGAGCTCACATGCTCTGTCAAGCAAGTGGAATGGATTGGCCAGTAGCCGGCAGTATGAGCCCGTGGACGAAATCATAGCAAGATGTGGGCCGGTCTTGGAGCAGCACGCAAGTGAGTTGAGCTCCAGGGACAAAGCTTCAACACCTTCTGTTCAGGCCATACAGTCCTTCGATGTTCGAGTTGATTCCCCTGTTGGCGTTACGGAGAGAGTTTCCAATATTTCATCCCTGACTTTCAAAGGCCGTTCGAATGAGCTAGCGGACAGATCAGAGACTCATGGGCTGACAGTCGCCTCTCGGGAGAGGTCCATGAGTGGTGCAGGTGCTAATCGGGTAGGGGGTTCAGCTGCTGAAGACGTGCACACAAGTGCCTCTGGGATCGTTGAAGGTAATGTAGGAACCGTTGAGCAGGCGACGGAGGGACGAGACAGGGTGGGTTCTATGTTGTGCTTCCCTAGGGTCGATGTTGGTAGGGTGTCCGATTCAGCAGCAAGCTCGCGGGAGCCGTCGAATGATATTATGCCAGAGAACCACAGATCCGAGGCACAGAGCGTGCAGGGAATGCTGGAGTCTTTCATTCAAAGTGCTGTGGATGGTTTGAGTGGCGCGTCAGCGCACAAAGATGGGCGGATAGTGAAGAAGGCAGCTTTTTCAAGAGGAGGCAATAACTTGAAAATGGCGCACAGAGAAAGGGGAGGAGTGGACGCGAAGAAGGGCAACAATCATCACTTGAGTTTGAACTCGGAGGAGGGCGTGGCGGAAGACAGGACCAACCACCTTGCCACAGAGGCGGAGCCAGGGGGTCAGGGTATCATTGGTGCTCATCTTCAGGAAATTAGAACGGGGGTCCAAGCTGGTGCTTCTGCAGGTGGTTCTCCAAGGATCATCGAACGGTCGGCAAGTATTTCTGGTGCATTAAATTGTATGTATTCAGGGGTGGTTCTGCCATGGGAGAAGGGACAAGATTCAGCAATACAATCTGAAGCTGACCAACGTAACGCCGATCTTACGGATAAACTGTCTAATAAGGCTCGCGAAGACTTCATTCCTGAAAAAGCTGAGCATCTGAAGGTGGTGGAGCTGAATTTCTGAATGAAATGACAAGCGTACAATATCCGTGGTTCATGTTTGTGGCGTCTATGGTGTACCTGTAAATTTTGATGCGACGAATGAATTTGGTTGTACAGGCGAAAAGGAAGCTGACCGAGGAGCGAAGGACTTTGAAGAAGATTGCGGAACCTTCGCGGCAAAAGTCGCATTGGGATTTTGTGTTGGAGGAAATGAGATGGATGGCCAACGACTTCTGGCAGGTACTCGATCATCATCTAGTTTCTGAAACAACCAAATGTAAGTTAGCTGATTTTGTTAGGAGGTGCTTCTTGAGTACCTGTGGAGTGTTAGTACTTGTTCATTTTGTCCAAGTTTCCGCCTTTCGTTGCGTCGCACATCATGTCTCTACAATCTGAGTAAGGGGTGTTGATGGATTGAAATGTAAAGAGCTTGTCCAGAATCCAGTGTGCGCGTGTGGATGACTCCAGTGTGTTGTGTATTGTTCAGGAGAGGATGTGGAAGAGGTATCAGGCTGCCCATGTTTGTCTGGAAATTGCTATGAAGAAGGGGGAAGACGAGTTTTTGGCAGCACGTTTACTCAAGGAGCAACGCAGAATCTCGAACGTTTTAGCTCGTGCAGTGAATGATTTTTGGCACAGTGCAGAAGTTGAAGCTACCAAGGAAAAGACCGGAACTAGAATTTCCACAAAAGAGCAATCCAAGAGAAGGATTAATGAGATTGAAGTTATTCCAATGGAAGTGGATTTTCCTGTTAAGGAGGAGGTAAAGCTGTTCCACTATTATCAGTTCACATTTCTTCTTAGATCCAACATGAAATCTTGTCACATCAGTGCGATCGGGCAACTGAGTATTTGGCAGTGCTTATACATTATTGAGGAATAATATCTTTGCGTGGGGACTAGCATAACATGTTTGTGGTATCTTGAGTGTGACGATTTCTTTTTCCGTAATCAGGAATCTTTGAAATCGGTGCATATTGAGAAAGCTGGAAACGACAAGCCAAGCGGGTTACAGAAGTATGCTATTCAGCTTTTGAAAGAATCAGGATCCGCCTGGATATGGCAAGCCGAGGTCCCTTCGACGCCCAAGCGTTATCGAGAAAGCAACAGCATTCTGGAGCAAGTTCATGAGGTGCATGTCATATCTCATTCCCACGAATGCGTATAGTGTGGCGGCGGGTTGTGGCAGAGGGAGATTTTGAAGCGTGGGGGTTGTTGCTTTTATTGTTAGGTGGTAGTAGTGTTACAGCTACATTACTGGGGTAGCAAGAATTGGATATGCTGTGTGTCTATTGTGTATCCTCGAATAGTGGTGATATGACAACAAAGAGCTCGGAATGCGTGTTATTCGAATGGGAATGGCTTATTTTGAGTGTTTTGCAGGCAATGTTGTGCTGAATCTTTAAGGATGTTACAGGTACCACTGTTTTACAAGGTACCGGTCGGAGTAATAGAAGCTTATCGAATAGCAGTGGAAGCTGAACACACTAGGTCCGAGAAGGTATGGAGTTGTGATGTTTTAAGATTACAAGCGCCCTCTAATCGATATTTGGTTGATAAAAGTAGAAAAAGTTTTTATGAGTGGGATGAGCAAGGTTGAGAATACATGATTGTACTTGCGTGCAGGAGTATGAAAAGAGGCAGACAGTTTCAATCACCGAGGCGGGGGCTCTGGCTGGTGCGGAAGCACCTGAAGAAGCAAGCACGGGAGGGGATGTGAGCTATGGAAATTTCTTGAATGATGGAGGTTCTCAGGAAGACGAACCTATTGCGTTTACTATTGAGGGATCTCGCATAGCGAAGAAGAAACGGAGGAAGGTATTTAAAACGGGCAGTGTTGATGCAAGAGGCAATGGAAGTGGGTTACGAGGTACGAAATGGTGTGTGTGCGTGCTGTGTTTATTGTGTGTAATCAGTGCTTAGGGTCCGCGTGGGTTAGCTCTCTTGATTTTGCAGTGTGTGTTGAATGAAGGTATTGGTCGTTCTGAAATTGGTTCCCTTTGTTCTTGGGATTTGGTGGTTATCAGGACTTTCATATCGATTGTCAGGTGTTCGGAGTTCAGAGTTGGGCATACCTTCACCTCTTGTAGCGGAAAAACTTTCCATTCGTGGAGATTTGGGACCGAACAGTTTAACTGGAAGCATCCCAGTGAAGCGCGCGCGGTCATCAGCAGCGAATTCACGACCACGTGGCACACATTGTGGCACATCTCCAGGTAATGCCGACTTTATGTACTTGACAGAATTTTCTGCAGCATTGTAGTGGATCGGATTGGCTATTTCTGGGTATATATAATTGTGAGCTTGAAGTTGGTGATACTGCTTGAGGATACTGATTTGACGAATAGGCAAATTTTTTGGAACGCTTTTTACATAGTGGTCTTTCTGTTTGCATGGTTTGGTATGTGTAGGTGCAGTTGGACTTCCAGCACAGAAGGGATTTGGGTTTTCATCTCAGCAAGACGATGAATTGCCCATGGGTGATTCTAGCGAAGGTGATATCAATAGCGACACACCCAGTAGCAAAGTGGTTGGAGGTGACCGTAAACAGAGGAAGAAAAAAAAGACCAAGTCTTATCAAGGGGTGTCGTTTTACGACGGAGGGATGGGTGCAGGCACGTCGGTAAAGGTAATATACGGAGATATTTATATAATCGCTTGGTGTCTCAGAATTTCAGCAATTTTGTGGTTTAGTGACTGTTTTCAGGGAATACTGGATTTTTTTTGTTAGCGAAAGGTCTCCTAGAGCACACGCTCAGGGAGTCATATGTTACATATGTTGCAGGATATGGATGGAATTGCCTATGATCTTCGACACGAGCAGGTAAGCTAATTAGCTGGCGTTGCAGTTGTTTGTTGGTCTTTTATGGTGGAGTGAAGTTGTCATTTCGTTTGCAGATGATGTAAGTATATGTTTTGGCGAGCAGTAAAATTTTTAATGGAGTTGTAGGACTGTGCATGGTAATTCAAGACGTGTAAGGCTGAGAATACTGCATGTTCGTGATGCGGCATTATTAGAAGGAATGCGTGATTATTGTGTTCCGAAGTCGCGGAGCCGCACTTGGTTTGATGCTGTTCCATGCCCTCTTGGTCTCTACAGGGGAAACGGAAGGCAGAGACGCCTTGGGTAACTATTGGTGGATCCGATGGAGTTCTGGGTAAGTTGGTGCATCGTTGGGAACATGTTTCACAGTGTATGCTTGGAGTGATGTGTTGTGCTTGGCGGTGCATTTTTTTAGCAAGTAAGGTGAGTTGATATATTAGGACTACCTACTGCAGATGCACTAGTCGCGTCAGGGTCTCGAAGCATATCAGGTCAGCAAAACTCGAAGAAACAGAAGTCTGTGAGGCAGGCGGGAGGAAACCTCGATATAGCCGACACATCTGGTTTGTACAGCGAGCAACAAGTTGCCTCTGGAGTGAGTGCAAATGATTTAAATAGACACACCAGCATGCGAGACAGTCATCGGAGGGTCCGACCGAAAAAGGTTAGGCAGTTAGTTGATTAGTCATGATAAGTAACGACAAGTTCATTAGTAATGATAAATTGATGGTTGTTGAAGTTTAATGAAATTTACTTCCCCCTTCCTTCCTCCTTCCCTTTCTTCCTGCCTTGCTTCCTTCCTTCCTTCCTTCCTTCTTCTTCTTGTTTGTTTGCTGCTCTGTTTTTTTTTTTTTTTTTTTTTTGTTTTTTTTCGTCCTTCGTCTTCCCTGGTTTGGTAGGTGTGAGGGGCTTCTTGGAGTTGGCAAGATTACTTTACTTGCAGATGTGAATATAACTTACAGCTTACGTTTAGGTCGGCGAGCTTGAAGCCGAGTGATTGGAACATTGGATGCTATCTATGCCAAAATTTGTGTGGAATGCATAGATAACGTTTATTCGGGCATTGTGAATGTACGTTCTGCAGGTTCTTTCTAGTACCCTGACGGGAGTGGGAATTCCTTGGTCAGCTAGCGAAGATCAAGTATGTAATACTACGCCAGCTGTGGTGTTGAGTGTTGGAAGACTTTGTCGGTTAATACGTTGGATGCTTTGATGGTCTAGAGATGAGCATGTGTTGAATTGAGGTGTGATACGCTTGCGTCCATGAAGGCCGAATTCGTGCAGCAAGACTTGGAGAAGTTAAAGAGGGATGCAGCGAGTTGAGATCATGGACACTCAGTAAATTGGCTCTTTGTGTATCGTTATGCTTGTTTTTTGCGTGGACGTGGTAGCGGCACGGTCAAAGAGCTAACTGTTTGATGAGTTGTGCAGGCTATTCTTGCGCTTGTGAATGATTTAGGTCCGAATTGGGAACTCGTAAGTGACGTGTTGAGTTCGAATTCGCAATTAAAGGTATACTTTCGTCTCTGCGTCCTTGTAGCCTGGCCAACGATGCTCGTGTTGCATACACAGTGTGAGAGATGGTGCATGAAAATGTCAGTGTTGAGGGTGGTTATTTAACAGGAAGCTTATCGATGCCATAAGTGAGTGTAGATGTATAAACATTTCTGGAGTGCATCAAAGCTGAGCATTTCATTAATGCATGTGGTGGTTCAGGGTATCTATTGTAAACCTCAGCAGTGCAAAGAAAGGCACAAAGCACTATTGGAGAGAGTAGGTGTGGAAGGGTTGGAGAATTCGGAAGATCTTACCTCATCGCAGCAGCAATTCGCTAAAGTAAATGTCATGCATTTCCCGAAGTATTAGGCAGTAAAGTAATAGTTATTGCAGATGCATGATCCTAGGCGCTTGGATAATGAGGTTGCGATGGCCCTGGAGTATTCTGTGTTTTGCATACAGGCTATGATTACGTTGTGTGGCAACTTTTGAGTAGGTCATTGTTCTAACGGTGAAAGTTATAATTGAGTGCTCCAGAGTATCGTTCGGGGCTCGCGGGGTCATTGTGCAGCAGAGGAGGATACTCTGAAGCACTTTCAGCAAATTATCATAATTGTGCAAAAGTACGGTGCTCAAAAAACTCCGGTGAAGACTCTAATCATTGCTCTTGAATATGTTGCAGTTAATGTGGCGTAGAAAGATTGCATTCATTCTGGTTCGATTTTGTTGCTGAATGTGTGAAAAGTGAAGGGTTTCTGTGAGAAGCTTGTATTCCGGCAGGATATGAACCCGAACTTAGATGTGAGTTTTTTCCAGATTTGACGATCATTAAGATACACTTCATCTGCATTATCATTGCAAGCGGAGTGACCAATTAGCAGTGTTGGACTATCTCCTAATACGGTGTGTGTGCACTTGCAGAGTGAGTGTAAAGATCAAAAGCTCTTGCAAGCTTCACATCCTTCTCACGAAGTTGTCATCTCTCAGTTCTATTGCAATGTTCCTCCAAAGTAAGTGAATTGCAGTTGTTCTGGGTCACCTGCGACGGTGTCTATTGTGCATAATTTGAGGTGCTTGGCGAGGATTGGTATTTGTGTGCGTGAACAATTTTGGATTTCAATTATGGAACAGTGTGTAGGAGCTTGATATTTTGTAGCATACCAATTTATTACAAAGAAGGTATGGTTGAGTATATGGTTAGGATTGCTTAGGCAACAAACCGTGCCTCCTTTGTGTGATGCATTTATGACGAGAGTCTGACATGGGATATTATTTATTGGATGTCAGTCCCGTTCGATTGGCGGACCGGGTGACGAGTCCTGGCGACGGTATTACTCCACACCTAGCACAGGGTTTCCAGGGAAGTGTGGCGGGGGCTCAAAGTGTTGGGCCAATTCCTGGACTTGGGATGAGACCTTCAGCAGGTGGATATCCTCTCCCCCCTGTGTTGCAAGCCACAAATAGTTCGCATCTGGTAGGGGGTCCCGTGTCCCCTTCGTTTATTAGCACTTCTTCCTCCAGGTAATGACATAACTTTTGCTGATTGTTGTGAGTAGATATACATCTGATTGTTTAAGGCGTGATTATTGCAGTATCGAATCTTGCGTGGGACTCTGTGGACTTTGCATGGATATGATTTTAGTTTGATACTTGGCATTGTTTGTTTGTTTGTTAGTTTCAGTCATAGTTGTAGTCACTTCTTGATTGTGGGGTCAGTGAAGTTTGATTTCCATGCGTTCTGGAAACGTTGGTCAGATGGTGGCATACAATGCAGCGAATGCCATGAGAAGTAGTGTATGATGAAGGTGTGGGAGTTACATTAGGATAAGTGTTTCATGGTCCAGGGATGCTCAAAGGTTCACTGTGAACTCTTTGAACCCTCCTAGCGAAGAGGCTGCAAAGTCGCAAATGGCGACGAGCAAGCGAACGGAGTTCGATGCGCGGCGAGCACAACAGCAGGCTGGTCCAGGTGCATCAGGAGCACCTGTCCTTAGAGGTCTCTCAAGTTCGAATGGACTTCTCATGTCGCCGAGCAGTACAAGTGGGGCAAAATTGACAGAATTGAACCGTGGACGGTCCCTTCCAAGATCAGGTTTAGGATGCTTGAATTCAGCTGGTTTGAACGGGATGCTCTCTCCATCAGAGAACTTCGTTGGAATCAACAGGACGAGGAGAATCGCAGGGCTGGTGACTTTGGCACGGGTGAGGGACTTTTCGCAAAGCTTGGGTACAGTGGAAGATCATTGCAGTTCAGGGGTTGGTTTTGTTTGAATTACTTATGTTGGTAGGATTTTAGTTGTGGTGTGTTGATGTTCAGATGGGGCCATGCTGAAGTCATGCAAGTTGTAATCTCATTTCTCCCTGCTTGAATAGATGACGTATTGGTCGTGGGGGTTTTATTGGACTTTACTGATTGTTGGCAGTAATGAACGTGGAGGGAATCGTGGATTGTTGAGGTTTGTTAGGGCTGGT
Organism: Physcomitrellopsis africana; assembly: GCA_036785485.1. Taxonomy (NCBI): domain Eukaryota; kingdom Viridiplantae; phylum Streptophyta; class Bryopsida; order Funariales; family Funariaceae; genus Physcomitrellopsis; species Physcomitrellopsis africana. Next base: position 23,253 of record JAWRVF010000318.1, read on the forward strand.
AAAAGCAGGGAAATATGAGTATTTTAAGAGGGTGTTAAGCTTGAAATGACGAAAAACAGAGATGATTTTACAGAGCTGCACGAAGGAGCAACGGTTGTTGGTTCTTCAAGAGCTTCAGTCGTTGGCTCATCAAGGCGAAACACAAGCCGCTTCTGCTCTATCTAGCCTGATGGGTGGTGGTGACATGACAAATGCAGTGGACGGGTCAAACCAGGTGATTGTTGCGTTTAACTATGTGAATCGGCTCATTTTTGCGTTTCAACAGTTGTTTAGTGTATTTGCGAATATTGAATCTCCCTTGAGGTGGGATGAATTTGAGGCGATGTGCGGAGACTTCGATATGCATGTGTAGGCGCGCTTACAGATGTTTTAATTTTTACTTTAGCAGTCGTTTGTACAACACCAACAGCAACAACAACAGCAGCAGCCAGAACAGCATCGACAATTGCAACAGCATCATCAGCACACGAGCTACTCCTCGACCAAATTGCAAGCACAAATGCAGCAACACAGTCAGCCGGTAAAGACGTGCGCCACCTGTATGCCTAAGATGGCATAGTGAACTGTTAATTGATATCTTGACGTGTGCGATCAGTGAATTTACATGTGTGAAGGGGTGATTCTTCCCTGATTCAAGATAGTATGGTCCTTTGGGGAGTGGTTGTGCGCATGGTCATGTTGTTTTCTCTGTGTGTGGGACGCTCATTTTGAGTGTTTACGATCTGCATAGTAATCCTGCACCGCCGCGATTTGCAGCTACCAGTACCCTCGCAGAGTTATAATGCAGGGCCCACTCGCATGAAAGATCCGCAACAGCAGCAACATCAGAGACAGCAGCAGCAACAGAAGCAAATATTACTCGAAGGCCATCCAGCTAATTCACAAGGCCAGCACATGGTGGTTCCTCCCCTTCAACCGCGGGTACCCAGCTTCTCTTCTCAAAACTTGAACCTACAAACCCACATCCTCTCTCCTAAGGCACACAATAATCTACAAAAGCATTTAATTCAGCAAGTTAGCAGTCCTTCACAGGGGTCCCAAGTTTTGGGTTCGGCAAGCATGCAGTCATCCCTAGCTTCTCCAGCTGGATTAGTGCAGCAGAATGAGCCCGTTGTACAGATAACTCAAGGTGATGCTGGAGATAAGGATTCACAGCCGAAACAGATGCAGAAGCAAGCGCAGCAGACAACCCAGCAAGTTGTGCAGCAGCAGGATTTGAGGAATGGGAAGGGTGGGATTAGAGGGGCGCTGTTGATGCAGGGTGTTTCTCCTCAGACAGGACCAGGGCAGGCAAATACCTTGTCTGGCAATGTGATCGATCAGTTGCAAGGTGAGGCAGGCGGGCAGCTACAAGCAGGACAAAGAGGTGTAGGTCAATCTCTATGCCAAGCTGCAAAGGCAGCGAGCGGACCTCAGGTTGGAACCCAGGGTGGTCAAGTTGGTCAAGTTGGTCAAGTTGGTCGAGTACATGGAGTTCAATTACCAAGTGTATCGTCCGTAGTGGGTTTACAGAAGGTGTCCCAGCAAGTCCAACAAGCTGCGCAGGTATGGTTGAGGTTGCTATAATAATTCTAAAAGATCTGTTCGCATCCATGTAGGGACACAGTGTGGCGAGTTTTTAGTTAGTTCTTAGAAATGAGTTGTATTGGATTTTAAGAAGGCATAGAAATGCTGATGTCAGGGAGTAATGAACAAGGCAGAACAGGGAAGTCTGCCGCAAGCAGTTGGGCAATCCAGTGGTCAGCAAGCTGGTTCAGGCGCTAGTTCAAGTCAACAGGCGGTATCGACCGCGTCTCCGGTCGGTCTAACGCAACAGTGTCAACAGTTATGGGTTCGTCAGGTTGCGCAGGCGGCAGCGCCTCGAAGGTAAGTGGTATTGTTAGTAGCATATTGGATGAACTTGAAGCCATCAGGTAATTGCATTTGCACATGTCAATGTTGAGTGTATTCAGTTTGTTTGCTTGTGTTCAGGTTGCCAATGCGACATCCTAGCAGTAGCGTGGGTATGCCGATGCCGGGTCAGCTCGGTAAAACGGGTGTAAAGCAGTCGGGTGTACAGCAGACGGGACAGGGCGGTCCTTCCCAAATGACACTGCAGGCGGGACAGAACTGGTATCAGCTGGGTGGGACAATTCCGATGGGCATGAGCGACCCGAACTTTCATTTCGTTGGCTTACCATCTGCTTTGAACTTGAGCACAGGTGAAGCACAGGGCTCCCAATGGAAACCAACCAGGCAATAGCTCATCTACCTGGACAATTTAACACGCACTAACGGTTCAGTGTCTGGTCAATTTCCAATGTTGGCAAGTTCAACCATGCACTCAAATGGAAACATTGGTATGTCGTCGCTGGCTGGTTCAGGTATCCAAGGTGTGGGTTTAGGGAGCATGGCACGAGGCGTGGGTGGTGTGCAAGGCGCCCCATGGTTAGCGAACAATAAAGTAGGAGCAGGTCCAGGGATGAACGGAAGGGGCTTTCTAGGGTCACAGGTAGGTATTATGGGTGGTCAAAGCAACCCGGTGAATGGTTCGATGGGCGTTCCTGCAGGCGTAGGCAGCACACCGAGCAGCCATGTGAAGCCTCCCGCAGGCTCTTCGATGATTGCCAGCCGAACAAGTTCAAGTGCAGTTGGTGCTTCACAATCCGGAGTTGTTGAATCACGTCAAGGCGTGTCTACACACATTTCTACTCCGGCGGCGAGTAGCGGGCAGGTAAATGTGAATGTTTCCACATAGTAGTGGATTGCCATTATCTATGCAAGATGTGTACATTCATGGTTTTATGATACTAAAATTGCAGCGTATACTGATGATTGAAGCATGTGGCAATGTGTAGATGCGGCAGGCGCATGGAGGACATCCAACCCCGTCGTCTTCTAGTTTGGTAACCTCGTCCGAAATGGCTAGTGCTTCAGGTGTAAGTGGGATCACGAAGAGCAGCATTCTGGATTCTGGAGCCGATCATAATCCTTTAGCTGCATCAGGGGAGGCATGGGCAGCATCCTCGTGATAGGACCCGTTTCTCGTAGACTTTTGTCAAGCTCAAATTGAGTGTGCAGCATGTTTTTAGGAGTATGCGGCTCTTGTAGGGTAATGCGTTGGTCAGCCCATTAGCAAGAAACTGGAGGCGCGCAGATTTAGAATGGAGTTGTAGTACGCTGTGGACGCGGGCTTTTGCTGTGTCGCTCATCATCCTGTATGGTGCGGAACTGGACGAAGCGAAAGGAAGTCCAGCTTTGTCATTGATCAGCACCAATTTGTACATTTTCGTGCCCAGAAGCTGGGCTCTGCGTACGCACTTTTGAGTGCGACGCATTGTAGCATTCGCTGCTGCAGATTGGCTCTATGTAAAAAACATTTCTTGTTTTAATATAAAATTTTCGATTTTTTTCTATTTCGTGATCTGCTTCGATTGATGTCGATGTTACGAACCACGCAATCCTTTATTGCGTTGAGTCAGAATGTGATGTTGTGAGGGCTTAAACCCGATTGCGTGGTCTTTAGGATTATTCGAGTCATGGAAATAATCTCAATGGCAGTTTCCATCTTTCGAAAGTTTTTGAACCCCTTTTATTTATTTATATATTTATATATTAATTATTTTATTTTGCAGGTCGATGAGGTCCTCTAATTGCGACTTTTCTGGAGGCTGTTGGGACTAGTTTTCGTTGGGAGTAACTGCTGTTCTTTGTGCAGGTACCACCAGAGCATAAGGTACACTTCGCAAATGTCAAGCAACATTTGGGATGCTTGATATTTTGGTTATTACATTCACTACTGATGAAGTAGGCTGGGACGATCTGGATCCGGTATGCAAATTTGGTACAGCGTGCAAGTTCTCTCAGTGCGCAAATGTTCATGACATTTAATGCCTTCGACAAGACTTGAGTTTCAGTCCTTGGCCCTAGTTTGCAATGTTTGCTTCCCTTCTGATGAAACCTACTTAGTGGTGTGGTTTGTAGTTTCCCTGATTTGTTTGTCTGATTGTGACCACTAGATTTTAGCACAAATTCCTTTCAGCCGAGTCATCGCCGTTTTGTCACACTGCAACTTTGCTCGTTTATGGCTGAAGTTTGCATCCTTTGTTGCTCTGTGATTACTTAGTGAAAGTATTGGGATACATATTGTTCTGCACTGCTATCTACAAGGAGATACATACAAGAACACTTGAACAATTTGAAGTTGAATAGGTTAGTTGATTTTTAGAAAAACTTCACATAATACTTGAATTTACATAGGACAAAAAAGCACTGCGGATATCAAAGTTGTTTGGAAGCTATTAACTGAGCAACATGCATCTTTGTAAACTTGTCACATAATTGACTGATCAGTAACACTTCTGCAGCCGTAAATGTTTGGGTACTGTCCAGCATGAAACTAAGTAACTCCCTAGCATAAAATTGAGCATCTTTTAATTTCACAACCCTAGGTTCAATCCTGGGTTCAATATTAGGCTCTATGTCATTAGGATCAGTACCATTGTCATCGTTGGAATCAGCCAATGTCACATCAACTTCGACGGCTTCATTATGGCAATTGACGAAATCGGGCAACTTAAATATCGTAATTGCAGCACTTTCCCAGTAAATCGAAAGAATAACAAAGAAAATAGATTCCCACTCCAAATTCTTGTCAACCAACAAATCTGATTTACTATCCATTCACCACGTCGAACACACAAACATTACATGTTATCTCTCTTCAAAGACAAGTTTGCAAGAGAATCGGATGATAACTCACCAAAGAAACCTGCGAATCACTATTGATATCACCTCCGCTTCCGCAGCTCATTTCCATCAATAAACTCGCAGAATTTTCCTCACAAATGGACAAAGCTCACACTCAAACATCACCAGTTCAAAAACCCAACTTATCTCAACACTCTTACAGCTCAGGGCAGCAGCACAAGCACGAATTGGAAGCTAATCGGGAGAGACACGGATAAAAAGCAGCAGGGAGAACACGAGACCGCTTGGAGAGGATGCTCCTTGAGAAGGAAGAGTTCCCTGTACCCTAAACCACTTCACACTTATCCTTTTTACCTTCACACAACTACCCTTCCCATAAAGAAAGATGATACAAACCAGTGTGGATACTGATAGTATTGAAAAACAATGATTTCACACTTAGACTGTCGCGTCACTTTGGGGACACAACCGAGGTGCAATAAAAAATTGTGTCGGGTGGTACGTACTTCCTCCCACAGAGACGAGAGTTTCTTTACATGAAACAACGAGCTTGAGGAAGCCGGATCTGGACGAACGGAGTTAGGTGCGGGAGCTGGGCATAACTATTTCGGCGGCTTTGGTGGGTTATCATAAACGTGAGTTTCTGCATCTCCTTTGGCTTTACCTCCTTTAAACCAACCCAATGGTTTCGGAACTAGTTGCGGTTGGAACTCTGGTTTCAAGTCCTGGTCGTGTGAGGGTTCAGTTGTATGAATCTTGCTGCCACCCTCACAGTTGCAGAACTCTGCATCAATGGTTCTGAAGCGAGATTCTGATGGTTCGAGTCTGACATGTCCATGCTGGTGATCTAAGCTCGGAGGGTCGCTGCTCTCGGGTTGTCAACAGTCGTGGATATGAAGGTGAATGTTTTCTGTGAGTGTGGAGGTTTGTGAGGCTGGATTGGTTTGTTGTGGAGTTAACCTTTACCTGCTGCAGTTGATCAGAAGACAGGGATCTTTGAGATACTAGTGTTGCACGTTCTATTGAGATTTTATGAATATTTCTCATAAAAAACCTCAAAAGAAAATGCAACGCTGCATTTGCCGCCACTGGTCACTTCATATCCATTTTTACTTCCATGCTTTGATCGGGTTGCTTTTGAAAGAACGCATACTTGTCCTAAACTGCGAACCTGGGTGGAGCGACAGTTAGGCTGTAGCTCTGGTGGCTACTCTTTGTTCAACACCATTTTGTGCTCTCGGTTTTCAATGCAATAGCGAACTCGACTTGCACCTCGTGATGAGAGTGGCATGCCATAATTCATGTGAGCAAGGGATTTCATTCTTCATTGGCAGTTTTATATTGCTTTTCTCAAGAGTAAGTAAGGGTTTACGGTCGAACGAACTCTCAGCTTCTTTTTGTAAACATGATTAGATGTTGTTTCGTAAGGGAGCAACCCAAGCTTTCATAATTGGTCAAGCACAATATTTAGGCATTTATTCTTGAGCACAGAAAACCGCGTAAGGGGAGCTGGATAGTTGTAATAAAGGGGAAACCTGCAAGAGATATCACCTATAGTGGACTTTCACATCTGTGCCAGATTTCGGAAGCCCTGTTTTTCTAGGTCTAAGTATGGGTGTAGACCTGGAGGCATAACTGTTGAAGAAGCAGCTCTTAAAATCTCTTTCGCGTCTGCTGCTGAAGATGTGATTTCCAGTTCTAAGTCTATCCACTTGTTTTACAATCTGGTCCGATGCTTAAATGCAAGTAGAATCAAGGGTTCATTGGAATAGATTCATTTCCACCTGCATCAAGGCACTGGCAATGAATTCTGGTGTGGATTAGTCGCTTGGCCTCTGTAGCAACATATAGATATATAATAACGCACCCGTTCAATCTTCGATTAGTCGTTTTTTGTATGTCAACAACACCTTGCTGGTTTTAACTGGTCTGTCTTCCCCACCCATACACCCATCAGACTATTCTGTTAATATTATTGGGATCGTGTTCTGGATTAGAGTCCTGTCCAATAGGGTGTTACAAAGAACCACGGCTATGTACATCAGATGTCTGATCATAAAACATCTCTTGCTGGTATCTGCGCTTGATAAAGACATGTTTTCAAAAAATAACTGATACCTGAATCTATTGCAGCTCCATTGTTATCTAACCTTGTCAACCAGTTCCAATTGGCAATACATCAAAGCTAATCTCACAATCATGGTTACTCCCTTTGGACCTTCAGGTACCTTGGCAGAGCCAGCTGCTGAAGATGTCCCTGGTTGACAGCCCATGACGAAGTCAGGAAAGCAACGTTGGGTTCCTACTGGAAATTTTTGATGCGACTTCTGTCATTTTGCATTATATTGTGTCGTTTTTGCATCCCTACTCCTCAGCCAGCTGCCATACATGACCTCTTTAAGAGTTTACCTGAAATGCTACTGGGAGCGCTACGGTCTCTGTAGAAAGTGCAATCTTGATCTTGGTCATTATTGAGTTCCAAAGCCGAAGTTGAACCTGTGTCCATTTTTTCTCTTTTCACTGAACAGTGTAGTTGGCTCGTATTCAGAAGAAGGTTTTTGTGGTGGTGAGAGGAACCTGAAGAAGATGTGTTGATGTTGTTGGCCTTTGCAGGTGTAGAGCTATCTGAGAGTGCAATTGGACGTGCTTCAGAGTTTGCTGTATTCTTCTCTGCATTCGACCAAGTGAGTTCACCATGGCTTAGTTAAAGTGATGTGAAAACTAGTGAAAGATTTGAGTTCTTCTAATTAAAATTAAGGTATTAAGAGGGAAGTGGAACAAGAAGTAGAAGTATGATGCTCTAAGATGGTTGGTATAAAAGTTCAGTTATAAGAATCTATACCACTACAAAATATATGTACATTTTTTGCAAGCCAACTTACATTTTGATGTCACAATTAGTACAACAAATATACAAGTAAACTCGCAGAGACCTTATGCCCTTGTTTCAATTACTTGTGTTGTAATACCACCAATAAAAATAAATTTTAAAAAATTGATTTGATCTTTTTTTTTTTTTTTTTTTTGGTATAGGTGTGAAGTCTATTTCAATACTCTAGATATTATCTTTTTAGTCATTATAGTCAAATATGATTTAAACATGGATATTAAGTATAATATTTTAGAATATATGTATATTTTAAAAGTCACTTAATTTTGTAACTCATTTAGAATTTTTTTAGATCAAACAATGTTCTAGTTCTAATTATATATAATTAATTTCTAACTTAAATTTATACTATGTTGGCATTAAATTTATATTAATAACTTTGATTCTAAAATATACAAATTTATAATTTAAAAAAATATACAAGAAAAGAATAGAATTAAATATTTAAATTATTTTTAAAAAATAATATATTCTAAAGGAGAAAAATAAAATTATTACTTAATTTGGATATTTATAGATTAAATTTTAAGTATAAATTTTGTTCAATTAAGATGTTACTAATTTTTTTAATTAATTTTGTTATTGTATTTAGAACAAATGATGTTGCTTGTTTAAATATTTTTATTGTAAATATTTTAAATTGACACTATAATTTCTTTTGAAAATATGATTGAAATTTGATATTTTTTTGAAATTTTATATAATAGTATAAATTTTTTATTGACAATATCATTAGTTTTTTAAAACTTCTCTAAATTGATCTTGTAACTATAATTACTATTATTATTATTTTATACTTGATATCCAAATTAAAATTTATGATTTAAATAAATATATATTTAATAAAAATAAATTTAAAATTTAAAATATTTATTTTTTTATTTTATAAAATCAATAATAATATTTTAGATGTATCATTGATTTCTAACATTTAAACTCCATAGTAAAGATCAACATTCTTGATATATAACAAGAATTGATGTATTTCTATAGATTTTATTTTTTGGAAAAATAAACTTATATGTTACTTACTTACAATGATGGTCTTTGATGAGTCATCAAATCAAATATAAATACTTGTGTTATTACGTACAAATAAAATAAAATAAAATAATTAATTATTGATTATGGATTTTTAAATTATTTTTAATTATTAAAGATTAAAAAAAGGTACTCTTTTTATTTATTATAAATAATTCAGTTCAAGAGCAAGAGATTGCAATGAGAATATATTAATTTTTTATTTTATTTTTAGAATTTCTTTATATTGATTTTTAAAAATATTTATTAAATTTATAATATATTGATATATATCACATATTAATTATTAAATATCCTTTATTTGTTAAATAGTTAAAAAGATAAATAAAATAAGAATTATTTAGTGGCAAGATTGTTATATAGAAGGTTTATTTGAAAAATAAATAATTTTTTAATCTTAAAAATAAAATACAAAAAAATATATATATTATTATTTCTAATGTAAAAGCAATAAAAATAATATTTTTAGAACATATTAGTTTTGCAATAAAAGAATACTTTGAAAGAATATTATTTATAATTTTATTTAAAAAATATATATTTATTTATTTATTTAAGTTTATTTTATATATTTTCTTTTTATATTATTATTTTTTAAATTTTTAGATTTAATTTTTTTATTTTTTTATTTTTTTTATTAATAATAGTATAATTTATATTTTTCTAATTATTAATAATTTTAGTTATTATTTTAATATTTAATAAATAAATTATATATGTATATTTTAATCTTATATAAAGTAAAAATTATTAATCTTTATATATAATAAAAAATATTTTGATAATTTTATTTATGATAAATATTTCAAATAGCATTAGATCTTTAAAATGAATTTAAAATTATTTAATATAATTTTTTAAATTCTTTATTATAATTCTATTATATTATATAAAAAATATTAATTTTATTACTGTAAATTTATTGATTCTTTTTTATTCTAGTTTGAATTTAAGTTGTTATATTATTTTTATAAAAAATTCACTTTAATTTTCTTATAAAAAATTAATTATACCACAAGGATTCTCAAGTATAAAAAATAGGGAGGTAGGTGACTTTAAAATTCTAAAAAGAATATGTCAAAAATCTTAGAAAGGTCCTTCTTATCCTAAATTCTAAAATCCTAAAATCTAAATATAAAATCTTTAATTCTAAACCTAAATCATAAATTCTAAATCTTGATCTCACAATTAAAAAACTTATAGAATGTTCCAACTTCACTATTGGACTTGTAAATCTAAAAAATTTAAGAACAGATCATCTTAAAATTAAAAAAAAAATAAAAAATCAATACAACCTTAGACACCTTTATAAATCCTAAATTCTAAATCCTAAACTTATAGAGCATTTTAAGTCAAGAAATAAATTTTTAGATCCTAAAGATGCAAAGGTAGGTCAAATCAAAGCTTAAAAAAATCTAACTATTAGCAAAGCCTACTCAAAATCTAAAATGGTCAAAGCCTCAATATCTACAAATCTATATATTTTTAAAGCAAATTGAATACATATTTAGATTTGGCAATCCTAAAGAAAAGATAATGATCTATCCAAAACTTGTAAATAATATTATATGTTAAAAGTCAAAATCATAAAATCAAAATTAAAGTACATATATTTTACAAACTAAGAATTTATATAATAAGTTATTTACACTTTTAAATATTTAGAGTCCAAAAAATAGGAAAGAAGGATAAGTCTAGTCAAAAATAAAAAATAAGAGTATCAAAAAATTAAAGATACCTATATAATTTTAAAACCCAAATCTAAATTCTAAATCCTAAATTCTTAAACTTTGATATCAAGCTTGAATACTTACTTATATCAAAGATTATCAAAGATGTGAGATTGCTCAATTTATTTGGCAATGATGCCAAATTGGAGCTCCCATTTATATCCAAAGTGATCAAAGATGTAAGGTTGCTTAATTCTTTAAGCAATGATGTCAAGCTTGAATATCTATTTATATTATAGATAGTCAAAGATGTGGATTGCCTAATTCATTTGGCAATAATGTCAAGCTTGAACACCCATTTATATTAAAGATAGTAAAAGATGTGAGGTTGCCAAATTCATTTGGTAATAATATCAAGCTTGAACATCTTCTTATATCAAACTTAGTTAAAGATGTGAAATTGCCTAATTTATTGCTAATAATATCAAGCTTAAGCACTTATTTATATTAAAAGTAGTCAAAGATATAAAATTGTCTAATTCATTTAATAATGATATTAAACTTAAATATCCCACTTATATAAAAATTATTAAAAAAATATGAAGTTACTTAATTCAGTTGGCAAAGATGTCAAGTTGGAACATCCACTTATATTAAAGATAGTCAAAGATGTGAGATTGCTCAATTTTTTAGACAATGATGTCAAGCTTAAATATACACTTATATTAAAAATAATCAAAGATATGAGATTGTTTAATTTATTTGGCAATGATGTCAAGCTTGAGTAATAGCTTATAATAAAGGTAGTCAAAGATATAGGATTCAATTTATTTGACAATGATGTTAAGTTTGAACATTCACTTATATTAAAGATAATTAAATATATAAAATTATCTAATTTATTTGATAATAATATTAAATTTAAGTACCTACTTATATCAAACTTAGTCAAAGATAGGAAATTATCTAATTTATTTGGCAATGATGATAAACTTGAGTAATAGTTTATATTAAAAATAATCAAAGATATAAATTTTTTTAATTCATTTGATAATGATATCAAGCTTGACTATCCATTTATATCAAAATTAATCAAAGATGTATAATTTTCTAATTTATTTGGTAATAATAATAAGCTTGAATAATAGTTTATATTAAAGATAATCAAAGATGTGAATTTTATCCAATTTATTTGACAATATTCTCAAACTTAAGCATTTACTTATATCAAGATTATATAGACATAAGAGGTTGTCTAATTCAATGATAAGTTTAAAAAATAGCTTATATTAGAGGTAGTTAAAGATATAAGGTTGCTCAATTCATTTGGCAATGATATCAAGCTTCTATCATGGACATAAGATTTACTCTAATAATTATCTAGTTAATATATATTGATAGAAGTAGATAAAATAAGTTAATTTGATAATATCTTATAGAGAAGCTTTTTAGAAGCTTCATAAATGTGGAATCATCTTTATATATGTTTATAGATGATTGGTAGGTTAGAAATAAGCTAGCCACATGTTGTATATCTTGATAGCTTGTTCCACAAGCTGAGTATGTAGCGCACATGTAGGAAACTTGTCTTACAAGTTTGACATGTGTCTTGCAAATTAGACACGTGTTGGAGGTGCTAGAGAATGCCGCCACGTTGTTCTTAGATAAATAATATATATAAAATCAAGAATGAAGCTTTCTTCACCCTTGTGAATTCTTTTCTTGCTTTTAGTCTAATTCAAGAGTCTCTTGTATTTTCTAATCTTTGGCAATAGTCATTTCAATTTCTTCTTAAATATATATACTTCCTTATTTCTAATTTGTCATTTTTTTTTTACATAGTTTTTATTATTTTATACATCTGTTTTAGTTTGTGTCCTTGATAGCTCTAATATCCACTTATATAAAATTTATTCTAAGATGTGAGGTTGCCTAACTCAACTAGTAATGATGTCAAGCTAGAGCACCTATTCATATTAAAAGTAATAGTGAGGTTGTTCAATTTTTTAAGCAATGATGCTGAGCTTGAACACTCATTTATATTAAAGATAGTCAAAGATGTGATGTTGCCTAATTCATTTGATAACAATGCCAATCTTAAGCATCCTCTTATATCAAAAATAATCAATGATGTAAGCTTATCTAATTATCATAGACATGACCTAAAACAGATGCATAAGTTAGTAAAAACTATATCAAAGGAAAATAACAAGATAGAAATAAAGAAGTATATATATTCAAGAAGAAATTAGAATGGCTATTGCCAAAAATTAGAAAATATATGAGACTTTTAAACTAGACTAAAACTAAGAAAGGAATTGACAAGAGTGAAGAAGGCTTCACTCTTATCTCTATAAATACTATCTAAGTAAAAGCTATGTGGTGGCATTCTATAGGACCTCTTACACGTGTCTAATTTATAAGACATGTATCAAACTTGCAAGATAAGTTTTCTATATGTGTGCCACGTACTTAACTTGTTTTATAAATTATCAATATATGCGACATATGGCTAGCTTGTTCCACAAGCTACCAATATGTGCAACATGTGGCTAGCTTGTTGACCTAGTTTCTAATCTATCAATCACCTATAGACATGTATAAAAGTGATTCTGCATCTATGAAGCTTCTAGAAAGCTTCTCTTTAAGATATTATCAAATTAACTTATTTTATCTATTTCTATTGATCTATATTAATTAAATAATTATTGGAATAAATCTTATATTCATGACATTATTTCCCCTTTTAGGAATGAGTTCTACGAGGAATGGTGATTACATGTTGACAAAGTCCAGGATACGTTGAATTGTGCTTGCTACATATTCTGATCTTTGTTCCCTTTGAAGGTAATTGATTGGTCTTTTCAGCCATCGATAGTATCTCATACCAAGGCAAGAGGATCACCCTATTATTTGATCATTGTTGAGGCCTTCATAACTTCTTTCAAAAAAAATATTTAAAACACCATCATAAGTAGTTCTTACCTCTAAAAGTATCATCAAACATCATGAGTCTCATTTAAGGTCATAATATCAAACCCGTTGTATTTTGCCATGAATCCGAGAAAGAACATGTCGTTCTTGAGGGTCTTTATGTCTATTCTGTCATCTTGAAGGTTGTGATAGTCATAATGCTTCATCCGATAAATCAGTAAACAATGGTTCTTGAGCTGAATTTTTTGGCTGTTGATCCTCCATGTCTTTAGTGCGAAAAAATTTAAGGAGATAACAAATAATGATATAAGATAGAATAAAAACTTCTATAGAACCTGCTTTGTTTTATAGCAAAGTTTTTTCTTGATTATTTATCTTAGTTTTGACGGATGTCATCGATAGAACTCATTGACTATTACTGATGCATTTGCGAGATTTCCAGATGGCTCCCATGTGCATTCACTAATACCATATCTGTATCAATGTGCAAGATATTTTAGTCAATTTTTGCACCGCCTTGAATCTAAAATCTCTTATACCTCAAATTCTTCATTATTGTCTACTTCTATAGAAGGCGATGGTATTTATCTTCTTCTTTGTATATCCATTGTCTTGTATGACTCAAATAGTGATACGTGGAATATAGGATGGATCTTCATAGATTTTGGTAGGCATAATTGATAAGCAATTAGACTGATTTGTCTACAAATCAAAAAAAGTCCAAGCCTATGATAATCTAGCTTGTCGCAAGGACAAATAGTCTTTATATTACAACGAAGTAACCATACTTTATCTCTCACGTGGAATCAAGGTTATTCCTTGTGATTGACATTTGCATTGATTTTTTTTATCGTTTTTGACCTTTCTTTAATTGGACCTTCATTGTTGCATGTAGCTCTAATAACTGATTTGCCAAATCTTCTGCCGCAGGATTATCAGCTTTTGAAAAATTAAAAGTATCAAATCGTGGATAATAACCATAATTTACAAAAAATAGAGTTTGTTGAGTAGACAAATGTATCAAATTATTATAAGCAAACTCTGTCAATGGCAAAAGAGTTGTCTAATCATCTTGATAATAATTGATGGTATATCTTAAATATTACTCCAAAATTTAATTTACTCGTTCCGTTTGTCCATCAATTTGAGGGCGGAAAGCTGAAGATAGTTTTATATCCACCTTCAATATTTTGAAAAGGATCCTCTAAATTCTTGATACAAATTGTGTTCCTCTATTTAATATAATATCGTTTGATAATCCATGATAGCGATAGATATTATCAAGGAAGAGTTTAGCTATTTCTTCACCTATAATAGATTTTGTACATGGTACAAAATATGCCATCTTGATAAAATAATCTACAATCACAAATATAGAATCATATGAACTTGACTTTGAAAGATCCGTGATAAAATACATAGAAATAAAAGATCAATATTATTTTGGTATAAGTAATGGTTGGAGAAGTCCATAAGGCCGGTGATGAGGAATTTTTGATCTTAAAAAAATGTCACATGGCTGTACAAACTCTTTAACAACCTTCCACATTTGAGGCCATCAAAAATCTCTCAATATTAGATCCAAAGTCTTATTATATCCAAAATATCTTATTGCAAGGAGGTTGTGATGAGCTTCTAGAGCACGTAGTTATGTTGCGCCTTTTGAAATATATAGGCGTCTTTCAAAATAAAACAAATCGTTTTTAAATTCAAACTTGAAAGTATCACGAGACTTAGATGAATTATTTCTTAATTTCATGGACAAGAGGATTATACAACATACTAGATTGGATTTGCTTAACAAAAGTGGAATCAACAGTTAATGTTGATTTCATTGCTCGAAGATGAAATTGCTGCAACTTCAAAAGGATTGTTTTTTATTAATCAAAAACTGAATCTCCTTCTTTTGGTACAAGATAAGAACGTCTAGAAAGGGCATCAGACAAACCTTGTTGTTTTTCTAGCTGATTGGTGATGATAAACTTGAATTTTAATAAAGACATACTCTAATGAGCTTGGCGACGATTTAGCATGCTGTCGTGTTGTGGTTCTGCTACTATGTGGAAAAATTATACATGTATATTTAATGTAAAATTTACTACTTAGTTAAATGAAAGTCATATCAGTGGATTTTTATTGGTTATAGGATGTGATTAGGTTGCTAGTTTAGAAAGGATCTATTAAAAGAATCATTATTAAAATTTATACGACCTTATTTTTTTTTTAGTAGTGAATTTTGAAGTTAATTTTATATTGATAGTAACTTGTATATATCTTAAGTCACCTATGTTAGACATTGGTGATCCTTAAGATCTTATTTACTTCTTTTATTTAGTGCTTAAAGCACCAAGTATGTAAATCTTATAAGAAGAAGGGTTAGAAAAAGGTCTTTAGTGTAAAAAGGGTAGTTTGGCCATCCATGTGGATAAATAGAGGTGGATGATAGAAATCTCTATTCTAATTGGCCAAAAATCGTGCCCAATGGGCTTTAAGGAGGCTGCCCGAGGATTTATTAGGAGTTAGGGTTTTTTTTTGGAGAGGAGTCAAACATCAGAGGCTAGGATCATAAGGTTTAGGTTTTTGGATCTGGTTTAGGTGCAAATTTTGTGTGATTTGCACTTTTTATGAAGAAGTTATAGGCGCCCAAAGTTAAGGTGTCAATTTTGGACCTACTGTCACTCTTTTGGATATAACTCGCGCATACAAAGAGTAATCAAGGATTAGCGACTAGGATTGAAGAGAGCACTTTCATGGCTATACTTTTTATATACAGTTTGATAAAATCCATGATAGGATGAAGGAGATATTGGGAGTTGAAGTCAGTGCTTACAAACTTAAGGGCAGTAAGTGACCTGCTTACATAGTGGTTATATTTTGAGCTATATCATAAGCAATTTGATAGATTTTTGGCTCAAAATTTTCAAGAGTGTAAATGTTTATGTCAAAAGACTATGTACAAAATTTTTGTGGCATTAGGGTTTTGGATTTGTGAAATATAAGGAAAATAGTGTTCGGGTGTCTCTGAGCTAGGGTTTTAAGCACCTGCTAGGAGTTTTGAAATATCAGACGATCGGAAATGAATTTAAGATTGATTCTTTCTTGTGGTGAAACTTAAGAGGATTATCTACACCTTGAACTAAATTTTATAGAAATTTAATGATTGGATCAAGAGTTATTGGACTCTAAAATTCAGCAAGAAATAAGTTTTGAAGAGTTTTTGTAGAAATTTGAATCCTTTTTGTACAAACTTACTTGAATACAAGAGGGTTTACATATATAACTTCTCTTTTGTGATATTTTTGTATTATTTGTCTTTTTTATTAAGGACAAATCACCTGTTGGATTTTTGCCATCAAGTTTCAAATAAACTCTCCACAACTAGGTACCCAGTGTATTCCCAAATAAAAGACTACGCCATACGACAACGCATGCTAATATAAAATATTTGAGGTTCTTGTGATCCATATATATGGTGACTAGACTAAAAGTGCCTTCTAGATAGTGTCACCATTCTGAAAAAGAATCCACAATTGCAAGAAGCTCTTTATTGTGAATTTTGTAATTGATTTTTACTACTGAAATTTTTTTAGAATGAAAAGCTATTAGATGGAGTTTATCATCTGCTCCCATTTGTGACAATACTACCGCTAAAGCAAAGTCTAGTGTGTTTATTTCCATAAAAAATGGTTAGAAAAGTTGACACAATATAAGATTGATACAAAAGTAAAAGCTATCTTCAAACCCTCAAACAATGCTTCTACTTCTTTGTTCCACTTGAATTTATACTTATAAGTTAAGTGTATAAGTAGAGTTGTAATTTGAAAAAAGTTCTTAATAAAGATTCGATAGTACTTGGCAAATTCCAAAAAGCATTGCACATCTCTTATTTTTTTTAGAATCCTCCAATCTATGACTATCTGGATTTTTTTAGGATCTATTTTGAGACCATCATTTAAAATGATGTATCTTAAGAAACCAACTTAAGTAGTATAAAATACACACTTTTCCATCTTGGCATATCACCCTATATCTCTAAGTTTTTATAATATATAACAAACATGAAGTTTATGTTCTTCTATATTCTTAGAATAAATCGGAATGTTGTTTAAATAACAGACAATAAAATCATCAAGAAATTCACAAAATACATCATTCATAAGATGTTGAAAAGTAATTGGTACATTTATAAGTCTGAAAGGCATGGCATTATATTCAAAATATCCATACCTTGTTTGAAATGCAGTCTTTCATTCATCACCTTTTATGATGCGTACTAAATTGTATGCTCCTCTTAGATATATTTTTATATAGATCTTAGCTTGATTCAATTGATTAAAAAATCCAAATATCAGAAGCAGAGGGTATCTATTCTTGATGGTAATCCTATTGAGTCCTCGATAATCTATACATATCTGTAGTGACCTATCTTTCTTCTTTATAAACAAGATAGGAGCTCTTGCTGGGAATTATGAATGGTATATGAAATCCTTGGCCAAGTTCTCATCAATGTATTTCTTGAGTTCAGCCAATTCATTTTGGAATAGATTATAGATTGGTCCAAATGAAGGCTGAATTTTCTCTTTGAGATCAATACAACGATCATATGGACAATGCTTCAAGAGAAAGTCTGCATTTTTTTTCTCAAAAACGTCTTGATAATCTAGATATTGGCTTGGAATGCCACTTGAAGTCTTTCAACCATCAGAAATGGATGTAGCATAAATAGCAAAAGATGATCATTTTTTTTGCTTCATTCATAAAAGCTTTTGAGCCTATAAATACAAGTTTTACTATATTAGACTTATGGTTTGTTATTTGATTTACAAGACTCTTATTAATACTTTGAAAAAAATCAAATCTGTGAGAAATCTAATCTATTTGAGGATTATATTTTTCTAACCATGATAAATCTAAAATGACTAGATTAGAGGGAGATTTAATTATATTAAAGACTATACAACTATTATGACTATCTATTCTTATATTTATAGGAAGGATTTCATAAATAACATTTCCAAAAGATAACAAACAACTATCTATGACTTCTATATGTATCACTTTAGTTTTTTGTACTGAAAGTATTCTACAACTTTCAACAAATTCTTTATCTAAAAAACATGCTGAGGCTCTTGAATCTAGTAAAGCAGAGGTTTTGTGATTTTTAGGTCTCAAATAGATATCTATTATAAAATAAGAAGAGAGTTCTGAGGAGAAGATAGGACCTTTACTAGGAATTATATAAGGTTCTAACTGCATGGTCTCTATTATAGCTGGACAAACTTATTTTTTGATATATTGTCTTCTTTGACAGCCACATTTCTCATCTTGTGGTTACGTCGTTTCTTTGGATAATATTGAATAGTGTGTTTAGATTCTCCACAATATAAATACAATCTTTCTGGACGATGACAAGTCTTTTCTTGTTTAGTAAGAGATTAAAAACGTAGTGCGTCAATTTATATGTCTTTCACTTTTGAATGTATGTATTGAAAAGATGTTAATGTTGCTATTATATTATAGTAACATTGGGGCTCTCTTATGCGCCTCTCTAATCGAAATTCAAAAAGCCGATTGTCATATTTCATAGCAAAATCAATTGCTTGACTCAATGTCTAACGATCAAGTAAGTTGAGTATCAATTTTTTTTATCTCATATTGTAATCCATAGAAAAATTGGTTAACAAATGTAGCATCATCCCACTTGGTATCAATTGCTAATTATCAAAATTGTGAAGTATATGATGTCATTGATCAATTATCTTATCGTAAGATATGGATCTTGTTGGTTGTGACATGAATTACATCATGTTCACTATACATAGATCAAAATTATACTAAAAATACCTCCAAATTATCCAATATTAGATCATGTCATTTAAAAAAGGATGAAAACCATGATAAAGCAGAATCTGACAATAGAGTTTTAATAAGCCTGACTTATGATCCATGAGTTGGATAACTTTGGGATTGAAGTTCAATCACCAATTGTACTTGATTGATGAATCCTCAAAACTTAGATTTGGTGCCATTAAACTTTTCCAATAAACTAATTTTTGGTTCTTTGATACTTGAAATGAAGAGTGTAGTAGTACAAATACAACATTTGAGAGAATTAATGCTTGCAATGCATCAATTCAATGCACCACCACAAGAAGCAATAAGATTAGCAGGAAGTGAAGATATAGAGATGATTCAAGCTGCTTCAAGCCATACCACTTCACTTACAATTGAATACTATTTAGCAAGCTCTACCATGATATCATAATAGAAAAAAAAAAATATATCTACTCTCACTATAAAATAAAATATTCAAGAAAAAAAAAAAAAATTCTAAGAATAATATCAATTTAGAAGTAGGTAATCCATAATTTCTAATATGCTTATGTCTTATTAAGAGAAAGGGATAATCCACTCTTAATAAAAAAGAGACAAAGCTTTGATATTGTAACTTCACTCTTATCAATCTGTCAAGGACACAAATTAAAACAAATGCATAAATTAGTAAAAAATATATCAAAGAAAAATAACAAGATAGAAATAAAGAAGTATATATATTCAAGAAGAAATTGGAATGACTATTGCCAAAGATTAAAAAATATATTACACTAACTCAATTGGCAATGATATCAAGCTAGATCATCCATTCATATCAAAGGTAGTCAAAGATGTGAGGTTATTCAATTCTTCAATGAATGATGTCAAGCTTGTGCATTTACTTGTAATAAAGGTAATAAAAGATATAAAATTATCTAATTTATTTAATAATGATGCCAACCTTGAGCATTCTCACATATCAAAGATAGTCAAAGATATTAGCTTGTCCAACTTATTTAGAAATAATGTCAAGCTTGAGCATCTACTTATACTAAAAGTAATCAAAGATGTGAAGTTATTTGATTTTTTAAGTAATGATGTCAAGTTTAAGCACTACCATATATTAAAGATAGTCAAAGATATGAAATTGTCTAATTCATTTGATAATGATGTCAAACTTGAATAGCCACTTATATTAAAGATAGTTAAAGATGTGAGATTATCCAATTCATTTGATAATAATGTCAAGCTTGAGAATCTACTTATATTACAGGTAGTTAAAGATGTAAGATTGTCCAATTCATTTGACAATAATATCAAGCTTGAGCATCTACTTATATTAAACTTAGTCAAAGATAGGAAATTATCTAATTTATTTGGCAATAATAATAAAACTTAAGCAATAGCTTATATTAAAGATAGTCAAAGATATGAAATTGTCTATTTTATTTGGCAATAATTTCAAGCTTAAGCATCTACTTATATCAAACTTAATCAAAAATATAATATTATCTAATTCATTTAATAATGATGTTAAATTTGAGTACCTATTTATATTAAAGGTAGTCAAAGATGTGAAGTTATTTAATTTATTTGGTAACAATATCAAATTTTAATATTTTCTTATATCAAAATTAATAAAAATTATAAGGTTGTTTAATTCATTTAGCAATGATTTCAAATTTAAACACTTAGTTATATTTAAGATAGTCAATAATGTGATATTGGTTAATTAATTTGTCAATGATGTTAGGCTAGAATACCTATTTATATTTATATGAGGTTATTTATTTCATTTGTCAATGGCATCAAGCTTGAGTACCACCATATATTAAAGATAGTTAAAGATGTGAGATTGTCTAATTCATTTGATAATAATGTCAAACTTGAGTAGCCACTTATATTGAAGGTAGTCAAAGATGTAAGATTGTCCAATTTATTTGACAATAATGTCAAATTTGAGCATCCAATTATATTAAAGATAGTCAAAGATGTGAGGTTGTTTGATTCTTTTGGCAATGATGTTAAGCCTAAGCACCTACTTATATCAAACCTACTCAAAGATATAAAACTAGCTAATTCATTTGGCAATGATATCAAACTTGAGTACAAACTTATATTAAAGATAGTCAAAGATGTGAAGTTATTTAATTCTTTTGGCAATGATGTCAAACTTAAGCATCTACTTATATTAAGATTTTTCAAAGAAAGAAGACTTTTTATAGATGTTGATAATAATCTTAATTTTTTATAATATATTAAATTAAATACTTTCAAAGAAGTCATATAAAAGAATAATTTCTTAATTATAAGATATTTAAATTCTTAAAGTTTTCTAAACACCTTTATTATATAGCATGTACAATGCTTTGCTTATTAATGCTTCTTCTAACTTATATCTATATGACATGTCTAATAAAAAATATTATAAATTATGAATAAATTTGATTATTATAAAAAAATATATTTAATATCTTTATAACAATCTTTGGTACAAAAACATGACTATTATATTTTAAAATTGAAGTGATAAAAAAAACTTATTATTTTATTAATACTATTATTATTTATATTATTATAAAACAAACCCTCCAATTATAAACCAATACAATCAAACACACAAAAAGATTAAATTTTTTATATTAATAGTATATTTAATATATATACAAATCTAATTATAATATAAGATTAGTTTATTTAAATAATAATTTTATATCAATAAATATCTAAAAAATATAATAAAAATTATATGATATAAAAATTAAAAAAATTTTAACTTTTAAATATTGATTCTTTTATATTGTTATTAGTTCTATTTATGCTATTTAGATAATAGTTAAATACGTTATCTTTTTTGATAATTTATAAAATGGATCTATATTGAAGTTTTATATTTGTGTGTATTAATATTCCATATTAATTTCAACAATCTTTCTATCCATGTCTTGTAATTGACTATGTATTCTTAAAAATCTATCTTTATATTCTTTTATTAATGATTGATAAATCAATGTATCTAATATAAATTCTACATCTTATTCTAATATATTTCTTGACTATTAATCCATAATTATAATATTCTTTCTTTTAACATGCCTTGTAGATACACATCATTATAAAATAAATAATATATGTCTAAAAACATATTTTTCTCTTCAATATTTAAATTATTAAAACTTATTCTTAATATATTCTAAATCTTATAGTGACTATTTTTTTTAACTCCAATTAATTTATTTTTTCAACCTCTATAAAGCTTGCTTTCAACATTTCAATCTCTTTATTTTTTTAAAAAATATTTTTGAATTTTATTTCTAATTTTGAATATAAATTCAAATTGCTTATCAATGTAGTAAGAATGTATTGGATTGTATATTGTCTTACTGAGGCCCATGAAAGCTGATCTTGACAATGTTGAAATAGTTGATTATCACATTTCATAATTTGATTGATGGTTTCATTGACCAATATTAGATCCAAAAGCAATAAAAAAGAATCCTTTACATTTAATTCTTCTATTGGATAAGTATTAAATTATAGAACTATTATCAATTGAATTTGATTAACAAATCCTCAAAATTTTGAATATGTATCATTATATTTTTCCAAAAAATTAACTTGAGGCTCCTTATGTTGCTTAATAGGTAGATTTCATTGATACAACATAGATAATAGTGCATTCTCAAGCACAAAAGTTAGAGGTGGATGTAGCCTAGATTGTGGTACTTCCAATGTTGCGTCATTATGAAGTTTTATAACAATCTCTTTAATCTCTTTTGTCCTAGAAAATAAAATAATTAGAGCATTTATGATGGCGTTTAACTTGAACTCAAAAGATTCAATTGTACTAATGTCTTAATCTCTAATTATTTTTAAAAAATAAAAAAATAAATCTATAAAAAGATAATATTAGTTTAGAGGAAGATAATCCATAATTTTTAAAGTGCTAATATACCTTCTAGAAGAGAGATAATTTACTTTCTAATAAAAAAAGATTTAATTTTGATATTGAAGATGAAGGCAATCTCAACAAATTATCAAAGATATTAGAATACAAAACAAGAGACTTGAACTAAAAAGGATTTTAAGAAGAAACTAATAAGGATTTGAATTAACCAGATGAATATACAAATAATACCAAGAAAGATAAGCTAGAATTCTAAGAGATGCATTGGCAAGACTGAAGAATTCTTCAACCTCGGCTCTAATATATACTCCTATCTAGGAAGCTTCTTGAACAGCTTCTATCAAACTAGGAAGCTTCTCGAGCTCTTTCTACCAACTTAGAAGCTTTTTAAGCTCCTTCCATTAACTATGAAGCTTCTCCAATTATTTTCACCAACTAAGAAACTTTCCAACTAACTTTCACTAACTAAAAAACCTCTAAAATATTCTAAATTTTTTTTGTGAATTTCCAAAGTGTATGTCCCTAACAGTATTAATAGAGCAGAAATGGAATCTTAGTAAGTCTTGGAAATAATTATCTTAGTTGATTTAGTATTTTTACTTATTATTAAATATTAATAATTAGTTATTGAGATCAATATCTAAATTAGCCTCTTATCTATATGCATTACTTATAAAAATCTTACTAATGATTAATTAATAGTTAGAAGAAGCATAAAAAAAAACCTCATATTTTTTTAGTTAATTATATAAAAAATAATATTTTTAATAGATTTAAATTAATTTTAATACTATAAAAATTACCAAAGTAGAAAAATATAGTCTTAAATAGATATTAATAATATAAAAATATTTTAGGATTTTTTAGAATTTATTTAGAAATTTATAGGAATTTTTAGAGAAGATTTCAAGACTTTGATAAAATTGAATTTTATCACCTTGGGAGCCATTTTGAAGAAATAGAGCAAGTTTTGAAGGCCACATAAGATTTCTAGGCTAATTGGATATTTTTAATACCATGGTGTAATAAAAAATATAAAAATATTAATTCTACTAGTAGAAAATAGAATGACTAGTAGCTAGTCTAATCCTTATAGTTAGAGAGGTGCACAAGTTCCATATGGATGTCATAGACATAAAATTTACTCTAATAATTATCTAATTAATATGGATAAATAGAAGTAGATAAAAATAGATAAATTTGATAATATCTTATAGAGAAGCTTTTTAGAAGTTTCATAGATGCGGTTTCACCTTTAAACATGTCTATAAGTGTTTAGTAGATTAAAAATTTGGCCAACAAGTGAGCCATGTATCACACATATTGATAGCTTGTGGAATAAGCTAAATACGTGGCACACATTAAGAAAACTTGTCTAACAGGTTTGATATGTGTCTTGCAAATTAGACATATGCTGGAGATTCTATAGTATGCTACCACATAGCTCTTAGGTAGATAATATATATAGAGACAAGAGTGAAGCCTTCTTCACTCTTGTCAATTTTGTTTTATTATATATTGTCTTATTTAGGAATATAATAAGCACTTGGTTGTAAAGGGTGAAGTTGTGGTTTACAAATATGCAAAAAATCTTAATAGATTTTACCTGCATAAAAAGAATATGATTTAAATTTCAATTCAAAAGTGCTTAAAGCCAATACAAAGTGTTTAGAAATATTCTTCTTGATAACTTTAACCATATATAAAATCCAATTGTCTTGTTACTTTCATAATTAGGTAACTTGGATTTTTCCTTACAAGTCCTAATTCTAGTTAGTGAGTTTTAGCAAGCTATAACTCTTAATTTGACCATCTATTCGATGTAAAATTTTGCATACAAATGCCACTATAAGTCTTTTATACGCTCAAAAAAATTTAGTCCATACCAACTTACAAATTATGGAAAAACATTCAAAATCTACACTAATATCATTCAGCTACCAACTTGAAAGTTGATGCAAATATTCTAGCAGTAATTTTTTCTTCTCCAATTATTAATTTTAGCTCAAAATTGGTATATATCTTGATCTCTAAGTCTTCTAATACTATACTAAATTTCATCTTATTCCAACTAATAGATCTCAAGATAATGCAAAAATCCCAAACAACCCTAAACTTCCAACTTCTGCTGCCTCTTTGTACTAAAGATCAAACACCTCTCAACTATACCATTAGATTATCATAAATTTTTATATAATCTTAGCACATTCAATCATCTACAAATTTTCAAATTTTTAATTGTAGGTATTGTATCAATTGTATAAAATAGCTAAGAGTGCTAGCTCTAACCTTATTGTATAAAATCCAAATTACCAATACAAACCTTGACTTTAGACAATGATTGTCAAGTCCTTTTAAATCCTATAGAAACAAGTCTTATACTTCTAAAACAAGCTTAAAGATAGCTCTCAAATCCTAATTGCTAATCTCCAAATGACCCCCATATTTTATCCTTGGTGGCTATTTTTGTGGCTAGATATCTAATTTTGATTCTATTCCATATATAATCAATCCTTGCGTATCAATTCAACCTATTCTAAGGATTTTTAAGCTTGATCCTATCCTTAGTTTAATCCTAGTATCAACCACATTAATTATTTATTACTTTTATTCTATTTTTATTAATTTATGGCTTTTTAAAAGTAATAAAAGAATTTCTACAACCTAGAAGAAAAAATTAATAACGAACTTTTATCTATTAGCTATTAAAATAAGAAAATAATCTAAGAGGCTTTTATAAAATTGTTCTTAAGTATCTTGAGTTCCTATTGAACTAAGATAATTGAATATTAAATAGAAATCATTCTTATTTATATATTTTACCACATAAATGTGTTACAACATGACAATGCATTTTTTGTTCTTATTCTAATTTTAATATTATTTCATCTTTGAGTGATTTTTTATTTTTTTAAGTGATATAAGAGTATATTGATATTTTATTTTTTTATGATTCATATTCTTGATAGTTTGACAAGAATGAAGATTCATTATTCTTATTTTATATTTAAAAATTAAATAGATTATTTCACTTTTATTATTGTATTTGAAGATTACAAACTATTAATCTTTAAACTAACATTCTTTGTTTTCTAATCTTGATTTTTTTTTTTCTAAAAGAGAGTGGATAATCTCTCTTTATAGAAATTTTTATTTAATATTAGACTTTGTGGGTTACTTTCTTCTAATTCAAATTGTAGAATTATTAAATTGTTTAAAATGGAAGGAAAGATTATGGATGCTACATCTAGTGGAAGTGAGAATAGATTTATAACTATTATAGATCTTTAGGTGCTTGTTAATATTCTTAGGATGGAAATTTTATAAATCAATAATATCAATCATAGAAGCACTATTCTTATATCTATGAAAAAAGTCCAGAGCCTACACCAAGAAGTTGTACAGTTAAAGAAAGCAAGTAAATTGGCCTCACAATTAAATCCAAGAAGTCTTGCTTCTACAAGTATAAAAGAAGCAAAGATTAGTATGTTTGAGAAGTTTGATGGAACAAGATTAAAATCTCCAGGATTTCTATAATAAATCAAGTTATATCTAAAGTTACATCCTTTCTAATATTCTAATGGATTTACTCAAGTTGGATCTATAGGCATATTTTTATCTAGAATTATTCTTTTTTAATTTGTATTTTTGATGAAAAAAGATTCATATCTTCTTTATGATTTGAATTCATTCTTCAAAGTGTTTATGGCCATATTTGGAAAAAATGATTGAGAAAACATAGCAGAGATCAAGCTCTTATCTTTAAAATAAAGATCATAATCAGCCAAAATATATATTGCAAAATTCTTAAACCTTGCTTGTAATGTGGAGTAGAACAAAAAGCCCTTATTAATCAATTTCATTATAAATTGAAGGATAATATCAAAGATTTGTTATTAATAATGCCAAAAATTTATTATTAATAAACAAATCTTTGATATTATCCTTCGAATAATTTATTGCTCAAGCCATTACATGTGATAATTGATCATTTAAACGGCGTCAAATATATAAATTTGACTGAAGAGGAACAAATCAATTAATGATAGAAATTCCTAAGTTTTCAAAAATTTATTTAATTGAGCTAGAATTAATGCAAATTGATGTGATATGTTTTAAACTTCTCACCAAATAGGAAAAGATTCAATGTTGTAAAGATGATTTGTACTTATATTGTAGAGAAGCTAAGCACATTACTCAACATTGTCCAAAAATCAATACAACCATAAAATGAAGAGTATGGTTGCTAAAGAAGATATTATGTCAAAAAACAAGTTTTTCCAACTACAATAGGGACCATGCACTTAGAATCATGTACAATACCTTATAAAGGTCTTATTCTTTTCCAGATCTTTTATTTTATTTTATAATAGATATGTTTTTAAGATCTAAAAATCACAAAATCTTTATCTTTGTAGAATAGATAGATAATTTTGAGAACGTAGAATAAGGGTTAAAAATTAATAAATTGGATGATTAATCTAATTTTTAGCCGGTATAGACAATAACCTAGAAAAATTAGTAGGAAAAGTGATTAAGGCAAGAGAGATGACGGTTGGAGTCTTGATTTTTAATATAATGAGAATAAAGAAGAAGGAATCAGGGCTTGACTTTGAGAGTTAAGAGTTAGGATAAGCTTGGTGCTACCTCTCTCTTTTGTTTTTTTTTTGTGTTAGATTGTAGTGAAGAATCTAGATTATATTCCAATTGATTGTACTATGACAATTGTAAAGTACAATAATAAAGCAAAAAATTCAATATATGTGGATGAGTAAGAAATTATAATTGATTGATGCTTGAGTTTGATGTGGCAAATTGGTAGTCGAAGATGGAATATATTGATATAGTTTGATTGTGAGTAAAAATGTTATGGCGTATTGACTGTGAGAATTGAGCGATGAAAGAGAATATTGGAGAGATGATTTGTTTTGAAAGATATTGTTGGTGAGAAGTTATTTCTAGTGATTGGAATGTGAAGCGGGTGTATACAATCTATTGAGATAGTGCAACATTGCTAGTTGTTATTATGAGATTGAAAGATGACAGCACATTATAATAGGAGAATTTGTGGAAGATTGTGTTATAAAGTTTATTCTTAGATGTGGAGTAGCAAAATCAATAAAGTCAACGGCATTGTTTTAAAGCGTTGTCGTGTTATGACACGATTATATGGTGAAACTATGACTAAAAATGATTTTTCAATTAATACTCTATTATCTTAGTTTGACAAAAATTCAACATATTTTAACAAGGTTTTTATAAAATCCTCTTAGTTTATTTTCTTCACTTAATAGCTAATACATAAGAATTAGTTAGTAATTTTACCTTCTAAGCTATAGTGATTCTTTTACTGCCTTAGAAAGGCCATAAAATGATAAAAATATAATAAATAAGATACATTACTAGCATGATTGATACTAGGATTAAATTGAGGGTAGGATCAGGCTATAAAATCCCTAAGATAGATTAGATTGATATCCGGGGGTTGGCTATTTATAGGATAGGGTTGAAATCAGACCTCTGGCCACAAAAACGGCTGCTTAGGACAAAATGCAAGGGATTTTTCAGATCGGATTCTTAGGTTGGATAGCTAGCTTGAAGCTTGTTCCATAAATATTAGGTTTGTTGCCCTATGATTTTGGATGACTTTGCAATCATTGTTCAAAGTTAGGATTTGTATTGGTATTTTGGGTTTTATATAAGACAATGATGGTTTATATTCTTGAGTGATTTGTGCAATTTGTATAGCATCTATAGCTCAAAATTTGATTTTGTTTGGATTGTTGGGTGTGCTAAGTGTACACAAAATTTTGTATTAATCTAGTGATGCAATGAAGAGATATTTAAGCTTTGATACAAAAGATTGTCAGAAGTTGGTAGCTTAGGGTTGGATAGGGTTTCTATGAAAACTAAAGATCTATCTATCGGATCAATGTAAATTTTGGCATGGTGATAGAAGACTTATAGTTTGAGCTACATACCAAGTTTGACTTGAAGTTAATAGTGTAAGAAGGAGAAATCACTACTAGAATTTTTGCATCAATTTTCAAGTTGGCAGTGGAGTGTCATTAGTGCGGTTTTTGGGAATTTTCTTGCAATCTATATGTTGGATTGGGTTGAATTTTTCTAAGTATGTAGAAGGCTTATACCAGCATTTGTGTAAAAAATTTCACACTAAGTGGACGGTTGGATTAAAAGTTATAGCTTGTCAAAGCTCACTACTTAGGATTAGGGCTTACAAAGAAAAATAAAAGTTGCTTAATTATAAAAGAAACAAGGCTATTGGGGTATATGTATGGTTGATGTTACTAAGAGGAGTGTTTTTAAACACTTTTGAATTGAACTTTGAATTATATTCTTCATATATGGATGAAATCTATTAGGGTTTCTTAACTATTTGCAAACACAACTTTACCTTCTACAGTGAAGTGCTCGGTGCAATCCCCGAATAAGATAACACGTAATACGACAGTGTTTACGTATATATTGGACTCTGATGTTTGAAAGCGGTTAATTATGTAACCCTTACAGTGTATCTCAAGCGTTTAATCTTTTCTTATATTTGAATCCCCTTTTATAGGTTTATTCTAGGCAATATTGGTAGAGTAAGTAAAATGACAAATCACATTTTTGGCGCCTCTGCCAAGGATTGACAATAGTTTGAGTGCTAGGAATTAACCATCGAATGAATAGTTTTTATATAATGTATGAAGATATTCTAAAATTAGTATCAATTCAAAAATAAAGTCAAATATATAATTAGATTGAAGATGAAAAGTAATTTTAGAAATATAAAAAAAAATTATATTTAATAAGAATGAGAATATTGCATTGAAGTAAACACATCCTTTGAAAAGAAGACAAGAGAAATCACAAGCAAAAAATTTGTTGTGAGACAAATAAGAATAAAATTTAAAGAGGAAGCATCGATAGAATTGGATTAAATTATGGTTGCATGCCTGTCGACACATCCAAGCATATCCGAAATATGAAAGATCTTTAATATTTTAAACATATATATCATTAAGAAAATTGCCAAGAATACTTGTAGATAATTCAGCAAATAGCCCAATGTATCTCTTGAATCTATTAACGGAAGGAGAATAGGGCACAAAAGAATTGAATACTCTATTAGGTACTTTCTCAATAGTAGATATAGCTGATTCTAATAAGACTGGTTCTTTAGAATAGCATAAATTCCTTGCTTATAAGGGCCAATTTAGCATGTTTTAAAATTCATCGTTTTCACCTCAACTCCAATCAATAAAATTATTTGTAGATAATAATAACAAATTATGGAGGCCTAGAATTCCAAAAAAGATAATTAGGGGAGGCAGTGTTTATTTAAATACAGAACTAAGTAGGACATTGTCATCTTTAATGGAAGCGGGAGGACCAGCAGTTCCACTTGCAATCCAAATGGGTGCGGCAGGTGATCGCACAACTAGCGTAGCTCCATTATCTACTTATAGAGGTTTACCAGGAGTAGACTTAGATCAATATTTGTTTAAATTCTTGACTACATGTGTAACTAATAATGGTAAAATTGAAGATATTTGATTGAAATGGCTGCCAGTGACCTTGAAATATACAGCATTTGAATGGTATAATCGCCAACCCGTGGATCAATTTTCTAATTAGGAGGCATTGATAAACGAATTTTTAATCCATTTTTGACCAATTGGATTTAAAGAGCATCTCAACGAAAGGTTAATGAATAGCAAAATGGTACCAAAAGAAGAGGTGCAGTCATATTATGGCTGAGTAGCAAATATCCTTCATAAATGGCCAAATAACCAAATGTCCGAATTATTTGTTTTATCTATATTAGTTAACGAATTATATCCACCAAAATTGAAAATATTTATAAAAGATGCTCAATCGATCACAGTTGCTTCCTCATTTGATTGAGCTAAGATATGGAAAGAATGTCATTATCACCAATTTTTAATCCCTAGAGCCACAATGATTCCATCTTAGATAGTTTATCAAATGCCAACTTGGAATGAAACAATAGACAATTATCCAAGAATGAATGATTACGGTACAAATTTTAGTACTAATCCGTAGGGATTAGTTAATGTTATATCATTGCAGGCAGTACCACCAACTACTACAGTTTCATATTCCTCATATCTCCCATATCAAAACCCAGTACTTATAAAAGAGTTATCTAATAAATTAGTATTAAAGCATCCAAATGAGGCTTTATTGTTAACTTTGACAAAGAAGATGGACAAATTGGCTGTTAATCTGAGAAAGGATAAGGAGAAGACGCATAAACCGACCAATATGCAACCCAATATTTGGTGCAATAATTGTAACGGAATGTTCTTCACCACTCCAAATGGTTGTACAATACACATTTTGTAGAAGTAAGCATAGCACCACAAATTATTGGAATTTATGAAATCAACAACAGTTTGGTAATCAAACCATGATTCCATTGACTTTGTGAAATGTTAACCAAATCTATACAAGAAATAGGTTTGGCTAGAATGGTGTTGTGATTTAACGTGACTATTAGATGAAAGAATATAAAAATAGTATATTATAGAAGATCTTAGTTCAAAATATTATAGCAAATCATCTTAGAAAAATAGACAATAATAAAAAGGGAATAAAACTAATGGGTGTTAATGCTACCCTTTTTACAAATAAGCTTCTATTTACTTTGTAGGGCCATAAGTAAGACAAAAAAAGTAGATTGGAAAATAAAATGATATAGGCATATATCAAATGAAGTTAAGAATAGGTTTTAGAAAAATTTACTACAAAAATCTCAAAATAGATACCCAGAATGGACTGGTTATAAGCTAGGATTGAAATCAGACCGTGAAGCACAAAATCATGTGCCTATGGCGGATCAAAGGACTTTTTGTAGATCAAAAGGTAGAATTAGAGAGCAAACAAGAGGATCTTTCATCAAGCATTAGTTAGAAGTGATTTGAATTGATAATGACTTTGTAATGGCTTTGCAAAGTCAAGGTTGATTTTGGGTGGCTCTAATTTTATGAGTTATATTGGGATTTATATTTTTGAGCATTCTATGAGATTGGTTATAGATCTAGAAGTGATATTTTGGTTGGTGCATACAATAATGCTTGTAGGGTGTTGTGAATTTGAGATTGATCTAACAATTCAATCAAAGATTTTAAAAATTTATGTAGGTTGAGCTTGCAGAAATTGGGAATTGAGGGTCAGTTAGGTTTCATAAGATTTCTAGCAATCTATTAGTTGGATTGGAGTAGAATTTATATATGTATATAGAAGACTTAATTTTCTATATGTATGTGAAATTTGAAAGCAATTGAATGGTGTACAAAGGAGATATTGGCACTAAATAATTAGCATTAAGATAGAAGAAAGACGCTAGCCGACACTTGATTGAAATTTTGGTTTGAATTTCTTGCTGGTAAGTTTGATCCTCTTCAAATTTTATGTGCTTATTTCTAATTTAGTTTTTAAGGAGTGTAGATTTTTAAGCAAGATCAATAGTTTAGTCCATAGTTATTGCAATTCTAAAACTGCCTTAGGAATTGTTAGAGCTTAGGATTGGATTTAGGGTTAGAATTTGTTTTAGGATTTATTTTAGGATTGTTAGGATTGATCAGGATTGATTAGGATTTAATTAGGATTTATTTTAGAATTTTTGGAATTGACCAGGGTTGATTAGGATTTAATTAGGATTTATTTTAGGATTTGTTAAGATTTATTTTAAGGTTGTTAGGATTGACCATGATTGATTAGGATTTAATTAAGATTTATTTTAAGATTTGTTAGGATTTATTTTAGGATTATTAGGATTGTCCAAGATTGATTAGGATTTAATTAGGATTTATTTTAGAATTTATTAGGATTTATTTTAGGATTGTTAGAATTAACCAGGATTGATTAAGATTTAATTAGGATTTATTTTAGGATTTGTTAGGATTTATTTTAGAATTATTAGGATTGTCCAAGATTGATTAGGATTTAATTAAGATTTATTTTAGAATTTATTAGGATTTATTTTAGGATTGTTAGGATTGACCAGGATTGATTAGGATTTAATTAGGATTTATTTTAGGATTTGTTAGGATTTATTTTAGAATTATTAGAATTGACCAAGATTGACTAGAATTTAGTTAGGATTTATTTTAAGATTTGTTAAGATTTGTTTTAGGATTTATTAAGGTTTGATCAGGATTGTGTAGGATTTAGTTGAAATTTATTTTAGGATTTGTTAGGATTTATTTTAAGATTTGTTTGGATTTGATTAAAATTGATTAGGATTTAATTAAGATTTGATTAAGAATTATTTAGAAATTGATTAGAGAAGTTAGGATTAGTTATTAATATATATTTCCTTTTTATCTTCCACAGACAGGTGTCCGGACCATTCTCAAGCAAGACTTCACGAGATATGGCATAATTTGGTGAATCCAACGTGAAAGCTTGAGGTGGAAGATTATTGGGATTTTTTTGATTTATTTGACTTATAGAGAAGGAAGGCAAGAGTGTTGAAGGAGGAATTATTGATGGTGCATCAATTAGAGCTTCTAGCGGAGTTGTAAGTGGAGCAACAAGTGGAGGTAGCAAAAGAGGACAAGATGGCAAGAGAGTTGATTTTAAAGCTTTTTGAAGCTTTGAGCTTTGGAAAATATCTTAGAAAATAAAAATAACATTTGGATTATCACAGAGTATCATAGGACTTTATAGACATCTAGGAGTATTTTGAAGTGTCATAAGGTATTTATTAGAATTCTTTGAAAGATATTTTTGAGCATTGTAAATAAAAATGGAAGATGTATTATCAAGGTCTTTGGGTGAGTTATATATTTTTAATGGAGCTATGGATGGAGCTTCTAGTAGAGTTGCAATTGGAGCAACAAGTGGAGGTAGCAAAGAAGGACAAGATGGCAAGAGGTTTGATTTTGAAGCTTTTTGAAGCTTTGAGCTTTGGAAAATATCTTAGAAAATAAAAATAGAATTTGAATTATCATAGAGTATTATATGGCTTTATAGACATCTTAGAGCATTTTGAAGTATCATAAGTTATTTATTAGAGTATTTCAAGGGACATTTTTGAATATTGTAGAACAAAATAGAAGATGTTTCATCAAATTCTTTGGATAGGTTGAATATTTTAGATGGGCCAAATATTAATGAATTTTTTAAGGCTTTTTGTATATTCATGGAAGAGCAACAAAAGATGCAAGCAATTGAAAGAGATATCACAAAGGCATTGCAAGGAATCATCAACAAATTTGGGAGGTTTGAAGGATGCAACATCATTAAATTTTTACAAGTTTATACATGTGAAATGGAGACATGTCAAATCCCTGAGGCAATGATGATTTCAAGCTCCTATTTGGCTATTGAACTTGGGATTCATAAAAAAGTGAAGAGATTATTTGAAGGGGGTGTAGAAACATGGTCAAAATTTCAAGAACTTTTGAAAGAAGAATTTATTGATGCAAATGAGGATAGGATTATCAAACAAAAGTTTTTAGATTAGATAGAATTACAACCAGGCATGCATATGGATCTTTATGAATTCTTGAAAGAATTTGAAAAGAGATTTTATCAACTCTCATCCTCAAAGAAACAGGTATTGGATGCTATAAAGGTATATTTTTTTTTTAAATGGTCTTGATGATGCCTTGGGAGACAAGCTTTTTATACTTCTTACAGATGAGTCTACAGAGAATAGTTGTACCAATAATTGCAAGGAGTTGAAAGAAGCAGTGATTGTTTTAGCAAAGCAAGAAACGGCACGAGCTAAAGGATTTGTAGTATGGCCTAAGAAATCTTCTACTTTGGCTTCTATATCATCTTTATTAATGCAAGGGATAAATTTTGAATCAAGAGAAATAGAGGAGCAAATAGGAAGCTTTAAAAGAAGAGTAAATTCTTTGCATATGAAGGAAATTGGATCTTATACTAAAGATGGTGAATGAGAGTAGAAAGATTTTTTTCAAACTATCAATATGGAAGGCCAAGATATCCAAATTGGCCCAAGGTCAAGGTTACATAGATAATATACATGTATTGGGAGCACAATTAGATTTTGATAAGAAAAAGGTTCATCATTCATTGTGGAATTCAAAGGTTGAAAATCTAAAAATCTTTAAATATAAAGATATTGAAAATAGATTTAAAGATTACATAGATATCTTAAATAGAGGTTGGAATCAAAAGAACAAGACAAAAGATGCAAGCAAGATGTATGTGGCTATGTGGATGAGGTTTCAATTATGTCTTCTTATTTCAAAATTTGTACCTCGCCAATGGTTTGGTCATGTGCAAAAGAAGATATTTCCAACCTATTTACATATGTGGAGTAAATAGAAACATTGGCATTGGTAAAAGAGATAATTGATTATAGAATATTGGCATATATGAGAAGATGGACATTAAACTTGCATTAACAACTGCATATTATCTAGAAGGAAGATGGCTTCTTGCTTATTAGAAGAGATGAGGCCATTATTACCTTATCACGAGATGGATATATTTTATTCAAAAATATAAACAATTTTGGAAGAATAGAAAAGAAAAACGTCAAAAATATAGAATATGAATTGAAGAAATGTGGAGTGCTTAATGAAGATGAATTCATATTGGAGATATTTGAAGAAAGTGGCTTTGGTGATATCATAGGTAAATTATAATTATTATTAGATTTAGATTTTGAAAGATTATTATTATTTTGATGATAAGATAGTAAATGTGCAATCTAAAGAATTTTATGATGAGGTGAAAGAATATGTTAATAGATATAACACAAAAGTAAAAACTAAGTATAAGACTATTGCCAAGAAAGTTAAACAAGTGGTATTGCTACTACCATTGGATTGTGAAAAAAGAGTTGAAAGGGCTTATATGCAATTGAATTTGACAGATCTAAGGTAGCTATAAAGAAGTTGATAGAAGCAAGAGAAAAAAACAAGGAGAGGTTTGATAAAAAGCATCAATTGCATCCAAAATCAATTCAAAATGGTGATTAGGTGTTGGTTTATGATAGTAGTTTGGACAACCAATATAGCACAATAAATAAATTTGCAAGGAGATGGTTTGGGCCTTATGTTGTCAAACAAGTATATGATAATGGAACATATTTGTTACAAGAATTTGATGGTATAAAATTGAAGATACCTATAGCAGGAAAGCAAATTAAGTTATTTAAACAAAGAAGTGAAGAAATTTGTTTTAATGAAGAACAAAATCCATTAAGAGGTGTTGAGATGGAAGAAGAAGAGCAAATTGAAGATCAAGAATTTGACCAAGATGAAGAACATTTTACATCAATACAATAACAAACTTGGTGCATGTCGGAGGATGCACAAGTTCAAAGGAGGTGGATGTCATGATGTAACGTGACTATTAGGTAAAAGAGTGTGAAAATAGTATATTAGAGGAAGATCTTAGTTCAAAATATTATAGCAAATTATCTTAGAAAAATAGATAATAATAAAAAAGGAGTAAAAATAATGGATGTTAATGCTACTTTTTTTACAAATGAGCCTCTATATTCTTTGTAGGACCATAAGTAAGACAAAACAAAGTAGATTGGAAAATAAAATGATATAGGCATATATAGGATAGAATTAAGAATAGATTTCAAAATAATTTACTACAAAAATCTCAAAATAGATACCCAAAAAGGACCAGTTATGAGCTGGGATCAAAATCAGACCCCGAGGCACAAAACCGCGTGCCTACGGCAGATTTAAAGGCCTTTTGTAGATCGAAAGGTGGGATTAGAAAGCAAATAAGAGGATCTTTCTTTAAGCATTAGTTGAAAGTGATTTGAGTTGGTAATGACTTTGTAATGGCTTTGCAAAATTAAGGTTGATATTGGATGATTCTAATTTTGTGAAATATATTGGGATTTATATTTTTAGGTATTCTAAGAGATTGATTATAGATCTACAAGTGATATTTTGTAGGTTGGTGCATACAATAGTGCTTGTAGGGTGTTGTGAATTTGAGATTGATCTAATGGTTCAATCAAAGATTTTTGAAGTTTATATGTATTCGGATCTCAGAAATTAGAAATTAAGGTTGACTAGGATTTAGTTAGGATTTGTTTTAGGATTGTTAGGATTGACCAGGGTTGATTAGGATTTAATTAGGATTTATTTTAGGATTTGTTAGGATTTGACCAGGATTGATTAGGATTTAGTTGAGATTTGTTTTATGATTTATTAGGATTTATTTTAGGATTTGTTTGGATTTGATTAGGGTTGACTAGGATTTGATTAAGATTTGATTAAAGATTGTGTAGAGATTGACTAGAGAGGTTAATACTACTTATTGTTGCGTATTTTTTTTTTATCTTCTACAGCCAGGTGCCTAGAGCATTCTCAAGTAAGACTTTATGACATACAACAACGGCAATTGTTCAAATAATTAAAATAGGAGTTTTTTTGATTTTCAAAATTTGGCGAATAACCAAGAATATGGATCCAATCCTCAGGGTTTTGTACAAAATGAGCAAAGATATTTCTAATATCCACCTATGCACAAACCAATTTTGGATTCTACAATACAAATTAGTTAGTCAGGATCATTTATCCATCCAACGTTGTCGGGTAGAGAGAATTCGCCTTGGGAAAACATCGGGTTCCTAGCTGCTACTAGAACTAGTAAGGAACATGAGAGGAAGCCGTGCAAGTATCTTCTATACTTGCACAATATTTGTTCAAGCTTTCAAATTATACTTGTATTATACTTATATAAGACTTATATAAATATAAAGTATAAATATTTAAATAATACTTATATAAAATACTTATATAAAATACTTATGTAAATACCTATATAAAATACTTGTATAAAATATTTGTATAAATACTTATATAAAATAATATATAATCCTTGGTATAATACTTATATACATACTTATATAAATATTATGTATAATACTTATAAAATACTTATATAAATACTTGATATAAATATAAGTATATATATTTGTATAAAAAGTATAAGCAAAGTGTGTATGTATTCAAATATACCTCAAAATACAATCGCATATGAGGAATACAAATTATACAACAAGCTGAAACTAAATAAATCACTATAAATTCATCCAAAGATTGAATCAAGTGTGCTTATAGCCTATGGAAAGCCAATAATCCATTGTAAAACATATCAAAATTTCACAAATAGATGACTTACCATTTAAAAGTTATGGCTAAAAGAAGTAGACACTAAAATTTCCAAGCAAATGCAAAGGCAACAAAGCTCCTCTTCACTTCAACCTTTGTTGTGATTATTATCCTTCTCCAAATTAGGTATGTAATAGCTTTTTAGAAAGCTCACTTCATCATCTAACCTATTCTAAAATTTTGCATGCATGCCTCTCAAACTCTAGATTTTGTAGCTAGTTGATTCTACTCTTCAAACCCTAGCAACAATTTTCCCTCTTTGACACTTCACGGCTCATAAAACTTTCATAAAAGCTCTAAATGTATTGATTTTTGTTTTTGTAGAAAGCTTACATAAGCTACTATAAGCACCTAAATTATCAAAAAGATTGAAGAGACTATCCGACTTGGGTGGTTGAACAAAGTCTCTGCCCCTTTTCATCGGGTGGCAGCAAACCCTTTCCCACTCTCAAGCTCACAACGTTTGCTTTCCAACTCCAAATACTACAAGAAATGTCTTGATAGAAAGATAGCACAATTTTCCACACTTTTTACAAATATCACTAAGAAAGAATCAAAATCAAACTTGCAGTGGTAGCTCGAAGTTTCTGCTCGTCTTCATTGGGTGGTAGCAAACCCTACTCTATTAAAACAAGCATAATTTTTTGCTCACAACTCCAAAATAAGCAAGTGAATAGGTTCTAAAATCTTCACAACTTGAAGAACACACTTACTAATTTTCATTACAAACGCTTCTATCTCCTTGGAGCTATCTCTCTCCAAAGTTCACCACTCAAAATTGCCCTCCAACCCTCGGTCTAGCAAGAAGAATATATCTCCCTTTCTTTCCATATTAGACTATGAGACGCCCACATGGGCAGCCAAATCCTGTTGGACAGGCCTTGTTCACCCAATGCATTTCTTTCTTACCCCTCATAAGGTCCATTCTACCTCAAAAATCAATAAGAAAGGTAAAACAATCTTTACTTTTCTTCTAATTACAAAAGAGTCTATTCTAGGATATAAATAAGGTAGGAACAAAACAAATAGTCATCTTAATTCACTAACTAAGTGGCTATAATAAATCCTCTCCTTATAATATCTTCTAAAATAACCTCTACCACTCACACATATATTAACAATAGATACAAGATATTTAATATTTTTATACACTGTACGTAAATGCAGTATAACAATGTTGTCGTATGACATGATCTTCTATCTAAGAATGTATTAGGTACTTGGCTGTGGAGAGTTTATTTGAAACTTCATGGCAAAAATCCAACAGGTGATTTGTCTTCAATAAAAAAGACAAATAATATAACAATCTTACAAAAGAGAAGTTATATATGTAAACTTCCTTGTATTCTAGTAAGTTTGTACAAAAAAGGTTCAAATTTCCACAAAAACCCTTCAAAACTTTATTCATCCGCAAAGACTTTTTTCTTATTAAACTTTAGAGTTCAATAACTCTTGATCCAACTATTCAATTTCTATAAAATTTACTTCAAAGTGTAGATAATCTTCTTAAGTTTCATTACAAAGAAGAATTAATTATAAATTCATTTTTAATTGTCCGATATCTTAGAATCCCTAGTAGGTGCTTAAAACCCTAGCTCAGAGACACTTGAGCACCATTTTCCTTATATCTCACAAATCCAAAATCCTAATGCTACTAGTTTTTTACATAGTCTTATGACATAAACATATACACTTCTAAAAATTTTGAATTAAAAACTATCAAATTTTATAAGATATAGCTCAAAATGTAACCATTATGTAAGCGGGTCACTTATTGCCCTTAAGTTTGTAAGCACTAACTTCAACTCCGAATATATCCTTCACCCTATCTTGGATTTTATCATACTGTGCATATAAAATCTAGCCGTGAAAGTGCTCTCTCCAATCCTAGTCGCCGATCCTTGATTACTCTATGGATACACGAGTTATATCAAAAAGAGTGACAATAGTTCCAAAATCAATACCTTAACTTTGAGCGCCTACAATTTCTTCATAAAAAGTGAAAATTACACAAAATTTGTACCTAAACCAGATCCAAAAACCTATACCTTATGATCCTAGCCTTTGATGTTCAACTCCTTTCAAAAAACAAATTCTAACTCCTAATAAACCCTTAGGCAGCCTCCTTGAAGGCCATTGGGCATGAT
This sequence comes from Physcomitrellopsis africana, assembly GCA_036785485.1. Taxonomy (NCBI): domain Eukaryota; kingdom Viridiplantae; phylum Streptophyta; class Bryopsida; order Funariales; family Funariaceae; genus Physcomitrellopsis; species Physcomitrellopsis africana. Next base: position 63,503 of record JAWRVF010000318.1, read on the forward strand.
TTTTGGCCAATTAGAATAGAAATTTCTATCATCCACTTCTTTTCATCCACATAGATGGCCAAACTATCCTTTTTATACTAAAGACCCTTTTTTAACCCTTCTTCTTATAAGATTTATATACTTGGTGCTTTAAGCACCAAATAAAAGAAATAAACTAAGATTTTAAAGATCACCAATTTTTAACAAAGGTGACTTAAGATATATACAAGTTATTGTCAATATAGATCAACCTCAAAATCACTATAAAAAAAAAATAAGGTTGTATAAATTTCATTAATAGCCCTTTTAAATGGATTCTTTCTAAATTAATAATCTAATTACATCTTATAACCAATAAAACCTATTGATATGGCTTTCACTTAATTGCATAATAAATTGTATATTAAATATATCTGTATGATTTTTTTTATATGGTAGCCAAATCACAACACGACAATATGGAACAAGCTTAGCTGGTATATACTAATAGAAATATCCAATTTTCATGATAGTATCAAAAGAAGATCACTTTGGTGTTACTATTGCAAGCAATTAGGACATTATGATATGGATGTCCTAATCCAAGAGCTAGTGATGAATATGCTCTAGTATGTCGAAATTATAAGCAGTCAGGACATCCATATCAGTAATGCAATGCTCTGTTTAATTTTAATAATCGAGATCAGCATATCCAATTGTAAAGTAAGATAGAGGATAGTAATTGAGCTGCACAAGATTCTCTAATAAATCAAGTGGAATGCGTCCACGTAGTACTTACTTAGGCCTAACCAAAAAGAAAAGACCCGATTTGATAATTGGATATATTAGTTGCAAGGGACCAATTCAATTCATTGGTTGGAATTCTAAATCCAATATCCGTACCAAAAATATTACCAACATTAGGATCTGGTTTGTCTGGACAATCCAAAGGTGTCTTTAGTCCCAAAATATTGAATCAACATAAATCAGTATCAATATCTATAAAGTTTCAAGAACCATGTCATCGATTCAAAGATCCTATCATAGACAGAAATCCCAACAAAATTCATTCAATAATTCAAATTCCAAACTCCGTAAAATAAGACAAATTATTTCAAGAGATTAAATTGAAATCAATGAAAAAAAAAAGGGCATTAGGAATCACTGCCAATATGAAACCTTATGACATTTTGAAAGATTTAGATGAAATTAAATCCTCAATTATAATGAAATAATTGTTAGCAGTTGCACCAAAATATTGTTCTACATTAAATTCTTTATTAGTACAATAAAAGAATTGTAATAAAGAAATTTATAAAATTAGTTTGAATCCCGATCTGGGCATACCGACTATTGATGTATCCATTGATGGTATTCTTGTTTGTGGAATTTAAGTAGATGAGGGTTCTAGTGTGAATTTAATGACCATGGATACAATGGAGAATTTAGATTTAGCTCAACTGTTATTTACGACCTTGGTATTGAAAATGGCTGACCACAGTCATGTAAAGCCTATGGATATTCTTTGCAACATTGATACCATTATTGCTGGAATCATATATAAGATTGATTATATTATTTTTTGATTATAGAGTTCCATATTATCATATCCAATTTTATTGGGTCGGCTATTGCTATACCAATCAAAGCTACAAACGATTGGGACTGTGGAATGTTGACTATTAGAAAGGATAGAGACAAGATTGTTTTACAAATATATCTAGTTTAATATCATGGAAAATATCAAATTCCGAGTTCCAAGGTGACATGCAAGGATGAAGATCAACTTGATGTGGAATATTCAATGAAAATTAGTAATAACTCAATTCACGCACAGAAGTAAGACATGTTATATCAATATGGAGGACCCAGAGAATATTTAGTATATTCGGAAGACATAGCAAATTCCAATCATGTTATTGCTGATTAGATTAATAATCTTGCTGTCATATTATAAATCCTTATAGTATATAAAAATTAATTAAAATATATAATATGTTTGTAAGTTTTAATGTGTACTAGAATGGTTAGTAAAGTATTTAAAGGAGTTGATGTGAAAAACTTTATTTCGGATTTTTTTACTTAATTTGGTTATGGCGTTTAAATTAAATAGGACCTAAAGATTTAGTATAAAGTCTTGAGAGGCAATTGGGGTCCAAATAATAACAATTAAACTATTAAGAGGCTTATTTGGAAGGATGAAGACAAAGAATGAATGAATGAAGACAAGAGGTGAAGTTCTTCATTCCTATTAGTCAATGGTCATGCCCAATGGGCCTTGGAGAGGCTACCTACAACAAGAACAAGGATTTTGGCAACTTTGAAGAGAGCATTCAAAAATTAGAGATTAAAGTTAGAAAGTTTGTTTTTTTTATTATAATTTTGGTTTAAAAATCAAAGGATTTGGAATTTTTATGAAGGAAGGATAAGCACTTGAAATTAAGGTGTATAAATTGTACCTATTGTCACTCTTTTGAAGATTGGAGGAGTTATATGAGAGTTTTTGGAGATTGGAAGGTGCAATTAGAGTGGTGGTTTTAAGATCTATATTTATTGAGGAAGAATTATTATATTTGAAGTTTTCATGAAAGAGATATTAGGAGTTAAAGATAATAGATTGAATTCTAAGGTAGTAAGTAGGCCATTTTGTTCATAGTGATGGATTTTGCCATATCTTAAGCTTTTGGATGAATTTTTACTCAAACATTTCTAAAAAGGTGCATTATTATGCTAAAAAGCTATAAATAAAAATTTCATAGTATTTAAACTTTTAGTTTGTGAGATATAAAGAATTTAATACATGGGTGTTTAAACACAAAGGTTTGAAGCTACTGCCAGGGTTTTGACGATATCTAAAGATCAGTATTGAAGCAATGGTTAAAATTTTTGGTGTTAGTTGTAAAAAATATATCAGTACTTTATATAAAGTTTTAGTAAATTTGGATAGTTGGATTAAAAGTTATGAATTATTGAAGTTTGGAAAAAATTTCCTCTTTACAAGGGAATGAGGGTTTTAGAGTACTTCTTATATTTTGAATGGTTTGATGAAATAAGACTTATGTATTGGATGTAATAGCCCTATGAAGAAATCTTTTGTATAAATTTGGAGATTTTGTTATACTTGGATCTTGATTGAATAATTAATGGCAGTAAAAAATCTAGTGCTTTTTTGAGGCAAATTCTCTCTACTATGACACCGCGATTAATGAAGTTAGTACATTGGAACTAGAATTGGGTAGTTCCAATTTATCAAATTATATAAAAGATTCAGAGCAGGAGAGGAAAATCAAATCAGAGGTTGTTGTGGAACTTATGTGTCAATTAGTTAATCTGGGCACCAATGAAATATCCCAGATTATCAAAGTATATATTGGTATTACGGATATAGAGTTGAGAAATTGGAAAAAATTCTTTCTAAGTCATAAATTTGCTTTTGCTTAATCGTATGCAGATTTAAAAGGTATTTCTGATAACATTTGTGAGCATCAAATTATTTTAGAAGAGGATGCTACATTAATTCGTCAAAGACAATATCGCCTTAATCCAAAATATTTCCTTATGGTAAAAGAAGAAGTAGATAAACTTTTAGATGTGGACTTTATATATCCAATACCATGTAATGAATGGATTTCACCAATTGTGATAGTACCAAAGAAAAATGGAAAAATCCGAATCTGTCAAGACTTCCATAAATTAAACGTGGCGACGAAGAAAGTTTATTTTTTTTTATCTTTTACGGATAGTATATTAGACATAGTAGCCAGACATGAATGTTATTATTTTTTGGATGGATTTTTGGATTACAATCAAATTAAAATAGCAAGAGAGGATCAATTAAAGACTACTTTTACCACGGATTGAAGCACATTTGCTTATAAAGTGATGCCATTTGGATTATGTAATGCCCCAGCCATATTTCAAAGGGTAATGATGCAAGCATTTTAAGATTATTTATAATTATCAATGGAAATATTTCTAAAAAATTTCTATACATTTAGTACAATAGTTGACTATTTAAAATGTCTTCGTCAATGTTTGGATCAATGTGATAAGTATGAGATATCTTTGAACTCTAAGAAGTGTCAATTTGGAGTACCCTCAAGAAAGCTTTGGGACATATTATTTCCATGGCTAATATTGCTATTGATCGAAATAAAGTTACTTAAATATTAGCCTTATTAAAGCCAAAAATAGTGTTGTAAGCCATGTCAATTATTATTGGTGATTTATTGATTCATTTATAGTCATATGTTAGTCTTTAACTAATCTCTTAAAAAAACCACCATCAGATGGATCTAGTCTAATTTGAATCGATGAATGTACAATTACATTTGAAGAATTGAAGCACAAACTAGTATTTGCACCAGTATTAGTTGTACTATATTGGACAAAATTATTTCATGTTTATGTTGATATATCCAATGTTGCTATTGGATCAATTGTCGTATGGTGTGATTTTCTATCTAAGAATACACTAGGTACTTGGTTGTGGAGAATTGACTTAAAAATTATTAGCAAAACTCCAACAAGTGATTTATCTTTAATAAAAAAAGATAAATAATATAAAAATATTACAAAAGAGAAGTTGTATAGATAAAACCCTTTTATATTCAAGTAGGTTTGTATAAAAAAGATTCAAATTTCCACAAAAATCCTTCAAAATTTAGTTCACCTACAATGACTGATTTCTTATTAAACTTTAGAATTCAATAACTCTTTATTTAACTATTTAGTTTCCATAAAATTTAATTCAAAGTATAGACAATCTTCTTAAGTTTTACAATAAGAAAGAATCAACCATAAATTCATTTTTGATCATCCAATATCTCAAAACCCCTAGCAAGTACTTAAAATCCTAGCTCAAAGACACCCAAACACTATTTTCCTTATATCTCACAAATCCAAAATTTTAATGCCACAAAATTTTTGCACATAGTCTTGTGATATAAATATATACACTCATGAAAATTTTGAGCCAAAAATCTATCAAATTATCTAAGATATAGCTCAAAATGTAACCACTTGTTAAGTAGGGTCACTTATTGCCCTTAGCTTACAAGCACTAACTTCAACTCTTAATATCTCCTTCATCCTAGCTTGGATTTTATCAAGCCATACATAAAAAGTATAGCCGTGAAAGTACTCTCTTCAATCTCAATTGCTGATCCTTGATTACTCTCTGTATGTGCGAGTTATATCTAAAAGAGTGACAGTCCAAAATCAACAACTTAACTTTGAGCGCCTATAATTTTTTCATAAAAAGTGCAAATCACATAAAATTTGCACCTAAACCATATCCAAAAACCTTATAATCCTAGCCTCTGATGTTTGACTCCTCTCAAAAAATAAATCCTAATCCCTAATAAATCCTCAAGCAGCCTCCTTGAAGGCCATTGGGCATGATTTTTGGCCAATTAGAATAGAGATATCTATCATCCACCTCTACCCATCCACATGGATGGCCAAACTATCTTTTTTATACTAAAAATCCTTTTCTAATCCTTTTTTTTTATAAATTTTATATACTTTGTGCTTTAATCACCAAATAAAAGAAGTAAATTAAGATTTTAAGGATCACCAATATCTAACAAAGGTGACTTAAGATATATATATAAGTTACTATCAATATAAAATCAACCTCAAATTTACTATCAAAAAAAAAAATAAGGTTGTATAAATCTCAATAATAATCTTTTTAATAGATTCCTTCTAAATTAGTAATCTAATTACATCTTATAACTAATAAATTCCATTATTATGGCTTTTATATAACTGTATAATAAATTATATATTAAATATATATGTACAATTTTTTCACATGGTAGCCAAATCATAATACAACATCGTGCTAAGTCAAAAGAATGAAAAGGATTTTGATCATCCAATATATTATGCTAATCGATAATTTGTTGCTATGGAATGAAATTACACTACAACTAAATAAAAAGCCTTGGGCATGATCTACTCTATATAAAATTTTTGGCATTAGTTACTTGGTTATCCATTTGTGTTTCATGTCGATCACGATGCTCTTAAGTATATGGTCAATAAATCTCAATTAGATGGACGCATTATTTGATGGATGTTACTCCTTGAAGAATTTAACTTTATTATTAATATTTGACCAAGAAAGAAATATGCCAATGCAGACCATTTATCCTGCTTGATCAACATATTGGAAAATAAACCTATCAATGATGTATTTCCAGATGCAGAATTATTTGCTGTGGATGTAATTTCACCAGAATATAGTAAATTGATTCAATACTTGACATTCCAAATATTCCCACTTACTTCTGGTGTGAAACTTAAGCGGTGCTTGATTTTAAAAAGTGCTCCATATACCATGATCGATGACGTTTTGTATAAGCAAAGGAAGGATAGAATATTATGCTATCATGATATAATGTGACTATTAGGTGAAAGAATATGGAAATAGTATATTATAGAAGATCTTAGTTCAAAATATTGTAGCAAATTATCTTAGAAAAATAGATAATAGTAAAAAGAGAGTAAAATTAATAGGTGTTAATGCTGCCCTTTTTACAAATGAGCTTCTATTTACTTTGTAAGGCCATAAGTAAGACAAAACAAAGTAGATTTGAAAATAGAATAATATAAGCATATATAAGATGGAATTAAGAATAGGTTTTAAAAAAATTTACTATAAAAATCTCAAAATAGATACTTGAAAAGGACCAGTTATGAGCCAAGGTCAAAATCAGACCTTGAGGCACAAAACCATGTGCCTATGGCGAGTCCAAAGGCCTTTTGTAGATCGGAAGGTGGGATTAGAGATCAAACAAGAGGATCTTTTATTAAGCATTAGTTAAAAGTGATTTGAGTTGGTAATGACTTTGTAATGGCTTTGCAAAGTCAAGGTTGATTTTGGATGACTCTAATTTTATGAAATATATTAGGGTTTATATTTTTGAGTATTCTATGAGATTGGTTATAGATCTACAAGTGATATTTTGTAAGTTGGTACATATAGTAGTGCTTATAGGGTGCTATGAATTTGAGATTGATCTAATAGTTCAATCAAAGATTTTTGAAGTTTATGTGGGTTGGGGTCTTGGAAATTGAGAATTGAAGGTCAGTTAGGTTTTCTAAGATTTCTAGCAATCTACTAGTTGGATTGGAATGAAATTTTATGTGTATGTGTAAAAGACTTAATTTTCTATATGTATGTGAAATTTAAAAGCAATTGAATGGTGTACAAAGGAAATATTGGCATTGAACAACTGGCATTAGGGTAGGAGAAGGAGGCTAGTCGACACTTGATTAAAATTTTGGATTGAATTTCTTGCTAGTAAGTTTGATCCTCTTCAAATTTTATGTGCTTATTGCTAATTTATTTTTTAAAGAGTGAGTAAATTTTTAAGCAAGATCAAAAATTTAGTCAATGTTATTGAGGTTCTAAAATTGCCTTAGGAATTGCTTAGGACTTGGTTAAGGTTTGATCAGGGTTTAGGATTGGATCTAGGATTTAGGATTGGATCTAGGGTTTAGGATTGGATCTAGGATTTAGGATTGGATCTAAGGTTTAATATTTATTTTAAGATTTGTTACTATTTGACCATGATTGACTAGGATTTAATTATGATTTGTTTTAGGATTTGTTAAGGTTTAACTAGGATTGACTAGGATTTTAGGATTTGTTAGGATTTGACCAAGGTTGACTAAAATTTAGTTAGAATTTTTTTTAAGATTTATTAGGGTTTGACCAAGATTGATTAGGAAAAAGTTAGAATTTATTTTAGGATTTGTTAAGATTTGACCAGGGTTGACTCGGATTTAGTTAGAATTTATTTTAGGATTTAGCTAGGATTTGTTTTAGAATTTGTTTGGATTTGACCAAGATTGACTAGGGTTTTAGGATTTGTTAGGATTTGACCAAGGTTGATTAGGATTTAGTTAGGATTTGTTTTAAAATTTATTAGGATTTGACGAAGATTGATTAAGATTTAGTTAGGATTTGTTTTAGGATTTGTTAGGATTTGACCACGCTTGACTAAGATTTAATTAAGATTTGATTAAAGATTATTTAGAAATTGATTAGAGAGATTAGGACTAGTTATTGTTGCATATTTTCTTTTATCTTCCATAGCCAGGTGCCCAGAGCATTCTCAAATAAGACTTCACTACATACAACAATGCCATTATATATTTTAAAATGAAATACATGTCATATTGAAAGGCTGTTACCTCGATACTTGCGGTGGATACTTTGTCGATGATAGTACTGCTTGAAAAGCTTTAATGGCTAGTTATTAGTCGTAAACAATGTTTTCTAATACACACTAATATGTACGACGTTGTGATCCTTGTCAACGTATTGATAGACCTATTGGTACTTCTGCCATATTGTTGGTACTAATTTTGGCACAAGCACCATTTGAAAAATAGGATATTGATTTTGTAGGACCAATTGCACTAGCCTCATGAAATAGACATAAAAGATATATTTTAGTAGCGGCTGATTATGTAACAAAATGGACTGAAGCGATAGCAATAAAAAATGATAATGCTAATACAGTAGCCACATTTTTATATGAGAACATTATCACTTGCTTTGGATGTTCCAAAGAATTGATTAGTGATTGTGGCACCCATATTATTAATTCTACGATCTCAGCTTTGACAAATAAATATGAGATTAAACATCGAAAAACAATGCCATATCACCATTGGACTAATAAGTAGACTAAAAAGACCAATGGTATTTTGTGCAAAGTTTTAACTAAAACGGTGTCTAGTGTGGGAACAGACTGGGATACAAAATTATTTGCAACTTTGTAGGCATATCATATTGCGTATAAAGTAACTACTAATTTCATACCATTTCAATTGGTGTATGGACAAGAACCAATACACCAATTGAAATTACTAATTTAATTAGAAGTTCATGCTTTAAGAATTACGTTAGATGAATGTCTTGGTGACAAGGCATCCCTCTAATATCAGTTAGCACAATTGGAAAAAATGGATGAAGTTAGGACTATAGTTCTTTTAATTATGGAAGCTATATAGCATCGGTGTAAGAGTTATTATGATAATAAATTATGTCCCAAATCTTTTATGTCCAATGATCTATTGTTTATTTATGATAGCCAATTTCACAATTTTTCGGAGAAATTCCAAGTCCATTGGTATGGACCATTGTCGTGGTAGAGAGAATTTGCTTTAAAAAAGTATTAGGCTTCTGCCTGCCACTAATTGCTCAACCAAGATCTAAGTATAATAAAACCTCTAAATTTATATAAAAGAGATCTTCATAAGACTATTACATTCAATATATAAGCTTTATTTCCTCAAACCACTCAAAACATAACAAATGCTTTAAAACCATCATTCTCTTATAAAGAGGAAATTTTTCTTGAATTTTGTTAATTCATAATTTTTAATTTAACTATTAAAATCCATTCAAAATTTTCATAAAGTATTGATGTAGTCTTTACAACTATTACTACAAATTTCAACCATTTATTCTTTACCAATCTTTAGATATTATCAAAATCCTAGCAGTAGCTTTAAACCCTTGTTTACAAATACGTGTATATTAAATTCTTTATATCTCACAATTTAAAATTCCAAATGCTATAAAACTTTGATATATAGCTTTTTAGCATAATAATACACCTTTTTAAAAAGTTTGAAATAAAAATTCGTCTAAAAACTCAAGATAAGGCAAATCCCATTACTTTTTATAAAACAGCCTACTTACTACCGTGGAATTTAATCTACTGTCTTTGACTTCTAATATCTCCTTCTTTAGAATTCTAAATTTAGTAATTCTTCTACATCAAGTATAGAGCTTAAAATTACCTCTATAGCTATATTTTTTGATCTCCAAAAGCTTTCATACAATTCCTCCAATCTTCAAAAGAGTAATAGTAGATACAATTTGTACACCTTAATTTCAAGCGCCTACTCCTCCCTCATAAAAACTCCAAATCTCTCAATTTTTATACCAAAATTATAATATAAAAAATAAGCTTTCTAATCCTAATCTTTGAATTTCAAATGGCCTCCTTGAAGTAACCAAAACCCTTGTTCTTGTTACAAGCAACCTCCTTATAGCCTATTGGGCATGACCATTGACCAATAGGAATGAAGAACTTCATCCCTTGTCTTCATTCATCTTCATTTTTTCTTCATCCTTTCAAATAAGCTTTTTAATATTTTAATCCTTCTTCTTTAGACCCCAACCTTCTTTCAAGGCTTTATACTAAATATTTAGATTGTATATAATTTAAATCCTATAACTAAACTAAGTAAAAATCTAAAATTTATTTAATACTTCAATTCTTCTTTTTTGGACATCAACTCTCTTTAATTTATTTTTCTAACCATTCTAACACATACAAAAATATATAAATATATTTTATATTTTGACTAATTTTTATATACAATACAACACCGTATCAAGTAGTAGAAGCCTTTCCTAATGCTTATGTAATATAAGCAATTACAATATGACACCGTATCAAGTAGTGGAAGCCTTTCCTAATAATTCAGTTCAATTGGAAGATTTTATGGGTACTCAATTTATCACATGAATCAACAAAAACCAGTTATGACTTTATTGTACATAAATCCGAGATAGATTTTAACATTGGGAGAGAAGAGAAAGTACCTATTAATAATAGATTATCTATATTGTAGGAGCATGATGGTTAGAGAAGACGGTTGATGCTCAATTAGAATATTATTGTCGCGTAGCCAAGAAAATCAGATGTGAGATTACAGTGTCGTGAAATAAATACATCTATATATAGAAACCTAACTTAACTATCTTTTCTTCAAAATTTTATTAAGTTCTTTCTTTCTTCTTACCAATCTAAGTTTTTATATAGTTTAGGAAAATTTTTTCACTTTCTTTCTTTTTCTTTGGTTAAATTTTTAACTTATCTTTAATCTTAATTTTAACTTTGATCTAGCCTTGAAACTTTCTTTTATTTCTTTTATCTTTTTTCCAATCTTAGATTTTAGTAGATTCAGGGTTATATTTGTAGATATAAGGAGTTTTGACTTTGAGATTGAATTTAGGATTTTACCAAGGATAAATAGTAGATTTGGATGTCAATAGTCGGCTACCATTAATAGTGCTGACTTGGAGGATTAGATTTGGGGTTTTTATAACTTTAAACTATTAGTTGTTGACTTGGACTTTAAAGACCTTGGCTACGACTTCTTTGATGAGCTTGGAGGAGAAGAAGACAAGGTTTTTTGGCAAATTCAAAGAAATATTGAGAGAGAGCTTCTTCTTGGCATGAGTTTAGGTGGTAGAAATGTAGGATTCGGAGCTTAGATGAGAGAGATATGCTTGTTTGAACTTAGACTACTAATATGACACCTACTATCACTTTTCAGGGTATATTAGAAGTTTTAAGATACTAACAAGAAATCAAAAAGTTGGATTAGAAACAAGACTTCAAGTTATATATTTTACGTCTAAGAATTGATAGAAATGATTCTAGAATGAGTGAGATATGGCTAGTTAAACCCAGCAAACTAAACTAGGGTTTTGAAGAAGTTAGATAAATAGAAGGGTTTGCTTTAAGCTAGAACTTGAGTTTCAAGAAGAATTTGAAGCTCATTTTTTGTGTACATATTACTTATATTATAAAGATTGTATGTCTAAAATCTCATATCAATTGATACTTTGATTAGGGAGTAATGGCAAATTTGTTCTCAGGTATCTAGGGCTTTGACTTTTAAAAGTATCTGCCAAGGATTTGATGATATCTAACAATCGGCAATGAATTCTTAGCTCAAAAATTATATGACAATATTCAAAGGTATGAGATATGTTTTCCCAAATTTTGAGCTTATTTGAATGGCTGGATCTTAAATTATGAATTTTCAAGTTTCGGATTGAGATTTGACTTCTAAAAGTATGTGCCAAGGATTTGGTGATATCTAATGATTGCCAATGAATTCACAGCTCAAAATTTATGTGACAAAGATCAAAGGTATGAAATATGTTTTCCCAAATTTTGAGCTTATTTGAACGATTGGATCTTAAATTATGAATTTTCAAGTTTCTGGTTTGGTTTTACTTATATAATTACTTGCTAATATTTTCATGATATCTGGTGGTCGGTAATGAATTTACGGTTGAGAATTTTTGTGAAGATGACTAAAAAAATAAACTCTATGCTTCCAAAATTTGAACTTATATAAACAGCTGGATTTCGATTTATAAATTTCCAAGCTTCTAGTTTGATGATTTATTATACGCATGGTTTTGTGACTGTAAAAGAAAATTTTTAAAAAGTTTGTGCATATTGGATCCAACTTGATTGTAAAGAGGGACCTTGCGTCTACCTGAAGCAGACTTTGGCCACGACAACGGTGTCGGGTAGAGAGAATTTGCCTTGGGAAAACGCCGGGTTCCTAGCTGCTACTAGAACTAGCAGGGAACATGAAAGGAAGCCGTGCAAGTATCTTCTATACTTGCACAATATTTGTTTAAGTTTTCAAATTATACTTGTATTAGACTTGTACAAGTCTTGTATAAATATAAAATATAAATACTTGAATAATACTTATATAATCTTTGGTATAATACTTATATAAATACTTATACAAATATTATGTATAATACTTGTATAATACTTGTATAAATACTTGATATAATACTTGTATAATCCTTGGTATAATACTTGTATAAATACTTATACAAATATTATGTATAATACTTGTAAAATACTTGTATAAATACTTGATACAATATTTGTATAATCCTTGGTATAATACTTGTACAAATACTTGTACAAATATTATATATAATACTTGTATAATACTTGTATAAAAGGTTTAAGCAAAGTGTGTATGTATTCAAGTATACCTCAAAATACAACCGCATATGAGGAATACAAGTTATACAACAAGCTGAAACTAAATAAATCACTAAAAATTCATCCAAAGGTCGAATTAAGCGTGATTATAGCCTATGAAAAGCCAATAATCCATTGTAAAACATATCAAAATTTCACAAATAGATGACTTACCATTTAAAAGTTATGGCTAAAAGAAGTAGGCGCTAAACTTTCCAAGCAAATGCAAAGGCAGCAAAGCTCCTCTTCACTTCAGCCTTTGTTGTGATCACTTCCCTTCTCCAAATTGGACATGCAATAGCTTTTTAGAAAGCTCACTCCATCATCTAGCTTATTCTAAAATTCCGCATGCATGCCTCTCAAACTCCAGATTTTGTAGCTAGTCGATTCTACTCTTCAAACCCTAGCAATAATTTTCCCTCTTTGACACTTCACGGCTCATAAAACTTTCATCAAGCTCCAAATGTATTGATTTTTGTTTTTATGGAAAGCTTACATAAGCTATTATAAGCACCTAAAATATCAAAAAGATTGAAGAGACTGTCCAACTTGGGTGGTTGAACAAAGTCTCTGCCCCTCTTCGTCGGGTGGCAGCAAACCCTTTCCCACTCTCAAGCTCACAACTTTTGTTCTCCAACTCCAAATGCTACAAGAGTGTCTTGATAGAAAGATAGCACAATTTTCCACACTCTCTATAAATTTCACTAAGAAAGAGTTGAAATCAAACTTGCAGTAGCAGCTCGAAGTTTCTGCCCCTCTTCATCGGGTGGCAGCAAACTCTACTCTACTAAAACAAGCATAATTCTTTTCTCACAACTCCAAAACAAACAAGTGAGTAGGTTCTAGAATCCTCACAACTTGAAGAACACACCCATCAATTTTCATCACAATTCCTTCTATCTCCTCGGAGCTATCTCTCTCCAAAGTTCACCACTCAAAAATTGCCTCTCTTCTCGGTCTAGCTAGAGGAGTATATCTCCCTTTCTTTCCATATTAGACTATGAGACGCCCACATGGGCAGCCAAATCCTATTGGATGGGCCTTATTCACCCCATGCTCTTCTTTCTTATCCCTCACAAGGTCCATTCTACCTCAAAAGTCAACAAGAAAGGTAAAACAAACTTTATTTTTCTTCTAATTACAAAAGAGTCTATTCTAGGATATAAATAAGGTAGGAACAAAACAAATAGCCATCTTAATTCACTAACTAAATGGCTATAATAAATCCTCTCCTTATAATATCTTCTAAAATAACCTCTAGCACTCACACATATATTAACAATAGAAACAAGATTTTTAATATTTTTATACACTGTACGTAAATGCAGTATGACAACCGTACACTGGATTAGGAATTGTGGATTCAGAACCGAGTAAAAGGTTAGAAACAGGGCACTTAGCGGTGTCATACTGTAATTGCTTACAGTATGTAAAATCCACTCAAAATGCCTTATATGTTTATGAATCTAGATGTTTGTTAGAATGGTTAGTAAGTTAAATTAAAAATGGTTGATAGAAGAAACTTTATTTTATTTTATTTTACCTATTTAGTTATGGTATTTAAAAATTATACGATCTAAATGTTTAGTATGAAGCCTTGAGAGAAGGTAGGGACTTAAGGATGAAAATTTAAGCTAATAAGAGGCTAATTGGGAGGGATGAAATCAAGCCATGGTCGGATGAAGGCAAGGAATAGGGAACTTCATCCCTATTGGTCGAATACCATGCCCAATGGGCTTTGAGGAGGCTGCCCGCGACCTTAACAAGGGTTTTCGGCGACTTCAAAAAGGGGGATTTGCAATTTTAAAGGTAGGGTTGTAAAGTTTAGGGTTTTGGGTATAGTTTGAGAGGAAATTTTAGGCGATTTGGAGTTAGGGTGAAGAAGTTATACTTGTTCAAAGTTAAAGAGTGGATTTCATACATACTGTCACTCTTTTGGGATTTCGCGGAGTTATACGGAGGCTTTTGGAGATCGGACGGTGCGGTTGGAAAGGCGATTTCAAGATCTACGTCTGTTACGAAGGAATTCTTAAGTTTTGAGTCTAGACAAAGGAGATATGAAGAGTTGAAGACAGCGCATCAAATTCCAAGGTAGTAAGTAGACCGTTTTGTTGATGGTGATGGGGTTTGTCATATCTTAAGTTTTTGGACGAATTTTTGTCTCAAAATTTCTAAGAAGGTGTATTATTGGGCTAAGAAGCTATACATCAAAGTTTCATAGCATTTGAACTCTTAGATTGTGAGATATGAAGAATTTAGTACACGGGTGTTTGTAAACAAGGGTTTAAAGCTACTGCTAGGGTTTTGGCGATATCTAAAGATCGATAATGAATCAACGGTTGAAATTTGTGTTGGTAGTTGTGAAGAATATATCAGTACTTCATGTAAATTTGGAGTAGTTTTGGACGGTTGGATTAAAAGTTATGGGTTATTGAAGTTTGGAAAAAATTCCCTTCCTACGGGAGAATGAGGGTTTAGAGTATTTTGTTATGTTTTGAGTGGTTTGAGGAAATTAGGCTTGTGTATTGGGTGTAATAGCCCTATGGAGATCTCTTTTATATAAAATTGGGGGTTTTTATTATACTTGAATCTTGCTTGAGTAATTAGTGGCAGCCAGAAGCCCAGTGCTTTCTTGAGGCACATTCTCTCTATCCCGACAGCGGAAGTTGCAAACATTATTATGTGAAGCGTATGCATTGGAATGTAGAATTTCCTTCAATGAGCTAAAATAATGTTAGCATGAGCAAAGAGTGCAAAGTGCATAATAATCCATAATGTTGATGGAAAGGTCAAAGAGAGTTGCAGACAAAGTGGAAAGTATCTAAAATATGAAGAATAAGAATAATTTAGAGTTGCCATCTCTAGTGGTGATGACCAACATCAAACCAATAAAATTGGAAATCTATTGGATCCTACAAATGCAAAGAGATTTTAGAAACGCACAGCTATATGCATTTTTGAAAGAGTTAGTTAATTTGCCGCCAATTGATATAGAATTGGTGGCGAAATATATAGCACACTACGATCTAGAGGATGGTTTGAGTGTAATAAAAGAGAGGATAATCAGGATAGACAAGAGTACCTTGCAGAAGTATTACATCTCTCGATTAATGAGCTTGAGATAGGTGTCAAAGTGTCTAGTGACTTTTGACTAGGTAGTTATTTTAAAGGCGGTATGTCATCATTGGAGAGGAACTAAGGTTGGAAAGTGGCACAAGCATTGACATCGGAGCTTATGGAATGGATGCGGTTTGTTCACAAGCAGCTAGGCTTGAATCAACATACTACCAACATCTCCAAATGGCTCTTATTTGCAGCAATAAAAACGCTAGAAGAAATGGTGTTTAATTCCACAGCGTTCATAGCAACCAAAATCTATACAGAGATAATAGCCAAATGGAAGACTGAAAAGTTCATATCCTTGCTCTATTCCAATTATGTACACTCTGTAATTGCACATACTGTAGAATGGATAGGAATTTTAAGATTTATAATACATAGTTTGTAGGATTAAGAATAGGCAGGAAGCCGATGAATGGCCAGTTTAGAAGGCAGAATGGATGAGGAAGTTAGAAAAAGTAATTATCATCGATTGTGTAGCAGTTAACACAGATTGAGATAAGTATAAATTGATGCAATACGGAGGAGTCAGGGCCAGACTGTGATAGTCCTGAGCCAGGATAAGCTTGGTGCTACCTCTCTCTTTTCTTTTATTAGGCTATAGTGGAGGTTCCGGATTCTATTCCGAAAGGTTATACCATGTCAATAATGAAGTAGAGTAATAAAACAGAAAATTTTATATTTGTGGATGAGTAAGAAATTATAATTGTTTGATGCGTGAGTTCTTTGTGGAGAATTGGAGGTTGAAGACCGGATATGTCAATGAAGTTTGATTGTGGATGAGAGTGTCATACCGTATTGACTGTGTTAGTTGAGCGGTGAAGGAGAATAATAGAGAAATGATTTGTTTCGAGAGACGTTCTTGGTGAGGAATTATTTCCAGTGATTGGAGAGCTAAGCGAGTGTATGCAGTCTATAGAAATGGTGCAACATTGCTAATTTTTGTTATGAGTTCGGAAGAAGATAAAAGATTATAGTAAGAGAATTGATGAAGGATTGTATCATGAAGTTTATCTTTAGTTGCGAAATAGCAGAACCAATGGAGTGGATGGCAGTATTTTAAAAAAAAGCGTGTACGTGTGCATTGGATTCTAATGTTCAGAAGGTGGTTAGTTGTGTAACCCTAACAGTTTAACTTAATGCGGATAGTCTCTTCCTGTGTTTGAATCTTCCTTTACAGATTTACTCTGGGCAGTATTGGTAGAGTAAGTAAGACGAATAAGAACAATATTTTGGCACTGCTGCCAGGGATTGACAATAGTATTGAGTGTTAGGAATTAACTACCGAATGAGTAGTTAAATTAGTGATGGAAAGCAATGTCAATAATAGATGATGAAAGATTATGGTTAATAAGAATGAGAACATTGCTTTAAAAAAAATATGTCAGTCGAAAGAAAAACAAGAGAGAGCACAAGTAAAAAATTTATTGCGAAATGAGGAAGAACGGAAGCTAAAAAGGAAGCATCGACAAAGTTGGATTAAACCATGGCTGCATACCTGTCAGCACATCCGAGCATACCAAGAACATGAAAGATCTTTAATATTTCAAACATATATACCGTTAAAAAAATTGCCAAAAGTACTTGCGGGCAACTTCGCGAATAGCCCAGTCTATCTCTTCAATCCATTAACAAAAAGAAAATGGAGCACAGAAGCATTGGGTACTCCATTGGATACTTTTCTAATAGTGGATACAGCCAATTCTAGCAAGGCTAGTTCTTCAGTAGGAAATGTATTGCTTGCCAATAAGGGCCAATTCAATGTATTCCAAAATTCATTGTTTTCATCTCAATTTCAATCGATAAATTTATTTGCAAATAATAATATCAAATTGTGGTGTTGTATGACGTGGCCTTCTATTTGGGAATACACTGGATACCTGGCTGTGAAGAGTTTATTTGAAATTTGATGGAAAAAATCCAACAAGTGGTTTGTCCTCAATAAAAAGGACAAATAATATAAAAATCTCACAAAAGAGAAGTTATGTATATAAATCCTCTTGTATTTAAGTACAAAAAAGATTCAAATTTCTACAAAAATCCTTCAAAACTTTATTCACCCGCAAGGACTTATTTCTTGTTGAACTTTAGAGTCTAATAACTCTTGATCCAACCATTTAGTTTCTATAAAATTTAATTCAAAGTGTAGATAATTTTCTTAAGTTTCATCACAAGAAAAAATCAACTGTAAATTTGTTTCCGATCATCTCAAAATCCCTAGCAGGTGCTTAAAATCCTAGCTCAGAGACACTTGAGCACTATTTTCCTTATATCTCACAAATCCAAAATCCTAATGCCACAAATTTTTTGCATATAGTCTTGTGACATAAACATATACACTCTTGAAAATTTTGAGCCAAAAACCTATCAAATTGCTTATGATATAGCTCAAAATGTAACCACTATGTAAGCGGGTCACTTATTGCCCTTAAGTCTGTAAGCACTGACTTCAACTCCCAATATCTCCTTCATTCTATCATGGATTTTATCAAGTTATATATAAAAAGTGTAGCCGTGAAAGTGCTCTCTTCAATCCTAGTCGTTGATATTCGATTGCTCTTTGTATGCGCGAGTTATACCCAAAAGAGTGACAATAGGTCCAAAATCAACACCTTAACTTTGGGCGCCTATAACTTCTTCATAAAAAGTGCAAATCACACAAAATTTGCACCAAAACCGGATCCAAAAACCTAAACCTTATGATCCTAGCTTCTGATGTTCGACTCCTCTCGAAAAAAAAACCCTAACTCCTAATAAACCCTCGGGCAGCCTCCTTAAAGCCCATTGGGCATGATTTTTGGCCAATTAGAATAGAGATTTCTATCATCCACCTCTATTCATCCACATGGATGGCAAAAATATCCTTTTTACACTAAAAACCCTTTTCTAATCCTTCTTCTTATAAGATTTACATACTTGGTGCTTTAAGCACCAAATAAAAGAAGTAAACTAAGATCTTAAAGATCACCAATGTCTAACAAAGGTGACTTAAGATATATACAAGTTACTATCAATATAAAATTAACTTTAAAAGTCACTACTAAAAAAAAAATAAGGTTGTATAAACCTTAATAATAATCTTTTTAATAGATTCCTTCTAAATTAGCAACCTAATCACATCCTATTAGCATTAAAAATCCACTGATATGACTTTCATTTAGCTAAGCAGTAAATTATACATTAAATATACATGTACAATTTTTTCACATAGTAGCCGAACCACAACACGACAGCGGAGGCCTAGAAGTCCGAAAAAGACAATTGAGGGAGGCAGCGTTTATTTTAACAAGGAAGTAAGTAGAATATTGTCACCTTCAATGGCGGCGGGAATTCCAGCAGTACCAATTACAATACAAATGGATGTGGTGGGTGATCGCACAACTAGTGTAGCCCCATGACCTACCTTTAGGAATTTGCCAAGAGTCGACCCAAATCAACACTTCTCTCAATTCCTGATTGTATGTATAGCCAACAATGGTAGAATTGAGGATATTTGGTTAAGATGGTTGCTAGCGATCTTGAAAGACACGGCGTTTGAATGGTATAATTGCCAACCCGTGCAACAATTTTCTAATTGGGAGGCATTGAAAAATACATTTTTGACTCATTTTTGACTAGTAGGATTTGAAGAATGTCTTAGAGAAAGATTAATAAACAGCAAAATGATACCGAGAGAAGCGGTGTAGTCATATTGCTGGAATACCAACCTGGAATGAAACAGTGGATAATTACCCAAGGATAATTGATTATAGCACAAATCTTAGTGTTAATTTGCAAGAGATAATGAATGTTGTTCGATTACAGGCTGTACCACCAACAACTGCAGTTCCGTATTCCCCATACTTTCCATATCAAAAACCAATATCTATAAAAGAGTTATCTAATGAACTAATATCAAAGGATCCGAATGAGACTTTTTTGTTAACTTTGACAAAGAAGATGGACGAGTTGGCTGTTAATCTAGCAAAGAATAAGGAAAAGAAGTATAAATCGACTAATATGTGCCCCAATATTTGGTGCAATAATTGTAAGAGGCAAGGCCATTTAGTAACGGAGTGCCCTTCACCACCCCAAATGATTGTGCAATGTACATTTTATGGAGGTAAGCATATAACCACCAATTGCTGGAATTTAAGAAGGCAACAATAGTTAGGTAATCAGACCAATTTTGTGGGATGTTAATCAAGTTCAGATAGGAAATAGGTTTGACTGGAACGGAAATCGTCCTATTAAACAAAATAAAAATTTCTATAATTTTTAAAATTTTGAATATAACCAAGAAGGTGATCCAAATTCTCAAAGCTCTGTGCAAAATCAATTAGGACAATCCCAATATCCACCTATTTAGAATCCAATTTCAGATCCTACAATACCGGTCGACCGGGATCCTTTACCCATCAAACCTAAAAGAAGCCTAGCCAGTATATACCAGTCGAGACGCCCCATATTGTACATGGAAGAGGGAGAAGACCACTTCGATGCTATCGATGCAGGCACCTAAGACATTATGTTAGTGAATGTCCTAATCTTAGAGCCAATGATAATTATAAAGAATCTGGACATACTTACCAGTAGTGCAATGCTCCGTTTAATGTTAATAACCGAGATCAGCGTATCCAATTGCAAAGTAAGATGGAGGACAATAATTGAATTCCACAAGATTCTTTGGTAAATCGGGTGGAATGCATCCATGCAATACTTACTCGGGCCCAACAAAAAGAGATAGATACAATTCAAAAATTGAAAGTACTAGTTGTAGCGGACCAATGTAATTCATTGAATGGTACTCCAAATCTAATACCAGTATTGAAGGTATTACCAACGAGGAGATCCAATTTGTCTTTGCAACTTGAGGATGTCCTTAGCCTCCAGATAATGGTTCAACTAAAACCAATACCAATATCTGCAAAGGTGTGGGAGCCACCTTATCCATTAAAAGATCCTCTCATGGAAAAGAATTACGACAAAGTCCATTCAGCAGTTCTAGTTTCGAACTCCGTAAGAAAATTATCTCAAGGGGTCAAATTAAAATCTATGAAAAAGAAGAGGGCCTTGGAAATCATTGCCAATATGAAATCATATAATATTATGAAAGATTTGGATGAAATTAAACCTTCTATTACAATAAAGCAATTGTTAGCAATTGTGCCAGAATGTCGTTCTGCATTGAATTCTTCGTTAATACGACCTAAAATTTGTAATAAAGAAATTCATGGGATTAATTTGAATCTCAATCCGGGAACACCAACTATTGATGTACCAATTGATGGTATTCTCATTCCTGGAGTTGAAATGGATGGTGGCTCTAGTGTGAACTTAATGAACGCCGATACAATGGAGGAGTTGGATTTAAAACAATTAGTACCCATGATATTGGTATTGAAAATGGCAGATCATAGTAGGGTAAAATCAATGGATATCTTACGCGGTATTAATATCGTAATTATAGGAATTATGTATGAAATTGATTATATTGTTTTTCGATTACAGAGTTCTACTTTATCATATCTAATATTATTGGGTCGACCGTGGCTATATCAAGCCAAAGCTAGGAACGATTGGGGCCGTGAAACGTTGACTATTGGGGAGGATAGTGACAAGATTGTTTTCCAAATGTACTTATCTATATCATGGAGAGTCTCAAATTATGGACACAGAAGCAACATCTGTTGATGAGGGCCAATTTCAAGTAGAGTATGATGAAGTTAATAATGTGATGCAAGTTGATAAAGATCCAATTCACATGCGGAAGCAAGGCGTATTATACCAATATATAGGACCAGGAGAATATTTTTTGTATCAAGGGGATGCAGTGAATTCTAACGATGTCATCGCGGACTGGATGAATAATCACACGATAAATGAAGTCAATACATTGGAACCAGAATTGGATAAGTCCGATTTGCCAGACCATATGAAGGATTTAGAGCAGGAGGGGCAAATCAAACTGGAGATTAATGACGAACTTGTGTGCCAATCCATTAACTTGGGTTCCAATGAAACACCCCAGATTATCAAAATATACACCGATATTATGGGTACAGAACTGAAAAATTAGAAAGAATTCTTTCTAAATCATAAATCTGCTTTTGCTTGGTTGTATGTGGATTTAAAAGGTATTCCTGCCAAAATTTGTGAGCATCAAATTACCTTAGAGGAAGATGCTATACCAGTTTGTCAAAGAAAACACCGTCTTAATCCAAAATATTCTCTCATGGTCAAGGAGGAAGTAGATAAATTTTTAGACGTGGACTTCATATATTCAGTCCCGTATAGTGAATGGATTTCACCAATTGTGATAGCGTCGAAGAAAAATGGAAAAATTTGTATCTGTCAAGACTTCAATAAATTAAAGGTGGCTATCAAGAAGGATTATTTTCCTTTACCTTTTACGGATAGTATATTAGACGTAGTAGCTAGGCATAAATATTATTCCTTGTTGGACAGATTTTCGGATTATAATCAAATAAAAATTACAAAAGAGGACTAATTGAAGACTACTTTTACTACAAATTGGGGCACATTTGCTTATAAAATAATGCCATTTACATTATACAACGCCCCGGCCACATTTCAAAGGGTAATGATGCAAGCATTTCAGGACTATTTACGATTGTCGATGAAGATATTTTTAGATGATTTTTGCATATTTAATATGACAGCAAATCATTTGGAACGTCTTGATAAATGTTTGGACCAATGTGATAAATATGGGATATCTTTGAATTCTGAGAAGTGTCAATTTGGCGTACCAATGGGAAAGCTTTTAGGACACATTGTTTCTGCAGTTGGTATTACTATTGATTCAGATAAAGTTACTTGTATATTGGCTATACCAAAGCCAAAAACAGTGTCTGGTGTTCATGGTTTCATAGGCCATATTAGCTATTATAGGCGATTCATTCATTTATTTACAAAAATATGTCAACCGTTAACAAATCTCTTAAAGAAATCGCCATTGGATGAATCTAGTCCAATTTGGACTGAGGAATGTACAGTTGCATTCGAGGAGTTAAAACAAAAATTGGTGTCAATACCAATACTTATTGCACCTTATTGGACTAAATCCTTTCATGTTTATGTTGATGCCTCGAATGTTGCTATTGGATCCGTGTTAAGCCAAAAAGATGAAAAAGATTTGGATCATTCCATCTATTATGCTAGTTGACAGTTTGTTGCTGCGGAACAAAATTACACTACGATTGAACGGGAAGTCTTGGGCATGATCTATTCTGTCTAAAAATTTTAGCATTATTTGCTTGGTTATTCATTTGTGTTTTATATCGATCATGATGCTCTTAAGTATATGATTAATAAACCTTAATTGAATAGACGCATTCCTCGATGGATGTTATTCCTTCAAGAATTTAATTTTACTATTAATGTTCGATCAGGAAAGAAATATGCCAATGCAAATTATTTATCTCGATTGTCTAATATATTTGGTAACGAACCTATCAATGATGTACTTCTTGATGTGGAATTATTTGCCGTCAACGTAATCACCCCAGAATATAGTGAATTGATCTAGTATTTGACATTTCAGACTTTTCCACCTACATATAAAGAGAAACTTAAGAAATGCTTGATTTTGAAAAGTGCGCCATATACAATGATTGGAGATGCCTTGTATAAGCAAGGGAGAGATGGAATTCTACGTTGCTGTATTTTTTAAAATGAAGTATGTACCATATTGGAAGGATGTCATTTGCATAATTCTGGAGGACATTTTGTCGGTGACAGCACTGCCCATAAAGCTTTAATGGCTGGATATTGGTGGCCAACAATGTTCTCAGATGCACACCAATATGTCCGATATTGTGATCCTTGTCAATATATTAATAGACCTATTGGAATTTTTGCCATGCCATTGGTACCAATTTTAGCACAAGCACCGTTTGAAAAATGGAATATTGATTTTGTAGGACCAATCGCACTAGCCTCGCGTAATGGGCAGAAAAGATATATTTTGGTAGCGACTAATTATGTGACAAAATGGGCAGAGGCAATGGCAACAAAAATTAATAATGCCAATACCGTAGCCACATTTTTATATGAAAACATTATCACTTGATTTGGGTGTCCCAAGGAATTGGTTAGTGATTGTGGAACCCATTTTATTAATTCTACAATTGCGGCTTTGACAGATAAATATAAGATCAAGCATCAAAAGACAACCCCATATCATCCTTGGGCCAATAGGTAGACTGAAAGGACCAATGGTATTTTATATAAAATTTTTATTAAAATAATGTCTGGTGTGGGAACAAACTGGGATATAAAATTATTTGCAGCCTTGTGGACGTATTGTAGTGCATATAAAGTGACTATTAGTTCCACACCATTCCAATTGGTGTACAAACAAGAGGCAATATTACCAATTGAATTGGAAGTTTCGAGTTTACGAATTATATTGCATGAACGTCTTGGTGATAAAAAATCCCTCCAACATTGGTTAGCACAATTAGAAAAAATTGGATGAAGTTAGGACTATGGCTCTTTTAACTGTGAAAGCTATACAATACCGCCATAAGAGTTATTATGAAAGTAAATTACATCCTAAATCTCTTATACCCAATGATCTAGTGCTGCTTTATGATAGCCGCTTTCACAATTTTTCGGAGAAATTTCAAGTCTGTTGGCATGGACCTTATCAAGTAATTGAAGCCTTTCCTAATGGTTCAATTCAATTGGAAGATTTTATAGATATTCAATTTATCACCCGAGTTAACGACAACTATTTACGTCTTTATTTTATGTAAACTCGGGACGGGTTTTCAAAATTGGAGGAAAGAGAGTGTACCTGTTCATGATAGATTACCTTTATTGAAGGTGCATGATGGTTAGAAAAGACGATGTCGTCTTGCAGCACGTTTATATAGTGAAAGGTATAGATAAGAGTAATTTATATTTAATACTTGATTATCTTAGTTCAATAAAAACTTAAGATACTTAAGAAAAGGGTTATGGAAGCCTCTTAGATTATTTTCTTGTTTTAATAGCTAACAGATAAAAGTTAGTTGTTAAAATTTTCTTCTAGGCTATACAAACTCTATTACTGAATTTGAAAAGTCATAAGTTAATTAGAATAGGATAAAAAAGAAAAATAGTTATTATGGTTGATATTAGGATTAAATTGAGGATAGGATTTAACTTAAAAATCCTTAAAATTAATTGAATTGATACCCAAGGAAAGACCACGTATAAGACAGGGTCAAAATCAGACCTCTAGGGACAAAAACAACCACCAAAGGCAAGAAACAGGAACATTCAAAGATTGGCGATTAGGATTGGATAGCTAGCTTAAAAAGAGTTCTAGGGGCATTTAGCTGGCAACCATAGCATTTTGGAGAACTTAGCAATCGCTATTCAAAGTCAGAGTCTGTATTGGTGATTTGGGTTTTTATATAAGACAATGATAGCTTGCATTGTTGAGTGATTTGTAAAATTTGTGAAGCATCTATGGTTCAAAATTTGATATTATTTGATTCGTTAGATGTGCTAAATGTACACAAAAATTTGTATTAATCTAACGATGCAATCAAGAGATATTTGAGTTTTGATACAAAGGGTTGTCGGAAGTAGACAATTTAGGGTTGGATAGGTTTTCTGTGATAACTAAAGATCCACTAATTGAATCAATGTAATTTTTGGTATGTTGATAGAAGACTTTTAGGTTGAGCTACATACCAAGTTTGAGCTGAAGTTAACGATGAAAGAAGGAGAAATCACCACTGGAGTTTCTACATCAATCTTCAAGTTGGTGGCTGAGTGTCATTAGTGCGCTTTTTGAGCGTTTTCTTGCAATTTGTAAGTTGGATTGAGCTAAAATGTTTTGAGCATATAAAAGGCTTATACTTGCATGTGTGTGCAAAATTTCACACTAAGTGGACGGTTCGATTAATAATTATAGCTTGTCAAAGCTCACTAAGTAGGATTAGAGCTTATAAACAAAAATAAAAATTGCTTAATTATAAAGGAAACGAGGTAATTGGGGTATATGTAAGGTTGATTTTACTAAGAGGAGTGTTTTTAAATACTTTTGAATTGAAGCTCGAATTATATTCCTTATGCATGGATGAAACCTATTAGAGTTTCTTGAATATTTGCAAACAGTACTTTATCTTCTACAGCCAAGTGCCCGGTGCATTCCCGAACGAGACAACACATAATACAACAACGGCTGATAGTCAGTTTTGGATCCTAATACGGCCTAGTCAGGCAAATCAAAAGTGATGATCTGGTACACTGGATTAAGGATTATTGATTCGGACCCTGAATAAAAGGTTAGGAGCGGGGCACTTAGTGGACGTTTTCGTTAGCATTCTATTTTGAGCTTGGTTGTTCGAGTGTATGCTTATTGGAATGTAGAATTTTTTGCAATCAGAGATTAACGATTAGTACGAGTAAGGAGTATGTAGTCAGCATTATACAATGTCAATGGAAAGGTTGAAGAGAGCTGCGGACAAAGAAGAGAATGTTTGAAACTTGAGAAGTAAGAATAACTTGCAATCGCCGTCCCTAGAGGTGATTACCAACATGGAGTCAATGAAGTTGGAAATATATTGGTCCCCACAAAAGGAGATTTTAGAAAAACATTGTGAAAATCATACAAAAATACAAAATCTCTCTTTGTACACAGATGTATGTGTTTTTGCGAGGATCAGATAACTTGCTACCAATTGATGTAGAATTGGTGGCGGAGTATATAGAAAATTACAACCCAGAGGATGATTCAAGTATAGTAAAAGGGAGAATAATTGGGATCGATGAGAGTATCTTACAGAAGATATTATATTTACCAATAGGTGACTTAGCGATAGGCGTCGAAGTGTCCAGTGACTTCAGACCGGTGTCGAGTAGAGAGAATTCACCTTGGAAAAACACCGGGTTCTTAGCTGCTACTAGAACTAGCAGGGAACATGAGAGGAAGCCATGCAAATATCTTCTATACTTGTACAATATTTGTTCAAGCTTTCAAATTATACTTATAATATACTTATATAAGACTTGTACAAATATAAAGTATAAATACTTGAATAATACTTGTATAAATACTTATATAATACTTATATAAATACTTATATAAAATAATATATAATCCTTGGTATAATACTTATATACATACTTATATAAATATTATATATAATATTTATAAAATACTTATATAAATACTTGATATAAATACAAGTATATATATTTGTATAAAAAGTATAAGTAAAGTGTGTATGTATTCAAATATACCTCAAAATACAACCGCATATGAGGAATACAAGTTATACAACAAATTGAAACTAAATAAATTACTATAAATTCATCCAAAGATTAAATCAATTGTGCTTATAGCATGTGAAAAGCCAATAATCCATTGTAAAACATATCAATATTTCACAAATAGATGACTTACTATTTAAAAGTTATGACTAAAAGAAGTAGGCACTAAAATTTCCAAGCAAATGCAAAGGCAGCAAAGCTCCTCTTTACTTCAGCCTTTGTTGTGATTATTATCCTTCTCCAAATTAGGTATGCAATAGCTTTTTAGAAAGCTCACTTCATCATCTAACCTATTCTAAAATTTTGCATGCATGCCTCTCAAACTCTAGATTTTGTAGCTAGTTGATTCTACTCTTCAAACCCTAGCAACAATTTGCCCTCTTTGACCTTTCACGGCTCATAAAACTTTCATAAAAGCTCCAAATGTATTGATTTTTGTTTTTGTAGAAAGCTTACACAAGCTACTATAAGCACCTAAATTATCAAAAAGATTGAAGAGACTATCCGACTTGGGTGGTTGAACAAAGTCTCTGCCCCTTTTCATCGGGTGGCAGCAAACCCTTTCCCACTCTCAAGCTCACAACGTTTGCTTTCCAACTCCAAATACTACAAGAAATGTCTTGATAGAAAGCTAGCACAATTTTCCACACTTTCTACAAATGTCACTAAGAAAGAATCAAAATCAAACTTGCAGTGGCAGCTCGAAGTTTCTGCCTGTCTTCATTGGGTGGTAGCAAACCCTACTCTACTAAAACAAGCATAATGTTTTGCTCACAACTCCAAAACAAGCAACTGAGTAGGTTCTAGAATTCTCACAACTCAAAAAATACAATCACCAATTTTCATTACAAACGCTTCTATCTCCTTGGAGCTATCTCTCTCCAAAGTTCACCACTCAAAACTGTCCAAACCCTCGATCTAGCAAGAGGAGTATATCTCTCTTTCTTTCCATATTAGACTATGAGACGCCCACATGGGCAGCCAAATCCTATTGGTTAGGCCCTATTCACCCCATGCTCTTCTTTTTTTATCCCTCACAAGGTCTATTCTACCTCAAAAGTCAACAAGAAAGGTAAAACAATCTTTATCTTTCTTCTAATTACAAAAGAGTCTATTCTAGGATATAAATAAGGTAGGAACAAAACAAATAGCCATCTTAATTTATTAACTAAGTAGCTATAATAAATCCTCTCCTTATAATATCTTCTAAAATAACCTCTAGCACTCACACATGTATTAATAATAGATATAAGATATTTAATATTTTTATACACTGCACGTAAATGCAGTATGACACCGGGAAGTTATTTTAAAGGCGACATGGCATCCTTTGAGAAGAATCAAGGCTGGAAAGTGGTGCAGGTAATTATTCCAGAGCTTACGGAGTAGATGCAATTTGTTCAGAAGTGGTTAGGCTTGAACTGGCATACCACATACATGTCCAAGCACTTGTTGTTTGCTGCGATTGAAACACTTGAAGGCATGGTGTTTAATTGGGCAGCCTTTGTAGCAACCCGTATCTATGCAGAAATGGGAGCCAAGCAAAAAATGGATAAATTTGAATCTTTGCTATGCTCTAACTATGTGCACTCCATTTTTGCACATACATTAAGTAAACCAACAGTGGAGAAAAGTGTACCTTCTCCAATGCTGCAACAAGGTATGCGGAGTTTACGAGTTAGTCCAGGGGTAGTAGTACACGAAATTGGGAAATCAAGTAGATTGCGGGAACAGGAGGCTATCATAGAGACTACATTAGGGTGGGCTTCAATTCATGTAGTGATTGACAGGGTGGCTAAGGCTTCAGTTTTGAACACCGGAATACTGGAGGGAGGGAACCTCACGGAAGTAATATTAGATCAAATTTTCCAATTGCAGCTTACCGTGGGTCAGTTAGAAGGAAATCTAAGACAACAATTGGAGTTGAGCCGGAAGGAGATAATGGAGAAAAGCCACCAAATTGTGGAACAGGATCACCTTATTAGGGCAAAGACGGAATCCAAGTTGACATTGGAGGAGAAGTTAGCAGAAGAAAAGAAAAATTGGACGAATGATAAAGATTGCATTCAAAGAATTCTGAACGGCCAAAAGCAAGAATTAATAGAGAATTGCAGGATATGGGATTTGGAACGGAAAGCATTGAAGAGTCAATTCCAAGCAGAACGTGAAAAAGCAGTGAAATTGAAACAGAAAAAGGTGGAATTGGGAGACCAATACAGAATTGGAACGGCTAAGCTGCAGGTAAAAATTGGTGCATTGAAGGGTGAAGTGGAAAAATTGGACGCCGATTTGGCCAATGTCATTTAGCCACAGGTATCTACTGTATCAATTTTGAATATTAGTGAGCTGGAGGAGAAGATGAAGCAATAAGAGCGCCAATTAGAGGTGAAAAATGCCAGGATTCTACAATTGGAGGCTCAAGTTTGGGAATTGGGAGCGGATAATGAAGATTTATCAACGCAGCTAAAGAATAATCATATGGATTTATCAGAGGAGGATGAGGATGTGCCATTAGAGCCAGACGCAGAGGAATCTTCTACAAAGAATCCAAGAGCATTCCACTCCCAAAAGCCACCTTCATAACAAAAAGTTTTTTTTTTTTTTTTTTTTTTTTTTTTTTTTTTTTAACTAATTCTGTATTTGCGAGGACGCTGCGCAGTTAGGACTAGGGCTATGTAGAATGGGTAGGAATTTTAGGATTTACAATACATAATTTATAGGATTAAGAATATGAAAGAAGTCGATGAATGGCCAATTTAGAAGGCAGAATGGATGAAGAAGTTAGAAAAAGTAGTTATCATCAATTGTGTAGCAGTTAACACAGATTGATTCGGAACGTAGGAGTTGGGGCCAGACTGTGATAGTCCTGAGCCGGGATAAGCTTGGTGCTACCTCTCTCTTTTCTTTTGTTAGGTTGTAGTAGAGATTCCAGATTCTATTCCGAAGGATTATATCATATCAATGATGAAGTAGAGTAGTAAAACAGAAAATTTTATATATGTAGATGAGTAAGAAATTATAATTATTTTATGCGTGAGTTCTTTGTGGAGAATTGGAGGTTGAAGACCGGATATGTCAATAAAGTTTGATTGTGGATGAGAGTATCATGCCGTATTGACTGTGAGAGTTGAGCAGTGAAGGAGAATATTAGAGAAACAATTTGTTTTGAGAGACGTTTTGGATAAGGAATTATTTCCAATGATTGGAGAGAGAAGCGGATGTATGCAGTCTATGGAAATGGTACAACATTGCTGATTGTTGTTATGACTTCAGAAGAAGACAGAAGATTACAGTAGGAGAATTGGTGAAGGATTGTATCATGAAGTTTATCTTTAGTTGCGGAATAGCAGAACTAATAGAATGGATGATAGTATTTTAAAAAAAAAGCGTGTACATGTGCATTGGATTCTAATGTTTAGAAGGTGGTTAGTTGTGTGACCTTAACAGTTTAACTCAATGCGGATAGTCTCTTCTTGTGTTTGAATCCTCCTTTACAGATTTACTGTGGACAATATTCGTAGAGTAAGTGAGACAAACAAGAACAACACATACGTTGAATCAAATATCACCGGTGGTGGAGAAAAATATACCCTCTTCAGTGCCTCCACGATGTATTCAAAGTTTGATGGCACCGATAGCTAGCCCAGAGATAGTGGTGCATAAAGTCAAGGAGTCAAGTCAATCGACAAAACAAGAGGCCATTTCAATGACTACACCAGAGCAGACTCCAGTTCTCTAAGTAACGGAGGTGGTGACTAAGGTTCCAATTATAAGTACCGGAATAATCAAAAGAGGGAGTCTCATGGAAATAATATTGGATCAAATTTTCCAATTGCAGCTTATAATAAGTAAGTTGGAGGGAAACTTAAGGCAACAATTGAACACAAGCAGGAAGAAGATAATAAAGAAAAGTCACCGAATTAAAGAACAAGCTTGTATTATCAAGGAAAAAGCAAAATCTAAGTTGTTGTTGGAATGGAAATTAAAGGAGGAACCAAAAGCTTGGACAAAAGATAAAGAACACATTCAATAAATCCTCAATGATCAAAAGT
The DNA here is from genome assembly GCA_036785485.1 of Physcomitrellopsis africana. Lineage (NCBI taxonomy): Eukaryota > Viridiplantae > Streptophyta > Bryopsida > Funariales > Funariaceae > Physcomitrellopsis > Physcomitrellopsis africana. The sequence goes on from JAWRVF010000318.1 coordinate 94,752, forward strand.
ACAAATTATTGGAAAATCATAAAATGTGGGTTTTAGCAAAAGAGGCATTGAAGAGTCAGTTGCAAGCAGAACATGAGAAGGCAGCAAAATTAGGCCGGAAAAAGGTGAAATTAGAGGACCAATATAGAATTGAAATAGATAAGCTATAAACAAAAATTGATACCTTGAAGATTGAAGTGGCAAAATTAGAGGGCAATGTAGCCAATATTGGTCGATTGCAAGTATCTGTCCCGCCAATTTTTAATATTAATAAGCTGGAGGAGAAGATGAAGCAACAAGAGTGCCAATTAGAAGCGAAAGATACCAGAATTTTGCTATTGGAGGCTCAAGTTTGGAAATTGAGAGCAGATAATGGAGATTTATCAACCCAATTGAAAGATAAGCATGTGGATTTATCAAAGGAGGACGAGGACTTATAGTTAAAACTAGATATAGAAAAACCTCTGGAAAATCTTAGAATATCCTAATCCAGAGAGCCGGCTTTATATCTCAAAGTTTTTTTTTCTATCAATTTTGTGTTTGTAAGGGCACTACACAATTAGGAGTGGAGCTATGTAGAATAGATAGATAATTTTAGAAAAGTAGAGTAAGGATTAAAAATTGATAGATTCAATGATTAATCAAATTTTTGGCTAGTATAGACAATAGCATAAAAAAGTTAGTTAGAAAAGCGGTTAAGGAAAAAAAAATTACGGTTGGAATCTTGGTTTTTAGTATAAAGAAAATAAAGAAGAAAGAACTAGGGCCTGACTGTGAGAGTCAAAAGCCAAGGAAAGCTTGGTGCTACCTCTCTCTTTTATTTTCTTTTGTATTAGATTATAGTAAAGAATCCGAATTACATTCTGATTGATTGTACCATATCAACTATGAAGTACAATAATAAAGAAAAAAATTTAATATATGTGGATGAATAAGAAATTATAATTAATTAATGCTTGAGTTCGGTGTGACAAATTGCTAGCCGAAGATAGAATATATCGATGTAATTTGATTGTAAGTGAGAATGTTATGGCATATTGATTGTGAGAGTTGACAAGTGTTGTAAAGTAAATACATCTATATATAAAAATCTTGCTTAACTTTCTTTTCTTTAAAATTTTATTAAGTTCTTTCTTTTTTCTTACCAATCTAGGTTTTTATATAGTTTTGAAAAAAAATTCTCACTTTCTTTCTTGTTCTTTGGCTAAATTTTTATTTTATCTTTAATTTTAAGTTTAACTTTGATTTAGCCTTGAAAACTTCTTTTATTTCTTTTATCTTAGATTTTAGTAGATTCAAGGTTATATTTGTAGATATAAAGAGTTTTGACTTTGAGGTTGAATTTAAGATTTTATTAAAAATAAATAGAGGTTTGGATGTCAATAGTTGGCTGCCATTAATAGTGTTGAGTTGGAGGATTAGATTTGGTGTTTTTATAACTTTAAACTATTAGTTGTTGACTTGGACTTTAAAGACCTTGGCTGCGGCTTCTTTGAAGAACTTTGAAGAGAAGAGGACGGGGTTTTTTGGCAAGTCTAGAGAGGCATTCAAAGAGAGCTTCTTCTTGGCATGAATTTAGATAGTAGAAATATATGATTTGGAGCTTAAATGAAAGAGTTATGGTTGTTTGAACTTAGGCTACTAATATGATATCTACTATAACTTTTCTCGGTATATTAGGAGTTTTAAGATACTAGCAAGAAATTGAGAAGTTGGATTAGAAACTAGACTTCAAGCTAAACATTTTATGTCTAAGAATTGATAGAAATGAGTCTAGAATGAGTAAGATATGGCTGGTTAAAACTAGCAAACTAAACTAGGATTTTGAAGAAGTTAGATAAATAGAAGGGTTTGCTTTAAGCTAGAACTTGAGTTTTAAGATGAATTTGAAGCTTATTTTTTGTATACATATCACTTATACTATAAATAATCTATGTCTAAAATCTCATATCAATTGAGATTCTGATTAGGGAGAAATGGCAAATTTTGTTCTTGGATATCTAGGGTTTTGACTTTTAAAAGTACCTGATAAGGATTTGGTGATACTAGTTGATTGGCAACAAATTTGGATTGGAAGTTTTGTGTGATGATGATCAAAGATGTAAGTTTTATGCTCCCAAATTTTGAACTTATTTGAATGGCTAGATCTCAAAATATGAATTTCCAAGTTTCTAATTTGGTTTTGACTTATAAAATTACTTGCTAATATTTTGATGATATCTGGTGATCAGTAATGAATTCACTGTTGAAAATTTTTGTGAAGATGAGTGAAGAAGTGAATTCTATATTTCCAAAGTTTGAACTTATTTAAATGGCTGGATCTTGATTTATAATTTTTCAAGCTTCTAGTTTGTTGGTTTATTATACACATGGTTTTATAACTTCAAAAAGAGAAAATTAAGAAGGTTTTTGCATATTGGATCCAACTTGATTGTAAAGAGGCACCTTACATCTACTCAAAGCAAATTTTTGCTATGACAGCGGTGTTGTGGTAAAGAGAATTTGTCTCAAGAAATCACTGGGCTTTAGGCTGCCACTAATTATTCAAGCAAGATTCAAGTATAACAAAACCCCCAAATTTATATAAAATATTTTTTCATAGGGCTATTACACCCAATACATAAGTCTTATTTCCTCAAACCTCTCAAAACATAACAAATACTCTAAAACCCTCATTCCTCCATAGGAAGGGAATTTTTTCCAAATTTCAATAATCCATAACTTATAATCCAACCGTCTAAATCTACTCCAAATTTACATAAAGTACTGATGTATTCTTCAAAACTACTACCACAAATTTCAACTGTTGATTCATTACCAATCTTTAGATATCGCCAAAACCCTAGCAGTAGCTTCAAACCCTTGTTTACAAAAACCCGTGTACTAAATTCTTCATATCTCACAATCTAAAAGTCCAAATGCTATGAAACTTCAATGTATAGATTTTTAGTATAATAATATACCTTCTTAGAAAGTTTAAGACAAAAATTCGTCCAAAAACTTAAAATATGACAAATCCCATCACTATCAACAAAACGATCTACTTACTGCCTTGGAATTCGATCTGCTATCTTTGACTCCCAATATCTCCTTCTTAAAAACTCTCAATGTAATAATTCTTATATATTAAGTGTAGAGTTTAAAATCACTTCTCTAGATTCACCTCTTGATCTCCAAAAGCTCTTATACAAATCCTCTAATCTTCAAAAGAATGATAGTAGGTACAATTTGTACATCCTAATGTCAAGCACCTACTCCTCCCTCATTAAAATTCCAAATCCTTCAATTTTTATACCAAAATTGTAGCCCAAAAAACAAGCTTTCTAATCTTAGTCTCTGATTTTCTAATGGCCTCCTTGAAGTTGCCGAAACCCTTGTTAAGGTTGCGAGCAGCCTCCTCAAAGTCTATTGGATATGGTATTCGACCAATAGGGATGAAGTTTCCCATTCCTTGCCTTCATCCAACCATGCCTTCATTTCATCCCTCCCAATTAGCCTCCTATTAGTTTAAATTTTCATCCTTAGGCTCTCACCTTCTTTGAAGACTTCATACTAAACATTTAGATTCTATAAAATTTAAATTCCATAACCAAATTAAATAAAATCTAAAATAAAGTTTCTTATATTAACTTCCTTTAATTTACTTTACTAACCATTCTAACACACATCTAAACCTATAAACATATTATGCATTTTGAGTGGATTTTATATACTATAAGCAATTATAGTACGACAACAGTGAAAGAGAATATTGGAAAAATGATTTGTTTTGAAAGACATTCTTCGTGAGAAGTTATTTCTAGTGATTGGAATGTGAAGTGGATGTATACAATCTATTGAGACAATGCAACATTGTTGGTTGTTATTATGAGATTGAAAGAAGACAGCAGATTATAATAGGAGAATTTGTAGAAGATTGTATTACGAAGTTTATTCTTAGTTATGAAATAGAAGAATTAATAAAGTAGACAATATTTGTTTTGAAGTGTTTATGTGTACATTGGACTCTGATTTTTGGAAGCAGTTAATTGTGTGACCTTAATAATGTGTCTTCGGTATTCAGTCTTTCCCCGTATTTGAATCTCCCTTTACAAGTTTACTCTAGGTAGTATTAGTAGAGTAAGTAAACCATAGTCTTATTAGATTCAGGAACCTTGGCTTGTTTCATAGGTAAAGACTTTGTCAAAAAATAAGAAATGTCTTTAGTTAAGAAAATAAAATCCATATATATAGAAGTCATAGATGGTCATTTGTTGTCTTCTGAACATGTTATCTATGAGACTGTTCCTTTAGATGTAGCAACTAAGGGATACAATAGTGTAGTAATATTTAATGTAATTAAATCTCCTTCCAATATAATTATTTTAGAATCATTGTGGTTAAAAAAATATAATCTTTAAATAGATTGGATTTTTTATAACCTTGATTTTTCTTATAGTTTAATCCAAAAATTCAACAATCACTATCACTATCTAGAAGGTGCTTCTAATCTAATTACTATATATATAGATTATAATAATCTTAAATATTTTATGTCAATACGTATGTTAAATTTTTGTTAAACTCATTGGAACGTGTCTTTGTTAAGATTTGAATTTATTATTATCTATTGGCCAAAAAAACAAGGTCTGTCCAATGCCCCTTCTAGATGTTCTTATCTTGTATCAAAAGAAGGAGATATAGCTTTTGATCAATAAAAAATGATCCTCTTGAAGCTGGAGCAATTTCATCTTTGAACAATGAAATCAACATTGACTACTGATTTAACTTTTCTCAAACAAGTCTAGTCAAGTATATTTTCAGATCGTCTTATTTATGATATTAAGAATAATTCATCCAAGTCCCATGATACTTCCAAATTTGAATTCAAGAACAATCTACTCTATTTTAAAAGACGCTTGTATGTTTGAAAAGGTGAAGCACAACTATAAGCTCTTAAAGTTTATCACAACTTCCTTGCAGTATGAAATTTTGGATATAATAAGACTTTGGAAATAATATGAAGAGATTTTTAGTGGCTTCAAATATAGAAGGTTGTTAAAAAATTTTTACAATTGTGTGACATTTGTTCAAGATCAAAAACTCCTTGTCATTGATCTTGTAGACTTTTCCAACCATTACCTATACCAAAATAACTTTGGTCTTATGTTTCTATGGATTTTATTGTAGATTATTTAAATTCAAATTTATATAATTTTATATTTATAATTATAGATTATTTCACCAAAATGGCATATTTTATATTATTGTCATATTGTAATTTGGCTACCATATGAAAATATTGTACATATATATTTAATGTATAATTTATTATATAACTAAAGAGTAATAGAGGATTGGTGATTGGGATTGAAAATAACACTTTCTTAGCTATAATTTTTGTATATGGCTTAATAAAATCTAAGCTAGAATGAAGGAGATATTGGGAGTTGAAATCAATACTTGTAAGCTAAGAATAGTAAGTAACCTTACTTAACTAGTAGTTATGTTTTGAGCTATATCTTAGATAATTTGATAAATTTTTTGCTAAAAATTTTTAAAAATATAAATTTTTATATCACAAGATTATGTGCAAAATTTTTATTGTATTAGGATTTTGGATTTTTGAGATATGAAGAAAATAGTGCTCGGGTGTCACTAAGCTAGGATTTTAAGCACCTGTTAGAATTTTTTAGATATCAGATGATTAAAAGTGAATTTATAATTTATTATTTTTTTTAATGAAGCTTAAGAATATTATCTACACTTTGAAGAAAATTTTATAGAAATTGAATAGCTAGATCAAGAGTTATTGAATTCTAAAGTTTAAAAAGAAATAAGTCCTTGCAAATAAATAAGATATTGAAGGATTTTGTGGCAATTTGAGCCTTTTAATACAAATCTATTTAAATAAAAAAAGATTTATCAATATAATCTTTCTTTTATAATATTTTTATATTATTTTTTCTTTTTATTAAGAACAAATCACTTATTAGAGTTTTATTAATAAGTTTCAAAAAAATTCTCCACAGCCAGGCATCTAGTGTATTCCTAAATAGAAGATTACACTATAAGATAGTCTAGTAAATCCAACATGAAACATTTGGGGTAGAGAGTTTTAAAGAAATATTTTGGCTTTTTATTATCGTAGGGGAATAAATAGGTAGTAGTAAAAACTGTATTGGGACATCACCAATGTAGCTTGATCTTGCTACAATTCAAATAATTTAAGCATTTGCTTTTTACATGTAGTAATAAGAAGTAGTAGAATGCAAAGAATCAATGGCTATTAAAGCCTTATAATTTGTTGTTTTATTAGATCAGTTTGGTAGGAAGAACATTTTCAAGTATCTGAAGTACTATTCTTAAGAGATAGAGCTTAATAAAGTACCAGAGAAGGAGATGATCCTAATATTTGAGCTTGCAATTATATTTAAACTTTGTAAGTATATTAAAAAAATTATTCAAACTCATAAAAAAAAATGGGAGGATTTTATCTTTTAGCTAAAAGAAAAATATTCTTTGAAAGATGTTGAAAGCATAAAAAAAAAATCATTTATGGAATAGATTAATAAATCCAACAAGAGATTGGTTGCAATAAAGTTATTTTGAAAGTTTGAAAGATAATTTCTTCAGTTGTCTTGGATAAAAAAAACTTACACTTAAAAATAATAAGGTGGAGCTATTTCTCCAGTTAACCGATAATGAATTACAAAGGGAGTTGAAATTATTATTGGAAGATAATGTAAAAGATAATGGACTTATTATTGGCTGGAAGGTCTCAAAAGCAATGGATATATTTGCTAAAAAAGAATACCGGAGAGATAAGATGGTGGTAAGACAAGAAACTGGACTTCCACCAATTACAGTATCTTGCAAGTAATTTTTGGAACTTACTATATCAATATCTATTGTCCCAATTCCTACATATATAGTTGCATTTCAAAAAGATGTAATTGAAGAATTGGTAAAAAAAATGAAAGACTTGTAAATCAATTTGACAAAACTAGAGGAAATGTCACGGATACAAATTATAGACTTGAAGTCTAAACAAGAAGTTCAAGAAGAACTGGCAGGAACTGGATTAATCAGATGAGTACAAAAACAATACCAGAGAGGTGAGCTAGAGGTCCAAGAGATGTGTTGTCAAGACTAAAGAACTCTTCAGCCTCGACTCCAATATATACTCCTACCTAGAAAGCTTCTCAAGTAGCTTCTACCAACTAGAGAGCTTCTCAAGTAACTTCTACTAATTTAGAAGCTTAGAAGGCTCTGGAAGGTTGTAGAGAGTTCTAGAAAACTTCTAGAATGTTCTAGAAGGTTCTAACAAGTATGTCCTTGACAGTTCTAGAGAGTTCTTGGAAACTCCTAGAATATTTTAGAAGGTTCTAACAAGTATGTCCTTGATATCACCTCCTCCTCTAGCTTCGAGGTCTCCAAGAAGCCATTTGAGATGTATACTCACAAACGTAGGAAATCAAAAATTTGTCGCATAGTCTCTGTAATATACTCCAACTGTCGTTCACGAGGCAGATGATTCATGGATCCTTGTAGCCACCAATAATGACCAATACCTTCCACTTGAGACCATGCTTGAACTTCTATATCTTCATTGTGGAAACGACCTGAAAATATCGCTTCGCCACTACTTGCATCATCTAGTTTAACTTCAAAGACAATTACCAGTGACTTGCTGCTTGGTATTCTTTGACGTCTTCTTGGCTCTTCTAATTCTTCGTCTCGAGGTCGACGTCGTGAGCTACTCGGTTGAGATGGTACCACTAATACAATATCTACATTCTCACTAGCCATATCTAAATACACCTTGATATTAGATATCTTGATACTATGAAATACAACAAGTTATGTTTTGATGAGACCTGGATCCTTTTTCTATTCATTTCTCCAAAGAAGGCTTCATCTTCACGCTTTGTTAATGACCAGCTTTTGATTTATTAGGATATCATCGATGGAATTCCTGTATCTTTCATGATGCATTGGCAAGATTTTTGGTCGGTTCCCATGTTCTTTCATTAATATCGTAGCCGCTCCAATGCACAAAGTACTCTAATTTATTCCATCTTCACCGTGAATCTAGTATCCTTTCCACCTCATATTCTTTGTTGTTTTCAATTTCTATACTAGGTAGCGGACATTGCACTCTTCCAGGAAAAGACAATTCTCGATAAGGCTCTAACAGAGAAACATGAAAGACAGGGTGTACCTTCATAGCAGCTGGTAACTCTAAGTAGTACGCCACAGGATTGATTTGCTTGTGGATAACAAATGGTCCCAATCTCCGGTAGTCCAACTTATCACATGGCCGCTTGGTCTTGATATTCCATCGAAGCAGCCATATTTTATCTCCAATCTTGAAATTAGGTGCCTGATTCCGAAATTTATCCGCGGATGCTTTCTAAGACTCTTGAGCAATTTGCAATTGAAGCTTCAATGTGGTTTGAAGCTCTGATAGCTGTTGCACCAATCCTTTAGCTGCTGGGTTGTTATTCGCTGACAGACTCAATAGATCAAGCTTCGGATGGTATCCATAGTTGGAAAAGAATGGTGTTTTCTGAGTCGATCCATGAAGGGTATTGTTATATGCAAACTCGGCTAGCAGTAGATATACAGTCCAATCATCTTGTTGATAGTTGATGCTGCATTGTAAATATTGTTCCAAAACTTGATTCACCCATTCCGTTTGGCCGTCAATTTGAGGATGGAATGCCAAAGAAAGCTTGATGTCCACCTTCAATATTTTAAAAAAAGATCTCTAAAACTTTGATACAAATTGGGTTCCTCAATCTGATACAATTTCATCTGGTAGACCATGATATCGATACACATTATCAAAGAAGAGCCTTGCTCTATCTTTCCTTGACGATGTCTTCTTGCAAGGAATAAAATGTGCCATCTTCGTAAGTCGATCCACCACAACAAAGATGCTGTCAAATGAATTCGATGGCGGCAGATCTGTAATAAAGTCCATGGAAATTGAAGACCATGGACGACACAGAATGGGCAATGGCTGTAGAAGTCCATAAGGGTGATGTCAAGGGTTCTTGGATCTCGAAGAAATGTCACAAGAGAGGACAAAATCCTTCACATCCTTCTACATTTGGGGCCATTAGAAATCTCGGGAAATGAATTCCAAGGTCTTGTTGAATCCGAAATGTCCCGTAGCTGGAAAATCATAATGAGATTTAAGGACTCGAAGTCGTACTGGCCCTTTTGGGATATACAGCAGCTCCTCAAAATATAAGAGATCTCCTTCAACCTTGAACTTGTCATCATTGATACGCTGCTTAATATCAAGGACTATTGAATCTTCAATGGTCGCAGCATGTACCTGGTTGAGGAAGTCAGCATCAATTGGCACCACAGCAGCACAAATCCTGATTTGCTCTGGCTTTAATAATGTCGTATATTGTTCATCAAGCGCTGCTTCTCCAATCTTCGGCGCAAGATATGATCTTCTTGATAAGGCATAGGATAGACCTTGCTGCTTTCAAGGCCGATAAGTAATAACGAAGTCAAATTTAGATAGCGACATATTCCATCGAGCTTGACGACGGTTTAGAACCCGAGCAGACATGAAATATTCTAGATTCTTGTGATTTGTATATACGGTGTCGTGTTGTGGTTTGGCTACTATGTGAAAAAATTGTACATGTATATTTAATGTACAATTCATTATATAATTAAGTGAAAGCTATAATAATAGATTTTATTGGTTATAGGATGTGATTAGGTTGCTAGTTTAGAAAGGATCTATTAAAAGGATTATTATTAAGATTTATACAACCTTATTTTCTTTTGAGTAGTAATTTTGAGGTTGATTTTATATTGATAGTAACTTTTATATATCTTAAGTCACCTTTGTTAGACATTGGTGACCCTTAAGATCTTATTTACTTCTTTTATTTGGTACTTAAAGTACAAAGTATATAAATCTTATAAGAAGAAGGGTTAGAAAAAGGTTTTTAGTGTAAAAAGGATAGTTTGGCCATCTGTGTGGATGAATAGAGGTGGATGATAGAAATCTCTATTCTAATTGGCCAAAAATCATGCCCAATGGACTTCAAGGAGGCTGCCCGAGGATTTATTAGGAGTTAGGGTTTGTTTTTCGAGGGGAGTCGAACATCAGAGGCTAGGATCATAAGGTTTAGGTTTTTGGATCTGGTTTAGGTGCAAATTTTGTGTGATTTGCACTTTTTATGAAGAAGTTATAGGCGCCCAAAGTTAAGGTGTTGATTTTTGACCTGCTGTCACTCTTTTGGGTATAACTCGCGAATACAGAGATCAATTGAGGATTGGCGACTGGGATTGAAGAGAGCATTTTTACAGCTACACTTTCTATGTACAGCTTGATAAAATTCAAGCTAGGGTGAAGGAGATATTGGGAGTTGAAGTTAGTGCTTACAACCTTAAGGGTAGTAAGTGGCCCAATTATATAGTAGTTACACTTTGAGCTATATCTAATGAAATTTGATAAAATTTTGGCTCAAAATTTTCAAAAGTATATATGCTTATGTCACAAGACTACGTGCAAAAATTTTGTGGCATTAGGATTTTGGGTTTGTGAGATATAAGGAAAATAGTGCTCGGGTGTCTCTGAGCTAGGGTTTTAAGCACCTGCAAGAGGTTTTGAGATTTCAGACGATTGAAAATGAATTTATAATTGATTCTTTCTTGTAGTGAAACTTAAGAGCATTATCTACACTTTGAATTAAATTTTATAGAAATTGAATGGTTGGATCAAGAGTTATTGGACTCTAAAGTTCAGTAAAAAATTAGTCCTTGCGGATGAATACAATTTTGAAGGGTTTTTTTAGAAATTTGAACCCTTTTTGTACAAACTTACTTGAATACAAAAGGGTTTATATACATAACTTCTCTTTTGTGAGATTTTTGTATTATTTGTCCTTTTTATTGAGGACAAACCACCTGTCAATTTTTGCCATCAAATTTCAAATAAATTTTCCACAGTCAGGTACCCAATGTATTCCCAGATAGAAGGCCACGTCATACGACAACGGTCATCGGATGCGCAGCTCCTTCGAAGTGACGCCACTCTTAGAAAGAATCCACTATAGCAAGGAGTTCTTTATCATGAATCTCGTAGTTGATCTCAGCCACAGAAAACTTCCGTGAATAGAATGCAACCGGATGAAGCTTATTGTTGATGCCTATCTGTGAAAGTACGGCTCCTAAAGCAAAATCCAAAGCATCGGTTTCCAAATAGAAAGCCTTTGCAAAGTTTGGGTGTACCAAGATTGGAGCCGTAGTAAATGCCGTTTTAAGATTTTGAAATGCTTTTTCTGCTAGAGGTCCCCATTCCAGCTTATCTTTACATGTTAATCGAGTGAGTGGAGCAGCAACTTGAGAATAATTCTTGATGAAGATCCAATAGAAGTTAGCAAAGCCAAGAAAATATTGTACATCTCTAACCATCTTTGGAACTTCCCAGGACACAATTGCTTCCACCTTCTTGGGATCCATCTTCAAACCTTCCGTATTTGCAACAAATCCTAAAAACTCCATCTCAGTTTGGTGAAATAAGCACTTCTCCAACTTGACATAGACTCCTCGCTTGCGTAGTTTTTTGAGTACCAAACAAACATGCTTCTTATGCTTTTCTTCATTCTCAGAAAATATCAAGATATCATTCAGATAAATGACAACAAAATCGTCTAGATATTCTCAAAAAATATTGTTCATCATGTGTTGAAAAACCGCCGGAGCATTGGTAAGACCAAATGGCATGATATTATATTCAAAATGACCATACCTTGTACGAAAAGCTATCTTCCATTCGTCTCCTTCTTTGATTCGCACAAGGTTGTAAGCTCCCCTTAGATCAATCTTTGTAAAGATCTTTGCACGTCCAAATTGTTCCAGAAGACTAGAGATCAAAGGTAATGGATAGCGATTCTTCTTTATCACCTTGTTGAGACCTCAATAGTCCACGCACATCCGTAGTGAGCCATCCTTCTTCTTCATAAATAAGATTGGTGCCCCAGTTGGCGATTTTGAATGACAAATGAAGTTCTTAGCTAGGTTCTCGTCAATGTATTTCCACAACTCAGCCAACTCCATCTGCGATAGGTTGTAGATTGGGCCAAAAGGCGATTGTGCTCCTTCTTGCAATTCTATGGCACAATCATATGATCGATGTTCTGGTAGCATGTCAGCATTCTTCTTTTGGAACTCGTCTTGAAAATCCTTGTATTGTTCCGATATTCTTGCTGTTGAAATCTGCTCTCCACTAGTTGGAGCCACATAAATGACCAATGGTGTGCCTTCTTTGCATGATCTTATAAACGTTCTTGCTCCAATAAACAAGGATTTTTTGGTTTGGGGTCTTCTTCCAGGCTTGTCCTCAGGTTGTTCTATGAAAAATGTTATCCTCCGCAACCTCCAATCTATGGATGGATTATATTTTTTCAACCAAGAAAGACCAAGAATAATAGGATTTGACGAGGTGCTAATAATGTTGAAAATAATATAACTACTATGGTCTTTAAACATCACTTCTATAGGTTCTGATTCATGGGTGATACTACCAGATAATAAAAATCATCCATCTATTATTTCTACGTGAATAGGTTTGGATTTCTGTACTGGGAGAATTTTGTGACGCTTAGCAAATTCTTGGTCTAAGAAACAAGCAGATGCTCCTGAATCTAATAAGGCTAAGGTTTTTAGTTTTTCAGGACCAAAAGACAAAGGAATTGTAAAACAACGGGCAGGTTGAGTAGAAAGAGAGGAACCTGGTTTTGATTTGTCCAGCCGCACGGTTCCTATTGTGGCTGGGCATCCTCGTTTTCCTGAATAAATGCACCTCTATTCTTGATACTGCGTCCATTTTGCTTCTTCGGACAGATTCCAACTCTATGGCCTTCTCCACCGCAATAAAAGGACAAACCTTTCTCCATACGCTGCTTCTTTTCTTCTGGAGTAAGGGATTTGATACGTACCACATCAATCTGCATGTCTTCTATCTCCGCTTGTGAATTTAGGCTACTTGTCGATATAATTGCATCGTGATGACTTGTATATTGTTTGGAGCGTTGGTCTTGGCAACGTTGAAATAGGCGGTTATCGCACTTTACAGCTTGGCTAATAGCTTCGTTGAGCGTTCGTGGATCAGGAAGAGATAACAACAAATCCTTCACGTCGTCCCTTAGATCCCAATAGAATTGGCTCATCAATGCTTCTTCATCCCACTTGATGTCACGTGCCAATTGCCTGAAATTTGATGCATAGACTAATGCAGAGCGAGTCCCTTGTCGTAACAATCGAATTTTTATTGTAGCCCACCGAGCCTTGTCATGTTCGCCAAATGCTTCTGCAAATGCCTCCAAAAAAGTCTCAAAGTTGTTCAAAATCGGTGATCCTTTTTCAAATAGAGGAGCAAACCACGATAGAGCTTGTCCCGTAAGCAAAGTTCTAACCAATCCAACGCGTGATTCCTCCGTCGGATAACATTTGAATTGTAGAGTTGTTATTAATTTGATTTGATTGATGAAACCTCGAAACTTGGAGCGTATGCCATCAAACTTGTCTGAAAGGCTAATATGAGGTTCCTTTCGTTGTGGAAGTAATGGTTCTCGTTGAACCACAGGTAAAGTTGCTTCTTCTGGTGCAGAAGCTCGAGGCTGATGAAGCCTAGATTATGCTATTCCGGATGCTCCATCATTATGAAGTCTTGCAAAGACTCCTTCCATCACCGTAGTTCTTTGTGATAATATAGCAAGAGCATTCATAATGGCGTCCATCTTGGACTCCAAACTTTCACTCATATTAATGTCTTGACTTCCAACCATTCTAAGAGAAAAAAAGTAATTGTTTCTACAAGGAGGAAATATTGGTTTAGAAGAGGGTACTCCGCAACCTCTAAAATACCTTAAGACTTTCAAGAAGAGGGGTAATCCATTCTCTCCAAGAAGAATAAGATTCCAATATTATGACAAAAAGATATCAATTTAGAAGAAGGTAATCCGCAACCTCTAAAATATTAGTGTACTTTCAAGAAGAAGGGCAATCCACACTCCAACAAGAAAGAACTAACTCTGATATCCAAGATGAGAGTAGTCTCGACAAATTGTCACGAACACAAATTATACACTTGAAGTCTAAACAAGAAGTTCAAGAAGAACTGGCAAGAACTGGATTAATATCAGGCCTAGACTTGGAAATCTAAGCAAGAAGTTCAAGAAGAATGGCGGGGAAGCTGGATTAATCGGATAGATACAAAAAAACAACGCTAGAGGTGGCTGGGGGGAAGCTCAAGGAGATGTGTTAGCCGGGGTGAAAGAACTCTTCAGCCTCGACTCCAATATATACTCCTACCTAGGAAGCTTCTCAAGCAGCTTTCTCCAACTAGGGAGCTTCTCAAGTAACTTCTACTAACTAGGAAGATATTAGAAGGCTCTGGAAGGTTCTAGAGAGTTCTAGGAAACTTCTAGAATGTTCTAGAAGATTCTAACAAGTATGTCCTTGACACTAGGAAGATATTAGAAGGCTCTGGAAGGTTCTAGAGAATTCTAGAAAACTTCTAGAATGTTCTAGAAGATATCTAACAAGTATGTCCTTGACAGTCCATAATATATGATTTTTTTGAAGCATATTTTAGAAATTTTTATGTTCTATGATGATTATTTTGTTATTTTGTAACAAATAATTAGCTATCATTAAATCTCCTAAATATTATTCTTATTATATAAATATTTTTTATCAAATTAATTGAAATTAGTTTTTAATTAGTTTATGTTCTATACCAAGCAAAGACAATTTACATCTTTCATTTTCATTCATCAACACTAAAAAAATAATTTTTGGAATTCAAAACAATACTATTTATGTTTTTTTTTTTTTTTTTTTTTTTTTTTTTTTTTTTCTCTAAATATATTTTAAATATAATTAAAAAAATATTATGATTACAAACAAAGGATACTAAATCAATTATATAATTATTATAACCAAATATTAAAAATTTCTTAGTTCAATAATTCTACTTTTAGTTGAATTATTACAAATAATGTTTATATTATCTAAAATGATTAAGCACAATCTTGTTATATCCATTTTTTATTAATTTTTTTAGATTCAATTTTAAATAATTCTTTTTGGCTCTTACAATAAAAAATTGTCAACAAAAATTATCCAATATAAATAAACTTAATTATTCTAAAAATATTTTTTTAATATTTATTTTTAAAAAAAATATTTTTATTTTAAATTATTTATAGTTATATAATAATAATAATAATAATTTTATTATCAATGAGTAAGGAATAAAAATATACAATTGAATATGTAAAAAATATTATTTTAAAAATCATATAAAAATTCTAATATATCCTCAAACCATGAATTATAATAAAAAAATATATTTTTATCAATAATTTTATTAAAGCACAAATAAATAGTATTACTAACACAATTAAGATAAAACTTGGTAAAGACTAAAATTTTAATAAGATTAGTGAAATTGATTTATAAAATCTTTTATAAAAAATTTGTAACAATAAATTAGATGACTTGAAATAAATAAATAAATAAATAAATATATATATATATATATATATATATATATATATTAGACTTATTATCTAAAAAAGTAATTATTTATTATTTAACGAGTTATATCAAAATTTAATTAATATTAAAGTGATTGCCACTTATAAAGTTTACAATCTAAGCATATTCATATTTAGAATTTAAAAATCATTAAAATTATATAGTCCTAAATCATTGACAAAAAAATTATTTTTATATAATTTTTAATATTTAATATATATAATATTTATAAACATATATATATATATATATATATATAAGCAATAACCAACCAGAAATGGCCACTTTGCAATAAGAATTAATATAAAATAAATACAAAACTAGCATTAAACTTATTAAAAAGTTGAGTTTAATATAATATAATATTTTTTTGTCAACAAAACCTTCAAAATTTTGCTAATTGTCAATAATTACTACTTTTATTCATGTACAAATAGAATTAATATTTAATTAAATCACAACAAAGGCATTTACATTCTAATCTCATCAAGCATCTTTTATTTTAAACTTTGTAATGATATTATCCTATAATATACATAATTATCCTTAGTTGTGTTACAATTGTGCCACTTGCTACTTCTAATATTCTTGTAATTCCTTCCAATTGTCAAGTAATTCCTTACAAAATGGTGACATTAAAATAACGACATCATCTTCTTAGCACCACTAACTTCTAATCAAGATTTGTAAGATAATTGTTAAACTAGAATACGTTGTTATATTAATCTGGCCTTAATTATGAAAAAAAAGAAATCATGTTACAAATTATATTGTCCCAAGACTTCTCAAACGATCCTACAACATTCTGTAAAAGTACAAAAACAACCAACCCTTCTTTCTAAACTACCATAACACAACCAATGAGATTTCATCCATGTTCCCTTAAAAAAAGATACATAACATTCAACCACAAGTATGGCAACAAAGTTGAGACTTGGTTAGGAGAAAATAGACGATGTGTCTACAGGAATACTTAGCATAGAAATGCAAAACAGTAGGGTTTAACCTCAACTCTTTGTATGAAAACCTTGAGGTCCATCTCCACTCGGTTTTCTGCAGACAGAAACAAGATATTTCAGTTGTAGCCATCAAGCCCTCTTGTGAAGCAGTCATGAAAAATCACTATCCTACAGGTTTTCTTTCACGTAAAGAGGATGAGATTGCACATTCTTCTGGCGATTCTGAGCTTCATGGCCACTGATCGAACTGTCGGTGGGTGACACACCCACTCCGAGTTGCGGTGCCAGTTTGAGCAGAGTTTTCACAAAATCAGCAGAATCCACACCGGTTTGGAAGTAAGGTGCAAGGTAATGACAACCGGAAGCTCAATTCAGTCAAATGAGAGTTGGGTCGAAGGCCAATTTGAATTCATGACTCTCAAGCTGAAATTTGTTGCGAAATTCCAGTTTGTCGAGGGAGAGAGAGGGAGTGGACGACCTTTCCTAAACAAAAAGCTGGTAGCAGGAGGTTCATGAGTCGAGAACTGAAGTTAAGACAGGAGAGAAGGAAAGAAAGGGGGATTGTTAACTGATTCTGAAGACCTTACTTAGCCTAACTGACTCTAAAAGTCTGTTTTTCTGTGTCATGGGTCATGACTCCATTTCAACTCGTCATCACATCGTTTGATGGCCGCTCCCTTCAAACTCAGCCCAAGTGTTCGGTGCCTCATTGGATAGTTAGACGATTGGGGTCTTCGGGAATAATGAGGCATTGCTGCATTTCTTTTCTTTTCTTTTTTTAATTTCCATTGCTGTTGAAGGGAAGTGTTGGACGTATGTCTCAGTGGAGTATGGTACACTGGCTGTTGTGATGTGCGCTACCGAAGACGTCCCGACTGTGTTTGTGTGTATACTTTGGTGAGGCGGCGATAGGTTGTGGGAAAGCTTGAGACCGATGACCTGGTTGGGAGAGAGTTTGGGATGATTTATATTGTAGAGCTGGAGGATAAGGGGTGAGGGGGTAAATGCATTCGCAAGTAAGTGCTCGAATGCGTTTCGCGTCACTGGAGAGTGGGATGCTATACAAGGACGCTTTGGGAGGGAGAAACTGAGAATGTGTGCGCGCATTATTGGAGCCGATGGGTTGTTTTCAGAGTCCGTTTCTCTTCTATGCTTTAATTGTGGGTGTGAGCAATTGCCTTCCTCGGATACATTTGGACGATATTTATTTTGTCTGTTTCATGCATGAGTGAAGAGGAAGAAATTTGATCAGAAACATCCTGATGGCAGGCGGAGCTTATCTCGGAGGGGAAAAAATAGGTGTCTCGGAACAACGAATAAGCCCATAAGGAGGGCATTGCATTTTTGACTTGAGGAACCAGCTAACAGTTTTAAGGATGCGTAAAAATTATGCTGGGTCGCAAAGCATCGTAACCTAGAATAGGCCATCTCTCTTCACTGCGCTTTAGCTGCAGAGATTGTAGTGGAACTTGTCGATCCTAGGGATCAGGATAAAACAGTAGCCAAATATGTCGACCATCTCAAGTAGATTGGAACAGGAGAGAAACAAACGACAGCAGTACCTGCAGCGAAAAGTGCAGGAAACCCTTTGTCTTGCACCGCCTGAACTAGCCACCGAGAAGGTAGGTCTCCCCGCTTTTGCTACACTTCCATGATACTTGCGGTGCACGAGTAGCGACCATCTCATTGAACCAGTCCACTTGTGTCTTCGAAAGCGTGTACTGAGTGGCGCAGCTCAGGTCGCTGCGTTGGTTGCGTTGAAAGTTTGAATTAACGATAGCGTTGCCATATTAGATGCCCTAAGCCTACTCTTCTGTTCAATGCACTCTCTCATGATTTCTACCACTACGGTTCTCCATTGGCTCTTGCAGGTATGCGTGCATGGGACGTTCGCATTAAATCCGGAGGAACAAAAATTGTCAGCCCGCGATTATCAGGACAAGTTGCGGACTAACCGTATTCTGCAGGTTTGTTTAAAGATCACACACTCGTGAATTTGGCGTGATCTTATGATTTGTGGTTGTCTTGACTGTAACTGACCATCTGATACTGGCTGAGTGTGAACTTAATCAGCAAGATGCTGTAGAATAGAGGATTCCAATCTTGAAATGTACCATTCCTGCAGTCGAGATGTTTGTTGGAAACTCAAGCAGGAACAGAATTGAAGCGGTGAGCTGCTTTTGGATTAGGTTCGAGCTCAAGAAATGCTTTTTGCTGCGCAGCGTGTTGCAAAGTTTCGAGATCGTAAAACCAAAAGCAGCAATTTGCTTATAAATCATCTCAAGGTAATTCTTTTGTTGGTGAGACCAAATTTGGTTCTCTTTTCGCTCCCATCTCTTCCTCAACGCTTGCTTGAATCATTGAGATCTTTTTGATATCTCTATCTGTATGGTATAAATTTCGCATCTAATACTGCTGAAACAGCGGACTTTGATTACCCCCAAATTGAAGGTTGAGGAGTTTCATGATTTGTTGTATCGTGAAGCATTTCGGCACTCTCTTCGCCAGTATTCTTTTCTGAAACTCAAGAAATTCCTCATGTTCATTGCTTTACTCCAACACTGCTTTAAGAAATGAAGCATTAGCTTTTAGATGCATGGTGACATAAGGGACTCATGATTTCTGCATGCAAGAGATGCAGGAGGCTTGGGATAAAGATCAGAAGCGGCGCGTTGCTAGTTTGGAGGAAGAATTTGCAAATTCATGCCAGAGCATTGGGCTTAGCCATGATGCGGCACAGTTAGTTGAGCGCAACAGTGTATAACTTTCTCTCACCCCTCAAACCTGTCTTTGCAATATTTATGGTGAATACTAGACATAGTGTAGTGTGTTTTGCGCAACATGTTTGGATTGTGTGAGCTTGTACCAATCTTATGGAGTATTTTATCTTCTAGCTGTCCATAAAATATGCACCTGCACAAGGAATTGATGTACAAAATATATGAGGCATGATGCTTCTTGGGTTTGCAGATAGCAAAGGAAGCGTTATTGACGAGACAGGCAGAGGAGAACCGGTGTTGGGACGCTCTTCGGTTTGAGGAGGCCATGGCTAAGGTACAACATCATTACTCACCGACAGGAGAACTCATTCATTGCAGGACACTCTATGACTGAACCCTAAGAATATCCTTCTTTTATTCTGCATGCTGAAACTCTTCATCCATCCGTTAATTCATGGCTCAGCACAACAACTAAGATGAAACAATAGCACTTAGATTAATACTGCTTAGATCTGACACTTCGGGGGTACCTACAACGTGTGCCACAAGGAACGAGAGCAAAAAGAATTGAGAGAGAGAGGAGAGAGTGCTTCAGCACTGCGGAGAAAGATTGTGGAGAGTGTATCCAGCATTGAACGCAGTTTTGCCCGCCGCTGCAATCAAGAGGCAAAGCCAAGACCAAATTCCCAGGAAAAACATATATATGGTATAAAAATGGAATCTTCAATAAGTTTCCAACCGTAATAATATTAATTGAACGTGTGAAGGCTGGAATATTTAGTACGCAGATTTTGTTCAGAGTACTTCGTAATTATAATATTTAAGATTGTATTCACCACCTGTCCTTAGCTCGCTCGAAATAATGTGCATTATTACAGAAAGAAAATCCGCTTGTCTTTGGTCCATCGATGGACAACATTCAGCCTTCAAAATAACGACGAGAGAGACTGTTGTATTTGTGTACCACAATGAATCTAAACTGAACTTGGTAAGTTGATGCATTCAGGTTGCTTTCAGGCGGTGAATCCAATATCAAACCATGATATATCACAAGAAAAGGTTTTTAGCAGACTTGTGGGATCTCCCATCGACTTTAAGGACACATATCTCCATTCTCGATTTGATGCACTCCAGGATCGTACGAATCAGTCATCTTCTGCAGTGGTCGATTGCCCAGAGCGGGAAGAGATCGATGCATGGCGTGCAGCGGACGAACATCGGGAAAGGAAGAGGTGTGAAAGATCACGCCAAATTGAGCTTGAAAGACTATACCACGAGCGGAAGCTTGAAAGGGGTAGCGCAGCAGCTGGCAAGCTATTGAATGATCAGGTGTTGCAATTCTGTTGCATTCACTTCAACAAGGGACCTCTGAAAACCCAGTATTTGAGGGTTATGGAGTGACACCACAGGTGAAAGAAAGCCAGTGGCAAGGATTATCAGGATAGTGTGTGTTGAATGTTTCTGTTGTCAAGAAGTCCCTGATTTTGAGATATCATGTTGTCCTGAAGGATCCTAGTTTTTGAAGTCATGTTAATGTTCTTTTACTAGTATCCACATGTTGCCTTAATAACATATAAGAGGCTGAGATGTTTAACAGAGAATTGCAACGATGGAGCAAGAAGTAGAGGAAGCTTTCAGAGTAGAAGACCATGAGAAAGACCGCTTCCGTGCTGTTACTAATCCAGGCACATGCAAGCGAGCAAATGTCTCTGACCAAGAAAGACGTGCTATTTGTACAAAGCACAAGACCTTGAATCCTCTCTCGTGTCCAGGTAAATTCACTACAAACGTTAATCAGATCATGTACTTGTTGATGAGAAACAATGTGGAACAAACTCAAGGTCGATGATTTACAACTAATGGTTCTGAAGTTCTGGTCAAAGTGTTGAAACCATGGGTAACTGGAATACGTCTCGTTGTATCCTCACGATATGTTAAAAGTACTTCTGTTCCGGTGGAATCGAGTCGTTGGACAGTGACCTGCACAATGATGCGATCAAACTATTAGTATGTGAAGATCCTCACCTGTGCAACCTCATCAGCGTTTTACAATTTGTACTTAAAATAACTACGCTACTCGACGAATTTCGATACGTCGGTCTTCAATGGAAACGGAATTTCTAGAACAAGAATTCTAGGAACACTCAACTGTAGGCCCACTCTATTCTGGATCGTACAAGGCAGGTTTGGTAGATTTTTCCAGAGTCTAAAGAGTGCCTTAAAGTTCCGATTTGGAATGATGGATCAACTATACTCTCATCAAGAGCTATAATAATATTATTGAATGGTGAAATGTAATCATAATTTAGAAAAAAGCACACAAATAGGTGCATCAGACTATCTACACTGGACCGGCGGGACTATATCATGAGAATCTGCGTGGTTTTCAACCCCTGTCATCCAGTAGATCACGTCTCGTGTTGCTGAGTTGAGAGGAAGTCTCACCTATTCTGCAACCCTATTTCCGCCGTGGGGAAGTAATAGGAACTGCGGAAAGAAAGCACTTCACGTCACAATGCAGTATTCAATTTCTACGAGGAACTTGTAGTGGGTAAGATGAACGAATCGACATCTTTCCTGAGACCTACACAGACCATCGTAGAAGGAATGAAAATGCATTGTAGGCTAGAATGATAGAGCGGGCCTAGTCCTGGAAGGGAATAGAACTTCGAAGCTTATCAATATTCGTGCCTTCTTGCTTGAAAAAGAAGGATTCAGATTTCTTTTCATTGTCTATGCTGTGTGTGAACAATAATTCTTGATCTGGGGCCTGCACGTTTTGGTTAAAAATTGTGGTGACCTTTGGGACTGTGACATGAGTTCGCATCTCATCGTTAATCCGCTATCGTCTTAAGGTTCAAGAGAAGAGTTAATGGAACCTCTACAATGACATGACTGAACTGAGGGGTTGTTGTGGGGTGCTTTCTGCAGGTTTGCCACACACCAGTCTCACATGCTCCAAGTGTAAGAGTTACATAGAGTTAACGTCGCCTGCGCCTAAGCCAAAGCCAATTGAAAAAGAGCGAACACCAAATTAATTATCGTTCAGTGCGAACCTGATGGTGAAACAGGACTTACCATATCGGTATGTCCTAGAAAGAGTAGGAAACCAAGTGAGCGCGAGTTAGGAGTCTTGTCTCAAACCTAGACTAATCAATGTGTGTTTGAACATCCCAGTTTTGGAGTTATTGTTAGCACCCAATTCATGTTGGCAACGTTCCCCAGCTGTGTTCATCAATGTGTTTCTCACTTCAGCAGTTCTTGTTGACCAACCTTTACGCTAAAGTTCATACTATGCATGGGTGATGGTAATTTAAGTTTCAAATTTCAGGCACTCTATGGCAGAGGAGGGAAAAAAAAAAAAAAAAAAAAAAAAAAAAAACAGCAAATCCGTTGAATGCTAAGCAGATGTTGTCACTCGTTATTATCCGAGTCAGGTGGATCATGCTTGGCGTTTCTCTCTTTGAGTCGCCTACATTTAGTTATACGCGGATGTTGTGTGAAAATTATCTACCAATTTTTCAATTTTAATCCAAGATTGTACTAACGTGTTACATCTCTAATCATCAGTTCTTTTGTGATGGATTTTTGCTCAGGTTTTGTGGTCACTGGGAATCTTGAACATCAACAAGAACGAATAACCACCACCGAAACTGCGACTGGTAGCATCGAGATAAAGCCGAAATCACTTCAAGGCAGTGCTATGGGAAGTCCTGAGAAGCAGGATCTGGCGAAAATCGACATACGAGGGGAAAGCACACAATTAGCGAACCATGTTCCTTTTCAGTCCCAGCATGGGGTTTTGTTACCTCAAGAGGTAGGGCGTGACGTAAGTGGTAGAAACGCACGTAGTCAAACGTCTACTGATAGGAGAGACATATTACGCAGTCGTCAGCAGCAGAATGCAGCTGATGGAACTGGTCCGATTAGTCTCGGACCTGGGGTAACTGAGTCTACACATCTTTTTCCAGTCCAAACGAAGCGAAAAGGAATATCGTCCGTCAGGGGCTCCTTTGAGCGCGCGGAGCTCAACACTGCCAGTAATGAAGGAAGTGTTCTGAAACAACAGCGTGTGAAGTCCCCCAACAAGTGCTCGACGTTAAAACAGAATGTCGATAGCGATAAGAAAACAGCAAAGCGACAATATAATGTATCAGATGATGATGATGTCGCACGGAGATGGAGCGCAAGGGAAAAGGGAATAGTGAATGAGAACTGGACTAATGATTCTCCAAGTAAAATCCGCCATCGTATGCGATTAATCCAAGAAGCTGCCGAAGTTGAAAAGGAAATGGAACTTAATAACCAAGGAGTTGCCCTTCGCTGCAGAAGAGCAAGGCAACGCAGCGCTACGCAAGACGCCATCGAGCATCTTGAGACAAAAAGATCATTTCAACGACATGATTCTCCAACTGTCACTCGACCTCCCTTCATATCATCTGGAACGTTAGGGTACAAGAAATTATTCACCGGACCGATGATGCAGGGTCGGCCTTGCAAACCAACAGGTATAGAAAGCGAGAGCAAAGGAGCTGCCGATAAAGAAAAGGATCCACTTGTTCAAAGTGTGAGGGAGAATTTCAAAGCTCAACTTCCTAACGTCCGCAGATGGTCTGAATTAGACAGTGAGAAGAAAATCATGGAAGCAAATGCTCGTGTTTCCCCTGTAAGAGAAAGACATCGACATCGACTGTTGTCTGATGCATCCACAAGTGGCGTGTCTAGAATAAACAACAATTTTGTAGAGACCAGCAGTAGCTCTGCTTGTACTTCACGTCCTCGTACTGGAACTCCGAATCCCCAAGAACAGCGCAAAGCACTAAAACATTTTGGTAGATCAGAGAAATTGGCAGCTCATGAACCTCTGGAAAACTCAAGGAAGGGCGAAGGTTCTGAACCTCAGGAAAAACATGTTCAGGAGGCAAAACCTAGACATGAAGTTGTTTGGAAAAGCTACATCGATGAGAAAAAACAACACGCTCAAGCTATTAGAAAGAAGTTAGAGGCTCCTACAGGGAGACCTTCGATTAAGTCAGAACCTTGCTCTCCTCCTGCATCAACCGACAGAAAGGCAAATTCAAGACCTAAGAGACCTACAGAACTGCAGGACGATCACCAATCAAAAGATAGTCCGGAACAGCCAATATTACGCCAAACTCCTCGAAACTGCTGCACTTCAGCAGCTAGAGCCAAAAATCTGCCCGATCCAAGAGCAAGAAACGTAAGAGACGATTCTGTTCCACGATCTTGGAAATTTTCTCAATTAGATTCGAATGGGGATGAAAAGGATGCTTCGGAAAAGGTCGGCACAAAAATCGGACTCCTATCAGCTAAGCGGTTCCAGTCACCTGTTAATCAGGCATGTGCTTGTGCATTTGGCTATGTATTCTGTCCTTTGTGGAATATGTGGGAAACTATCCTCTTTTGATTACATTCCTCATGCATGAAGTGAGAAGATACTATTGGAATCTTCACCTTTCATTGAGAATGATATGTTGTACGTCGCCATTTGATTACTATGGCGAATCACCAATTCGTATTTAACAAATGAGTCGAGGTTACAGGAACTGTAAGTAAGTTGTTTCTTTTCAACAGGTACGTCAAGTGTTTCGTTCTACAAGAGGCAACACGGAGGAGCTAAATTCCAAGGAGAAAAACTGCTTGACTCACGGATTCTTAACAAGGAAGGAGAAGCTGCGAAGATCAGGAGAATCGAGGTCATCTTTTGATGTGGTAGCGTTGCGTCCCAACGGAAATTTAGCAGAAAAAGAAAGAAGAGTTGGGAAAGATGCTGGGTCCAAGTCTGCTAGGAATGTTGGTGACACGCTGATGACTGCATGGAAAACTGGGACCTTTTCATGTGATCATGTAAAAGTCATGAAACGAGCAAATGAGCTTATTAATGAATCATGTTCGTCAGGAATTTCCAAGGTTTATTCAAACCGAGATCTTATCAAGCCCTGGCTGTCAAGAACACCTTTCCGAAGAAGCCCCAATCGGAGTAAGGACGACGATTTTCAGGATGATCACGTACAGAAGCAGAGAATTGACCGTGCAAGCTCTAGGACAAGTCATAAAAGCCGAATGATCTGCTCTGGCAACAAGCCTTATCTATCACATTCGCCTTATAGAAGTCCAGACCGCATCGTGGATGAACAAGATTACCACGAGCCAAGTCATCGAAGTAGTTCTTCAAATTTAAAAACAAGTAAAAAGTGTCCAATAGCCAGTTTTAAACGTGCTACCAAGTTATCTAAGTGTTCGAATCTGACCAGTCAATCGCCCCACAGTTCCGAGATAAGTAAATCATCACTATTAAACAGCAGTGATGAAAACAAGGAATCGACCAACGATATTTGGGGACGGCAGCCTCTTGACTATGTCCTTGGATCTCTGGCAGAGCAGGTGCGTGATCCCTGCATTGCAGGCTTTGATCTGAACCATCTTCATTTCTTGTTTTGTAACAACTCGCCACTAATTTGTACTATTTTGTTGGTGCAGCAACTTGCTGTCTTGAAATCGATTATTTTTAGTTATTTATCAGCATAGATGGATTATTGAACTGTTTAAAACCGCATATTACCTTAAGGTTCAATTATTCTATCGTTCTTTTGGAATTATCTCACTCTATTCCTACCTAAGCCATGATAGCATTCTTAAATCCATAATCATAAGCAAAGGGTGTAAATCCTTACAACCTTAACACTCAGTTGAAGTTAACATTTTCTCCTGAATATTTAGGTGAGGGAGCTTGACGAACGACTACGTGGTGCCACGATATCTTCTCCAGCTTCGAGCTCTTCGTCAAGCATTACTAGCAGAGAACTCTACTTAAATGGAGATAACCAGAGCAATAACCAGCCCGGCTTGAGGCTGCTTGATTTGCTTTCCAAGGTAAATACAGCGCGGTCCTCTCAAGACGACGTGCCCTTGTCTGTGGTCATTTGGTTTTGTGGCATTCTTTAATGTAGTTAAATAGAAGAAACCTTCTCTACAGGACAATCAGGGCATAAGGAACTGAAGTCTGGCTTGTATTATTTATCACTTGCTATTCATTGACTGCCTAATTTTGTTGAAATATCTTGCTGTTGATCTGTGTTACGAAAGCAGTCTATTAAGCCCTAAATCTTGCTTCCAAGAAGAGAGCCTAGTGGTTAAAGCGTTGTGGTTCATGAAATGTAATGGTCATATTTTGCAGGACCGGAGTAGCCCATTCTCCTCTGTCGCCTCATCTCCAGAGAGGCAGTCACAAAAAATCAGTCATGGTTCACCAGCTGGACATATTTCAAGAATTAATTCAAACGGCAACTCTCGAGATCAGCAGGTTGATTCTGCTTTTAGACATACAGAAAGGCCAGCCTCAGCGGGGACATACATGGATGAGCTCAAGAAATTATTGAGAGAAATTAATAGTGAATCTAATCAAAGCCCACTTAGAAAATTAGATCTTGCCGCCGTCTCTTCCATGATCACTCGAACCGCAGAGGAAGAAAAAGAATTGCACAATGTACAAGACATTGTGAAGACAAGTTCTGACGAACAGCTAGATCATAAGGCAATGCAATATAGGAGTTATGGAAACGGTAACTCGAGGGCGAGGAATGAGAGGGAAAGAGTAGCTGATCCGGCATCAGACATAGCTTATAAAGTGAGGGACAGCAGTGAAACTAATAAATACGAAAAGAGAAACTTGCCTCAAGAGAATGGTTTCAGAGAACACGATAAAGTGAAGCGAGTGTTGGAGAAGAGGTCACCACAGAATAAATGGGCTCAACAACAGGCTTCAGAAAATTTACGCAAAGGAACGCAAGAGAGATTTCAGAGGACTGCTGAGACTATGGACTACGCTCCCAATCAAGTTTTAGCTGATGGTCATGTGGTGATTAGAGAACATTTAGTGAAGAGAGTAGTTGAAAATCGCTTACATTCTCCGGAGATTAATGGTAATGGAATCGTCAGAAAAGGAGTAGTGATTCCTGAGAGAGAGTGGAAGACTTGCAACCATGAAATTGGAAATGAGACTCCAGTCAGGCAGAGAAAGGATGGTCAGGAATTTCCTGCTCAGCAGATCCATTCTAATGGGGAGCTTGACAGAAATGGAATTGCGCACAACGAAGCTGATCAACCATGGATGCTTCAGCAGGTAGTAGAAAATGGTAAGCCTGCAGTAAATAAGATTTCGGGTGAGGTTGTTCAACCAGGAGGCCCTGGAAGCAATGGGCATATTATTAGCATGGAAAATTCAATGCGTGGACGACCAGAGCACCAAGTGAAAGACCAAACTAGGTATTCAGGACATTTGAATGAAAGTGAAAGGCTCAGAAACAGGAAGCCAGGTTAGTTTAACAACTATTCTCTTGAGAATTTAGTGTCACCACGGATGTGATGTGTATAGAAAAGTGTTAATGAATTTATGGCCTTGAACGTAGAAATATGATGAAGAATCTAGAGAATGGATTAACATCACTGGTATGAATGCTTTATAAATCAATCACTGGCTCTCTTTCTTGCAGAATGTTCACTGTGGGAAGCAGGATCCCCTCATTTCTGTAAAAGTTGGACAAAAGGAGACTTGGATTTGGATGCAGTAGAAGACCATATACCAATTTCTCAGTCAGTCGATTTCTCATTTCGGAACAATGAAAGGCTCTCGTGTATTGAAACCTCTCACGTTGCAGTTAAGGATAGGAATGGCAGCAAGTCATCTACTCGTATTGCAGAGGATTTATCAAGCAATGCAAGTCTGGTACCCAGAAATCAAAGGTAAGCTTTCTATTGGTCTACTGCGTTCAGTAGTTCATTTAGCTTCCCTTTTACTATCAGAAAGCCTTGATTCGAAGATTTCGAGGAAAAGTAATGTCTTTTAGTCTGAATATTTGCCAAGATGTACGAATGACTTACCGCGCATGTATACAGACTTTCCTTACTGGAGCACGGCAAGTTGATTAACAAAATATTTTACTGGTTTCAGGTCCAAATCGCTCCCAAAATTAAGAAAAACATTTGATCAGAAGCCCGTTGGAGAAAATGCGGTGCCAAATGGGAAATACTCTTTCAATACCAACTCTGGTCCCGTTCTAGAACGTGTATCTGCGCCAAACTTGGATACATTGAAGAGCCAGGCCCTTGAGAACTTGAGGAAGTCAAAACCAGTGGTAAGGGGTGTGGATGTCCCCCAGTCTTCTTATGACCATCCTGATGCAGCACAGAATGGTAGTTTTTCTCCTAAAAGAAGAGATTATCCAGGTGGAAAGATCTCTCCAGGAAGGAATAAAAGAAGAACCACATCTATTCCCAAGAGCCGGCAGGTGACAGAGCAATGGTCGGGTCAAGCAGAGATGTTAGAATCGGCTTCAAAAACCACTCAGGATAACAACTATTTGCCAATGGTCATGGCCAAAGACCCTGAAAGTCGCCTCAAGGTCATCGAAAGGCGCAAAAAAGCTCTTCAGCTGGACTTGGTAACGACTCCACTTCAATCACACCCAAGTTGGTTTGATCTATTGAACACTTGTAGAATCATTATTACTGTGGATGTGAACCTTCCAAGCGCCCTGCATTGATTCATGAATTCACGTTTTGATTGTAGGCAGCATGCACGACTTGCACCGTCGTTATTAGTGTCACTTGATGTTGGGGGCTGAGATGAACCTTCTGCAAGTTCATACGTTTGCCAACATATCCATATATGATATAAAAATAGATTCAGCAATTATGTGAAGGGCTACCCTTGAATGAGTAGGCCACTTGTAAGTTTACAATTGCAACTTCTCAAGAGTCGCTTCCATGTATTTTTTCAGGAACATCGTCGAAGGATGCGAAATTCAAGGCCAACTTCCTCCCGAAGCTCTCTGTGAAAGGATTAGGTGGAGGTTGGGTTGTCTGTCTCGTTCAGTTCTTTTTGTTAGCCTAGAGTGGTCCCTCATCACCAGGATTGCATGCTTTCTTACTCCACTCAGTGTGTCCTAATCATGAACCAGCTCGCAGTGTGTTACTGCAAATCTTTGCTGTCGTAGAATCTTCAAGACAGCCCAGGTGCGTCATCTAGTACCTGAGGCTTCACACCCCAGCTTCTTTTGACTTCCATTAGAGGTCTGTTTCTGAAGACCCTCACAAGTAGCATCAAAAATCTTTGTGCTATGTGTGTTCGTATACGGCCGAAATTCGAGGAAACAATGTTCTATTCGTGCTGCAACAAGTGAATGGTGGATTTAACTTCAATTGCTTAAACTTTAATCTTTTTTCCTCTCTTGCAAGCACCCGCAGGATAAGTGGAACTTTTGATATAGTGAACTTGTTTGCCTCACTGAATTTTATTCAGATTTACAGTATTTGCGTTGTGCACAGATTTTAACGACAGATTTTAGTGCTCTTTTCACAACTAAAGTTTCCCTCGCATGTTCCCTCATAGAATTATGAATTTTCACTGTATGTAGGAATGTGAATTGTTCAAAGGTGACAATTTTCATAGTTTCACATTCTGGCACAGATATGTAGGTAAAAGAAATTGAAAACAGACAAGAGGGAAAAGTTTTTAGAAAAAGTAAAAGGAAAAAAGAAGTCTTGTGTGTGTTGACAATAACTGAAGATTGTTCCTGGTGATTTTTGTGGCAAAAAAATGAGCTGGCAATTTAAGTTGTATATAGAACTACTTTCTTCTATTTCATCTTCCTCTTCTTATTTTATTATTTTTTTGTTCCTTAATTAACTGATTTTTTTTAAAACATCAATAATTTGGATTAAATTTGTTAATTAATATTTTGTTTCAAATAACAATTTATACACCTCCCTTTTATTGCATGGACACCTCCTATGCCACACACCTCTATATACACACATAAAAACTCTTATTTATATTAAAAAAAATTAGAATAAATTTATAACAAAAGATTCTTTAAATTAAATTAATAAGCTTTTTAAAGTAAATGAAAGAATTACATGAAATGGATTATGAAGTTTTGTTAAATTTAATCAAAATAATAATAATAATAATAATAATAATAATTTTATATAATAATAATAATGATAATAATTTTATATGATAATAATATTACCATTGTACACAAATCTTTTATTAAAAAATTTATCCTAAAAATAAATTTTTAGTGTATATATATACAGTGTTATATTATAATTACTTATAATATGTAAAAACTACTTAAAACATATAATATGTTTATAAGTCTAGATGTATGTTAGATTGGTTAGTAAATTAAATTAAAGGAAGTTGGTATAAGAAATTTTATTTTGATATTTTTTACTTATTTTGATTATGGCATTTAAATTGTATAGGACCTAAATATTTAGTATATTGAGATTGGGGCCTAAAGATAAAAACTAAACTACTAAGAGGCTTATTTGGAGAGATGAAAGCAAAGTATGGATGAATGAAGGCAAGGGGTGAAGATCTTCATTTCCATTGATCGACGCTCATGCCCAATAAGCTTTGAGTAAGCTATCTACAATAAGAACAAGCATTTTAGCAACTTCAAAGAAGGCATTTGAAAGTCAAAGGCTAGGATTAGAAAGCTTATTTTTTGTACTACAATTTTGATATAAATTTAAGGGATTTGGAGTTTTTATGAAGGAGGAGTAGGTGCTTGAAGTTAAGGTTTATAAATCATACCTACTGTCACTCTTTTCAAGGTACAAAAAGTTGTATGGAAGCTTTTGGAAATTAGAAGATGTAGTTGGAGAGGTGATTTTAAGATCTACATTTCATATAGAAGAATTGTTACATTTGGAATTTCGAAGAATAAGATATTGAAAGTCGAAGATAGTAGATTGAATTCAGAGGTAGTAAGTAGACTATTTTATTAATAGTGATGATTTTTGCCATATCATGAGCTTCCAAATGAATTTTTATCTAAAAATTTCCAAGAAGGTGAATTATTATGTTAAAAAGCTATATATTAAAGTTTCATACCATTTGGACATTTAGTTTGTTAGATTTGAAGAATTTAGTATGCAAGTATTTGTAAACAAGGGTTTAAAGCTATTGTTAAGATTTTGGCAATATCTAAAGATTGGCAATAAATTAATAGTTAAAATTTATTATGATAGTTGATAAGAATATATCAGTACCTTATGTAAAAATTGAATACTTTTGGACAATCAAATTAGGAGATATGTATTGTTGAAGTTTGAAAAAAAATGTCATTTTTAAGATTAATGAAGGGTTTAGTATATTTTGCCACATTTGGAGGATTTTAGAATATTTAAGGCTTGTGTACTTGATGTAATTATCCTTTTTAGGGACAACTTTATATAAATTTGGGATTTTTATCTATCTTGGCATTTGATTGAGAAATTAGTGATAGCCAAAAGTCCAATGCTTTCTTGAGGCAAACTCTCTCTATTCCATCAGTGGGATTTCTTTACAGTAAAAAGAGAATATCCACCTAATGGTTCCTTTTATATAAAGAGATTAAATTTAACCTAGAATGCATAAGAATTAGATTAATATATGATAAGTCATTGTTTATGTTTTAAAAAAAACTTTTAAAATATTAAAAATTATACTTCCAATAAACTTGATTTCATAAAAATTTGATATAAAAGCATATAAAATCAATATGGTTAATATATGTATTATATTAAAATAATTATTGTATAATAAAAATTAATATAATTAATATATTATAAGTTAAATATTAATTTATATAATTAAAAAATAAGATAGTATAATTATTATATATATTATAAATAAAATATATTGCATATCAAATCTCATATATTTTTTATATATTTTTTATATATTTTTAATAGATCTAATAATTAATGAATTTAGAATCTTCTTTAAAAGTTTTTCAAAATAGTTATGGATATTTAAAAAATTTTATACATGTAAATTTGTAATATAAAGTTAAACCAAATGCTATAGAGATTTTGATATATAATTTAAGATTAACTCAAGATTTACTTCACCTATTTCATATTATATAATACTTCATTATTAGTTGAACATGCAAAAGAATGCTTTAAAAAAAAAAAACCAAATAAACCAAAAAATAACTAAAAAAACCAAAAAAAAACCAAAATACCAAGTATTCTTATTTTTTGAAGTAAGATATGAAAGTTTTTGTAATATACATTTTGATATGCACAATAATCTATAATATAATATAATATAATTATGTTTGTCCAACAAAACTACTAAAAATGATGCTAAAATCACTAAAAATCAAAAAGTAGAATCAATGGTATTTGAAACTATTTCATATATCTAAATTCCAAAAGCTTGCTCGATGGTTGTATCATTGCATCTTATCAAAGCTTGTTGTAGAAGCTTGCTTGATTGAGTTGGAGAACAACAAGGTGGATTGGTAGGCTTCTTGCTAATTTTTTGAAGTGTGACTTCTTACTGATTTTGAAGATTATACCAATAGTCTTATTTAGTACCATAACAATGCAATAAGGTGTTGCTATTGTCTTTGTATGCTTTTGCAGAGCCTCTTGCTACAACGTCTTTCTCTCCTTAGTGTCTCAAATACAAATTCTTAATTTGTATGTTAAATTTCTATGCACACAAATAAAAAATAAAATCTTCATACAAAATATTTGAAGCTTTATAACCTATAAGGATGGATTACTCACATGTATAAGTGTCAAGGACAATAACTGGATGAAGTCAAATAAACAAGTGAGACCTCTCTCAAAGAAATAAATATAAAGAAGTATATATATTAAAAAGAAACTGGAATGGCTAATGCCAAAAGACAAGAAAACTAGAGACCCTTGAACTAGACTGGAAACAAGAAAGGAGTTGACAAGAGTGAAGAAGGCTTCACTCTTGTCTCTATTTATACTATCTACCTAAGAGCTAAGTGGCGACGTTCTATAGGACCTCCAACACGTATCCAATTTACAAGACACGTGTCAAACTTGTAGGGCAAGTTTCCTATATGTTCGCCACGTATTTAGCTTGGTCTTCAAGCTACCAACATGTACGACATGTGGCTAACTTATTGACCAAGTTTCTAATCCAAAAGTCTACTATGGACACTTATAAAGTCAAAGCAGCGTCTATGAAATTTCTAGGAAGTTTCTCTAAAGATATTATGGAATTAACCTGCTTTTACCTTCTTTTATCTAGTTCTATCTGATCATATAGGTAACTATGTATATGTCCGTGACATTACCCCCCCTTTAAAAGACGAGTTCCACGAGGAGCGGTGATTACATGTGTAGAAAGTCTAAGATGCGGCGAATAGTATTTGCCACATATTCTGATCTTTGTTCTCTTCGAAGGTAATTGATGGGTCCTCTCAGCCATCGATAGTGTCCCATTCCAGGGCGGGAAGACCACCTGTTATTTGATCATTGTTGTTGACCTTCATAAAATTCCTTCACATCTGGAACACCATCAGGAGTTGTTCCTATCTCCAATAAAATCACCAAACATCGAGAATCTCTTCCAAGGTCGTGATACCAAACACGTTGTATCTCGCCATCTATTCGAGGAAGAACATGTCGTTCTTGAAGATCTTCATCTCGGTTGCGTCGTCTTGAGGGTTGTGACAGTCGCAATGTCTCGTCCGGTAGGTCAGCAAATGAAGGCTCTTGAGTCAAATCCGCTGGCTGTTGATTCTCCATCTCCTTAGCGTCACAAAATACAAAGAAGCTACAAACAAGGATAGAAAGTTGAATGTTATCTTGCCTACATCTTGTTTCTTTTATAGGAAAAGTCTTCATCTTGGTTTCGATGGATGTTGTTGATAAAAGGTCTCCACCTTCCTCACTGCATTCGCCAGATTTTTTGCTGGTTCCCATGTGCGCTCACTAATATCGTATCCGTGCCAGTGAACAAGATATTCCAACCTATTTCGGCGCCGCCTTGAATCTAAGACTTCTTCCACTTCAAATTCGTCATTATTGTTCACTTCTATAGGAGGAGGTGGCATTTGTCTTCTTCTTGGTATGTTCATTGTCTTATATGGTTCAAGAAGAGACACGTGGAATACAGGGTGGATCTTCATAGACTCTGGTAGGTGTAATCGATATGCAACTGGATTAATTTGTTCAGAAATACAAAAAGGTCCAAGCTTACGATAGTCCAACTTGTCACAAGTTCGCGTAGTCTTGATATTGCGATGAAGTAGCCATACCTTGTTGCCTACGTTGAGTTGTAGTTGTTCCTTTCGATACGCATCAGCGTTTATCTTTTGTCGTTCTTGAGCTTGCTTTAATTGTGCCTTCATTGTTGTATGTAGTTCTGACAAATGATTTACCAAGTCTTCCGCCGCAGGATTGTCAACTTTTGAATAGTCAAAAGTATCAAGTCATGGATGGTAACCATAATTGGCAAAGAAAGGTGTTTGTTGTGTAGAAGAATGTACCGTATTATTATAAGCAAACTCTGCCAATGGTAAAAGAGTTGTCCAATCATCTTGTTGGTAGTTGATGGTACATCTCAAATACTGTTCCAAGACTTGATTTACGCGCTCCGTTTGTCCATCAGTTTGAAGATGGAAAGCTGAAGATAGCTTTATATCCACCTTTAGAATCTTGAAAAGTATTCTCCAAAATCTCGATACAAACTAAGTTCCCCTATCTGATATAATATCTTTAGCTAATCCATGATAGTAGTAAATATTGTCAAGGAAAAGCTTAGCTGTTTCTTTGCCTATGATAGATTTTTTACATGGTATAAAATGTGCCATCTTAGTGAAACGATCTACTATCACGAATATAGAGTCATAAGAACCTGAGTTTGGAAGATCCGTGATAAAATCCATAGACACAGAAGACCATGGTTGTTCTGGAATGGATAATGGCTGAAGAAGTCCGTAGGGTCGGTGGCGAGGAGTTTTTGATCTTGAACAAACATCACATGTTTTTACAAAATCTTTGACTCCCTTCCACATTTGAGGCCACCAAAAATCTCTAGATATCAACTCTAGAGTCTTATTGTACCCAAAATGTCCTGCTGCTGGGAAGTCATGACGAGCTTGAAGAACACGTAATCGTGCTTCACCTTCTGGAACATATAAGCGCCCTTCGAAATAGAGTAGATTTTTCTTGAACTCAAACTTCGAAATATCATGAGACTTAGAAGAATTATTCTTAATTTCATGAATAAGGGGATCTGAGGACATACTTAACTGGACTTGCTTGAGAAAAGTTGAATCAATAGTTAATGTTGATTTTGTTGCCCGAAGATAAAATTGCTCCGGCTTCAAGAGAGTCGTTCTTTGTTGATCAAAAGCTGCATCTCCTTCTTTTGGTGCAAGATAAGAACGTCTAGAAAGTGCATCGGACAGACCTTGTTGTTTTTCTGGCCGATATGTAATAATGAACTCGAATCTTGATAGAGACATGCTCCAACGAGCCTGACGACGATTCAACACGCGTACTGACATGAAATACTTGAGGTTCTTGTGATCCGTTGTCGTGTTGTGGTTCGGCTACTATGTGAAAAAATTGTACATGTATATTTAATGTACAATTTACTACATAAATGAAGTCATATCAGTGGACTTTTATTGGTTATAGGATGTGATTAGGTTGCTAGTTTAGAAAAGATCTATTAAAAGGATTATTATTAAGGTTTATACAACCTTATTTTCTTTTAGTAGTGACTTTTGAAATTAATTTTATATGGATAATAACTTGTATATATCTTAAGTCACCTATGTTAGACATTGGTGATCCTTAAGATCTTAGTTTATTTCTTTTATTTGGTGCTTAAAGCACCAAGTATGTAAATCTTATAAGAAGAAGGGTTAGAAAAGGGTTTTTAGTGTAAAAGGGTAGTTTGGCCATCCATGTGGATGAATAGAGGTGGATGATAGAAATCTCTATTCTAATTGGCCAAAAATCATGCCCAATGGGCTTCAAGGAGGCTGCCCGAGGGTTTATTAGGAGTTAGGGTTTGTTTTTCGAAGGGAGTCGAACATCAGAGGCTAGGGTCATCAGGTTTAGGGTTTTGGGTATGGTTTAGGTGCAAATCTTGCATGATTTGGACTTTTAATGAAGGAGTTATAGGCACTCAAAGTTAGGGTGTTGATTTTGGACATACTGTCACTCTTTTGGATATATCTCGCGCATACAGAGAGCAATCAAAGATCAGCAACTGAGGTTGGAAAGCGCACTTTCTCGGCTACACTTTTTACGTATATCTCGATAAAATCCAAGCTAGGATCAAGGAGATATTGCGAGTTGAAGTCAGTGCTTGTAAGCTAAAGGCAGTAAGTGACTCTGCTTAACTAGCGGTTACATTTTGAGCTATATCTTAGTCAATTTGATAGATTTTTGGCTCAAAATTTTCAGGAGTATATATGTTTATGTCACAAGACTATGTGCAAAATTTTTGTGGCATTAGGGTTTTGGGTTTGTGAGATATAGAGAAAATAGTGCTCAGGTGTCTCTGAGCTAGGGTTTTAAGCACCTGCTAGGGGTTTTGAGATATCAAACGATCGGAAGTATATTTGCGGTTGAATTTTTTTCTGGTAAAGCTTAAAGATGAATTCTACCTTTCCTGAAAGTTTGAAGAAAACTGAACGGCTGGATCAGAAGATATGATTTTCTAAAGTTTGGAAAGAAAAACATCCTTTGCGGGAAAATATATTTTTAAGGGTTTTGTTGCAAATTTGGACTTTTGTGCATACTAAAGGTGTTTTTGGGAGCCAAGACTTTATGGAGGTGTAAAAGGTGGATGTATAGAGCCATGATATGATTTTGGTATATAGATGAGTCTTTAAAAGGTTTTTAAGGATTTTCTACATATCATAGAGAAAACTTATGTACAAACCTACTTAAAAATAAGAGGTTTTAATCATACAAAACCTTTTTCTTATATTATCGTGTGTATTTGTCCTTCTTATTAAGGACAAATAACTCATTAGAGTTTAGCCAATAAATATTAAGTAAAATTCTCTACAGCTAGGTACCCGGTGTATTCCTAGATAGAAGTTCACGCCACGCAACAACGGTGACTGGACTAGAAGCGCCTTCTAGATAATGACGCCATTCTTGAAAAGAATCCACAATTGCGAGAAGTTCTTTATCGTGGATTTCGTAGTTGATCTCTGCTGTTGAAAATTTCCTAGAATAGAAAGCTCTTGGATGGAGTTTGTCATTTGTTCCCATTTGTGACAATCACACTTGCTTGAAAGTAAAGTCGGATAAATGCATTTCCATAAAGAATGCTTTGAAAAAATCAACGCGATACAAGTTTGGTGCAGAAATAAAAGCTATCTTCAAAGCTTCAAATGATGCTTCTGCTTCTTTACTCCACTCGAGCTTGTCCTTACAAGTCAAACGTGTAAGTGGGGCCGCAACTTGAGAGAAGTTCTTGATGAAGATTCGATAGTAATTGGCAAATCCTAAAAAACATTGTACATCCCTTACTGTTTTTGATCTTAATCCGCTGATTGTTTGGACTTTCTTAGGATCCGTCGTGAGGCCATCATTAGGATGATATATCCTAAGAAGTCAACTTGAGTAGTGTGAAATACACACTTTTCCATCTTGGCATACAATCCTGTTTCTCTGAGTTTTTGTAAGACATGACGAACATGTGTTTCGTGCTCTTCTACGTTCTTAGAGTAGATTAAAATGTCGTCTAGGTAGCAGACAACAAAATCATCTAAGAATTCATGAAAAACATCGTTCATGAGATGTTGGAAAGTAGCTGGTGCATTTGTGAGTCCAAAAGGCATAACATTATATTTGAAATGTCCATACCTTGTTCGAAATGCAGTTTTCCATTCATCTCCTTCTTTAATATGAACCAAGTTGTATGCTCTTCGTAGATCTATTTTTGTATAGATCTTGGCTTGATTTAGTTGATCAAGAAGTCCAGAGATTAAAGGTAGTGGATACCTGTTCTTGATAGTGATCTTGTTAAGTCCCCGATAATCCACACACATTCATAATGATCCATCTTTTTTCTTCACAAATAGAATTGGAGCTCCTGCAGGAGATTTGGAATGGCGTATGAAGTTCTTGGCCAGATTCTCTTCAATATACTCCTTGAGTTCAGCCAACTCATTTTGTGATAAATTGTAGATTGGTCCAAAAGGAGGCTGAGATCCCTCTTTGAGATCAATCAAACAATCATATGGGCAATGCTCCGGAAGAATATCAGCATTCTTCTTCTCAAAAACATCTTGATAGTCTTGATATTGGCTTGGAATGCCACTTGAAGCCTTTCCACTATTAGAAATGGGTGTTGCGTAAATAGCAAAAGTTAGTCCTTCTTTTGCTGCGTGTATAAAAGCTTTTGCACCTATAAGTACAGGTTTTACTGTACCACGCTTGTAGCTTTTTTTTGGATCGGTAGGATGTTTAATAATATCCTGGGAAAAGTCAAGTCTACGAGAATTCCAATCTATTTGAGGGTTATATTTATCTAGCCATGACAAACCTAGAATAACTGGATTAGATGGAGATTTAATGATGTTAAAGATTACATAGCTATTATGACCATCTATTGTTACTTTTATAGGATGGGTTTCATGAGTGACATCTCCTGAGGACAATGGGCGACCATCTATGACTTCTACATGTATGGATTTAGGTTTCTGTACTAAAGGTATTTTACGATTCTTAACAAATTGTTCATCTAGAAAACATGCTGAGGCTCCTGAATCTAATAAGGCAGAGGCTCTGTAATTTTTTGGTCCTAAATATACATCTATCATAAAACAAGGAGAGGGTTCTGAGGAGAGAATAGGACCTTTACTGGGAATTGTACAGGGTTCCAGCTGCACGGTCCCTATTGTAGCTGGACAAATTTGTTTTCCGACATGTTATCTTCTTTGACAGCCGTACTCCTCATTTTGTAGTTGCGACGTTTCTTTGGACAATGTTGAGCAGTGTGCTTAGGTTCTCTACAATATAAACATAATCCTTCTTGACGACGACGAATCTTTTCTTATTCAGTAAGAGGTTTAAAACGTATCGCATCAATTTGCATGTCTTCTACTTCCGAATGTACGTTTTGTGAGGATGTTGATGTTTCCATTGAATAATAACGTTGAAGCTCCCTTGTATGACTCTCGCATCGAAACTCAAAAAGTCGATTGTCACACTTCACAGCAAAATCAATTGCTTGACTCAATATCTGAGGATCGGGTAAATTGAGCATTAACTTTTTTACCTCATATTGTAATCCGTAGAGAAATTGACTGATTAGTGCAGCATTGTCCCACTTGATGTCGGTCGCTAGCTGTCAAAATTGTGAAGCGTATAATGACACTGATCGATTGCGTTGTCGTAGGATGCGAATCTTGTTGGTTGCAACATAAATTGCATCATGTTCTCCATACATCGATCGAAATTCCGCAAAAAATGCCTCCAAATTATTCAATATTGGATCACGTCGTTCAAAAAAAGATAAAAACCACGATAAGGCAGGACCCGAAAGTAACGTTCCAATAAACCTAACTTGAGATCCTTACGTAGGATAACTCTGAGGTTGAAGTTCGATCATCAGTTGTACTTGATTGATGAATCCTCGAAACTTAGACCTTGTGCCATCAAACTTCTCAGGCAAACTGATTTTTGAACGGTGCTCCATCATCGGTGAGGTAGCATGGTTTGGTGTAGATATTGACGTAGCTCCAACCATCTCTACATCTTCACTTCCTGCAAATCTTGATGCTCCTTGTGGTGGTAAACTGAGTTGATGCATTGCAAGCATTAGTTCTCTCATTTGCTCTTGCATTTGTACCATTGCACTCTTCATTTCCGCAAGCTCTGCCATGTTAATATAATAGAAAAGGAAGATGTCTACTCTTACTTCAAGAAATACGAAACACCCACTCAAAAGAAAAAAAATTCTAGAAACAATATTAATTTAGAAGTGGGTACTCCACAACTTCTAATATGCTTATGTCTTATCAAGAGAAAGGGGTAATCCACTCTTAATCAAGAAAAGACAAAGCTCTGATACTGTATGTGTACTCTTGTCAATCTGTCAAGGACAATAACTGGATGAAGTCAAATAAACAAGTGAGACCTCTCTCAAAGAAATAAATATAAAGAAGTATATATATTAAAAAGAAATTGGAATGGCTAATGCCAAAAGACAAGAAAACTAGAGACCCTTGAACTAGACTGGAAACAAGAAAGGAGTTGACAAGAGTGAAGAAGGCTTCACTCTTGTCTCTATTTATACTATCTACCTAAGAGCTAAGTGGCGACGTTCTATAGGACCTCCAACACGTATCCAATTTACAAGACACGTGTCAAACTTGCAGGGCAAGTTTCTTATATGTTCGCCACGTATTTAGCTTGGTCTTCAAGCTACCAACATGTGCGACATGTGGCTAGCTTATTGACCAAGTTTCTAATCCAAAAGTCTACTATGGACACTTATAAAGTCAAAGCAGCGTCTATGAAATTTCTAGGAAGTTTCTCTAAAGATATTATGGAACTAACCTGCTTTTACCTTCTTTTATGTAGTTCTATCTGATCATATAGGTAACTATGTATATGTCCGTGACAATAAGAGACATTGGATTCTTCACAAAATATTCTCTATTTTTCAACAGTGTATAAGAAAAACCATTGTTGATAATCTTATAGAATTAAAAAATAAGAAACATGTTTTATTTTGATTGATTAGTAAATTCTTCTTCCAATTTCACAACACAAGGATTGAAAATTTGATTTTGGCTAAGCAAAAATGTTGCATGCTATGTACCTTACTAAGCAATAATCTAGGATTAGTTGTTTATAAAAAATTAGCTGAACCAACTCTTTCTATGCCTTCCTTCAATTTTTTGTTCACACCATATTTTTTGCTTGACTATGTGTGAAAAATATTGTAACAAAACAATCAAGCATCTCTTACTTGGTAAAAAGATTCAATGCCTCAAATGTTTTATTAGACTATAGATTTGAAGAGAGCATCTTCATTGGTATGAGCTTTAAGTGGCAAAAATTGCATTGGCTACTATGTCATAGAATCAAATGTTGATGGTTTGTTAAGTTACAAGCTTAGAACTTGGCTCTATTTTGAAGAAACTTCAACTTCAGGCTCTGAAACTAAATGGTAAAAATAAAATGATAAAAGCTACATTATTATCAATCAAACAATTGAATTTAAAATTAGGTGAGCCAATCAAATGCAATCTTCAAATCTACAATATTTTTCACAACAAAAATCACTAACTATTATACATGGCTGAAGTATAATGTAGGTGCCTTTCAATAAACAATTTCTCATGGTCTTATTGATTCTTGAGTGGAGATGAAGGCATGTAGCATCAATCATACTTTTATAAATATTTGGGAAAAGATAGGATTGATTCTATTTCAAAATATATTAGTTTACTAAAATATCAAGCTTTCTATATTCATGGAAGATAATTGAAAAAGTTTGAAGTTTAAAAGCTAATAGCAAACTCGGAATCATGTATTCTTTGAAAGTGACATTGTCCAATGCAGTGTACATCAAAAACAAAATCACCTTTTTATTAGTTCTTTAGTTTGCTTGTAATATAAAGACACAATGTATAAAATTAGATTTTGGAATCTCATACACAAATCATATGCACTCCATTGAATTGATAAAATTGGCTATATTAGAAGCAAGTTTATTTAAAGTATATAAAATTTATCAATATAATATATAGTCAAAATATTATGAAAAAAGAGATTGCAAAACAAAAATTATAGTGAATTATATTGAAGTTAAATTCTAAGATTATATTGATATATACAATCAAAACTATTAATGGTTTAAATAAGTCTCATGTATCTAATAATAATATAAAATTCATTTTAATATGTTTATTTTAAAATATCATTTTTATATAGGATAAATATATCTATGATTATTTTAAATCTTTTTAAACTTTCAAATTATTTATGTTATAAGTTTGAGATTCGAAATTACATTATACAAAGGATTTTTTAATTATTTAATATATTTTAATAGATTTTATTTGGTAAAAATATTATTACATATATTGATTTAGTATCAGTTTTTGGTTTTGAGTGGTAGTATGATTTAATGATACAAGTGCATAATATTTGATATTTCACAAAAGAATTAATTTGTACAAATTATCACCTCTTTGTAATATTAATCAATTTCTTTTGTTTCAAGCTTACAAAAATATCAAATGAATAATATTGTAATTCTTATTAAAATAATATATTCATATTTAAAATTTATATTAAATTAATTATAATTTGGATGCATTAATGTTATATACTTTTGCTATTATTATAAAATTGTATGTTGCCCTTTCACATGTGTTGCCCTTTCACATGTGTTGCCCTTTCACATGTATTGCCCTTTCTCATTGTATGTTGTCTTATTTTGTGTCGAAATATTTTTCACCATGTTGCCTCTTTCACCATGAAGAACATTGTTATTACTTAAATTTTATTACAAATAAAAAAGAAAGAAGAAGAAATGTAGCAAAACAGAATACAAAACAAAGTTCAGTGCCCCTGTCGATTTGACGAGACAATATGCTAGAATATAATAATATAACAACCAAAATGATGAAGTTATGAATATTCTAATTATAATATAATATATGAACCAAAATGATGAACTTATGAATATTCTAAATATACTGTAATATATTAACCAAAATGATGAAGTGACTCTTTTGAATGAGACCAATATTATTTAAATATCCTTAAGTCCTCATTTCCCGCCTCAATCAATAAATGGATAAACTTCTTCCACATATAGGCAATACATTGAAAAGCCCCATACTTTATAAATATAGGATATATTATAAAGCTTTTAAATGGGCTTGCAGACAAAGTTGAAGATGGCGGCTGACGTGGAGCCGCGCCCAAGATATTTGTTATGAAGCTAAAAACTGGAGGGATGACGGCGCGGCGGATGGATGAGAAGGAGATGGTGATGATGATGACGATGATTGAACGGGGTCGTTGTGTGGATGGAATGCGTTGAGGGCCCCCCAGGGATGGATGCCGTCATCAATATCTACCGGATAAATGCACATATGAATGGATAGAGTTCCTCCATGCCATGCCCTCATTCAAAGCATGACACATCAACCAGCAGAAGCCATCAACCACATATTTTATGATGTGGTGGGGGTTCTAGGAAGGTGGGTTACAAAAACTGAGCCACAAATTGCTGTTTAAAACCATATCATGGCCATCCATGCAATGGAATGGGCGTGTGAGGAGCAAGCACATGTCCCTCCTCGGAATAGGCAGCTAACCAAATCCCCTTTGTACAAGTGCATACATTGTTTCCCACCCCACATGCAAATTACAGACAACATAAGTGTGAATAGGGATTTTCATTGCATGAGTAGAGATAGATGAGACTTAGCTAGAATCGTAAAACGGAATATGGATGAATAGGCCATGGATGGCTTAGCTGGAGAGGAGGTGGGGCCAAGCATAGGATAAGATAAACCAGTTGGGCAGTCAGGGCGAAGTGTTTATGCTGCAAAAAATCTGGAGGGATGGGGTACCGCTCGTGTGAAAATGGAGGAGCTGAGGTGGCGTTGGGGGTGGAGTGGGGATAGGTGACCGTGCAGCGGGCATGGGGGAGGCGAGGGAAGGATTTTTTTGGTTGTATTTTCCACGGAGAGGGGGAGGAGGGGTTTGAACGGGGGCTAGTCCGTTGTCTTCGCTGCTGCCAGGCTCTGCCCTTGAATCCATCACATACGCGTTGCGGTTCCGCAACGATTGTCACTGAGATGGCGCTGGATCGGGGTGTGGCTGGCTCTCGGTATTACGGATCTCTCCTACGGCCGCCAAATCTTGGATTCTGTCGGCTCGTCTGATCGGGAGTCGTGCTTCGGTACTCTAGGGGAAGTGGTTGATGTGGAGGGGATTCTTAGCCAATTCTGCGAAAGCACGGGACTATCATCAGCACAGCTGGGACGGTGGCCCGCTGGCGAGGGTTTTCCTCGGCTTGCCGAATCCCGTGTTGTGAAGCATCGGGGCGGTTGAATGTTGTTGG
Source organism: Physcomitrellopsis africana (assembly GCA_036785485.1). NCBI lineage: Eukaryota > Viridiplantae > Streptophyta > Bryopsida > Funariales > Funariaceae > Physcomitrellopsis > Physcomitrellopsis africana. The sequence continues at coordinate 138,893 of JAWRVF010000318.1, forward strand.
AGGTTTGTATTGTAAGATAGTTCCAGAATTTTGAGTTTTGAAGTGACTTAGTTTGGTTTGGGGTGGTGTAGTGGTGGATCAGGGTCGATTGAAGCTTACGCGGTAGGGCTGGCGCGCCTCATGTGGCGTCATGGATTGAGAAATGAAGCAGGCCGTGATCTTAGAATTGGTGTGAGATAGCGAGCGCTGTTTTTGATGTGCGGGAAATTAGCGAGTGATAGTTTTTTTGTGGGTTTGCCGGTGTGGTGAGAGGACGGTTGGACCTTGCGGAGTTGGAGAGGAGTGATAGCCATGGATGATTTCGAGGAGGACAGGATGGGGCTCGGAGGAGAGTTGTCGGTTGCGCAAAAGAACGGCCGAGCGGCGTTGTTTGGATATACTTTAGCGGCATCACCGGGGCAGGCTTGGTTTGATGTGCGGGTGATCTATGTTAGGGTTACGGAGTGTCCGCTTGACGATGCACCGGAATCGTTGACCATTCGATTCCCTGCAAGAAGTATTGGTACAGCGCTGGAAGTGAACGGGGCCCGAATTAGCCCCTCGGAGGAAGTGTGCTTGGTGTTGAAGCGAGACAGGGTTGACACGGATTCTTCGGAAGCGACCTATTTGAGCACTGATAATTTGCGCACTAGCGGCTCACTTAAGTTCGAAGTCTTACATAAAGAAGAGGTCCTACTCTGTGGTGCTCTTGAGCAGTCGCAGCCCGCCGCAGATGCTGAAGAGTATAAAGGATCTGAAGCTATTAGCACGCCCGAAAAGACCACCAAACTTGGGTGGACAATGGAATGCGCCTGTGCGGTGGGCCAGTCAGGGTGTGTCTTTCTGAAAGGAAGACATGATTATCCAAGCGTGGCGCTGGCGCATCCTGTCATGGAGGTGTGCGTGGTTGGGCGTTTCTCAGGGACTCCGGTGATCTTGACACAGACTGTGCAGATATTGGCGCGTCGTAGGCCCAACAGACAAGCCACTCTCGATGCTATTCCCGAGACAGAAGAGGTTACATGCAATCAACCGAGGTTTATGGATGTGGATCAACCTGTACGGGTGAGACTTGCACATTTTTTCTCTTTTTCAGATGTAATTTTCGGATCAGTGGAATATTGAGTTAAGCACAGTTTGTGATGTTTCGATTTGTGCTGCAGTAGATAAACATATATGTTGTTCATTTTATCATTTGGGTTTGGTGTACTTTCGTTATAGAGCAGTCGAAATATTTCTTTTTTGTCTCAATGCTGTCGGCTCTCAGCACATGGGTTAATGTTGTTAAGTAGACTTGTGATAATTTATCTATCTCAGGTTACCAGTTTTCGAGATAATTTTAATGCACGGTATGATGTAACAGGACTGTTTCGGGTGTATTTCAAAGTCCTTCGTGTTTTGCACACATATTGACAATTCATGTGATTTTGCAGGGAACACAACCAGATCTCTTCATGGACCATGCTGATAAAGCTATCACAAGTTTCGGCTATGCTTTGGAAGGGAGTCCGTACGGGGATCAGGATAACGGGCAGTTGACGTGGTTCAACGCAGGTGTCAGGGTAGGGGTTGGTATCGGCTTGGGCATGTGCCTGGGTGTAGGTATTGGTGTCGGCTTAATGATTCGGACCTACCAAGCAACAACGAGGACCTTCAGAAGAGGACTGCTGTAGCTTCATTCTTACAAACAGGGTTGTTTCAATGGTGATCAATGGGCTCTTATCAGCAAGGTTTGCTTAAAGTTTTGTACGTAGAAGAGGTTTTGAGGATTCTCGTAGAATATGTTTTTAGTTCTCAGAAAATGGACATTTCCAGGACTGGAATCAAAACAGTTCATTGAATTCTAGCAGGATGGTCAGCATTTATGATTGTTTGACCTTGCTGTGGGTGAAAAATGTTAATCTAGTAGTTTAAGAGCATCCAGTGGGCGTCTGGTGAATCCGAAGCAGTTATTGCTGCTGGAGCTCTTGGTTTTTGTCGAGAGGTCACGAAGTCTTCTTCTCTTATCAGCCACGATACACGGTTGGTTTAGATGCACACTCAGTTCCTGGTTGATGTAACGTTACTTTGATGATTGAGGCTCCACATATGTAACTGTGTATATTCTGTAATTTCATGAGGTGCTTGATACACAACAGAGATCGTACAATATCTACCCAAGATAACGATCCCTGAGTGTGTAGTGCAGCTGCTTCTTATCAGAGATTCTGAGTGACCGACAAGGTTGCTTTTTGTCGTCAGTCTCGCATGGCGTTTGACACGTATTGGGTTCCGATACTTGCTCACTGAACCAAATCGGTTTCACTAGGATCGTAGGGTAATGTACCCCATATCGCTGGCGGCAGATATGACGTCGGACCACCGGTTCTTGCGAACTAGTATTAAATTCGGTATGATTTTGCGCAAGCATAGGCACGTTACCGCACAACACGTCACTGAAATTTCTAATATAGACTAAGTCCTTTGTCTGCCATTTGTAAAGTTTACCGTGCAAGCAATCAGTTTCTTCTCCGCAGTAGTTGACCTTCAGTTCGAGGTGGACTGTATTATGTACAGCACCGACTGAGAGTATCGTGGAATGAAAATAACTTATCTCTTGTCAACAGTGTCCATAGGAAATGATTGTGCTCTGAACTTTTGTCTTAATTTTTAATTGGAAGTTGCTAACTGCACTGGATCATATATTTTTACAGTCTTTGAGAAGTTTTTCATCCAGTGATGCAATGTCGATTCCAAACTCTAACACAATAAAAAATAAAAATATGGAAGAATTGCCATCTGTTTTGACCTATAAAAAGAGAAAATAGTACAAGATAAAAGAATTGACTATTAACAAAATCTGTAGTCCATACATTTGCGAGATGCTGCGAACATTGCAATATATGGGTTGAGGAAAAACGATACATACAAATAGGTATTAACTTTTCTTCGGGGACATAGATCATCACACTACCAAGTACCGCGAACTCAATGCTCAATCAAAATCCTTCAACTTATTATGTACTATCACGCTCCACTGCATTTACCAACGCACAAAAATGGCTTCACACGCTCACGCAAACCTATTTAATTGGGGCCCTGTCCATATCCGGCAACTCTTCCATTGACGTCCACCACCTTTTGTCTTCCAGAGATGCAGTCGTCTCCGAACGAATGCGAGTGATGCGAGAATGCGTCGTCGTCGCTCCTGTGCTAGTTGTAATTCCTCCTTCAGACCCCTCCGGCACCCATGCCCCTGTCACTGGATCTGGCCGCCACCACTTCACCTGCTTTGTTGAAGGTGTGGGATCCACGGTGTGCACATTCTCTGGATGAACACTTACGACCGGCCGCTTCACGAGTTCCTCGAGGTCTAGAGATGTAATTGTACTCTCTGAGCCGGGCTCTGGACTTTTCTCCTGCTCTTTGGAGCTTCCACACATGATATCGGCTCCTGTCGCCATTCCCCTCACTCTATCATCACTACATAAAACACACCGCACTGTTTAACCATCCAAAAATGATGAGAGTCGTCGAGTAGAGTCGACGCGCTGTGTTGCATATTCCTACCATGTCAGCACGGAGACTTCCGAGAATTCTAAGCCCATTCAAGCTCTGCAACCTTGATTTTCACAATTTTCACAATTTGAGCATGCAACGTGAAAAAACCAATTACCGACTGCATCAGGTATTACTTAACATGCGTACCGCAGTGGGGTTCCGAAGCGGATAAGTGCCTCTTATCTAAGGCAGGTACCAAAGCTATACATGGACCCACTTCAAATCGATGTTGTGGAAGCTTACAAGGTGGCGTGTACAATATGCCACGTCTTAAACGTGCGACACGTAGAGATGGACAGACCGTGAATTAAGAATGCATACACTTTTTCAATCGTGTGAAAAGTCTTCGATCGTAGCTAGAACTACTTACTTGAAGGCGCCGACCATTCTACTGTCAGAAACTGCAGCAGAGGACAGTAGTCGATGCACTAGTCCGGGCGACGTCACTCCCGTCGCCTGCAACTGCCTCAACAGTGCTCCCTTCATCTTCACTCAAGTCGATCTAAGCTGAATGTCCAATAACGCTCGTCTTCTTTAGCAACTTTACTTGCCTTGTTTACTGCAATCACAAAATGCAAATCTGATCGCAATGTCCATTCATCACAATATTCTAGCGTGTGAAAGGGCAACATTCATAACATAAACATATGTCTTCAGAAATGAGGAACTCATGCTTCGGTACTGATGTACAGAAATTTTGGGCAGCAGCTGCACCAGCACAGACATCCGAGACCTCACGTATGATTGTTATTATTACTACAATGGCATGTCAGGGTTGCATTACACACAAAACTCCTTTCAGAGGCCGCTTCTGAGAGTCTTCAAAACATTCAAATAACTGGCTTCAATGAACTGTGATTCTCACAAGAACTACCCATTCAACAGCTTTCAAGTACTAAGCCTGCAACTATCCTGCCGTCTCATGTTGCGGAAAATCTCATCAAAGTCCAGCTGCGGCACCAAAAATTACCAGATTTGACGTGAAGGATGGCGTCGATAGGGCCGCGGCAACACCACCGAAATTAGTCCTAGCAGAGGCTTAAAATGTGCCGCAAGCAGTCTGCCGGTTGGAGCCGGGCGACGAAACAGCACTACCCTTCAGATTCAGCCAACCCATGCACGGTGCGTAATGAGCGACCGTTAGAAACGACGTCATGTGAAACGCTGCGATCAGAATCTCTCTACCTCATTGTCAGATGGGGATAATTTTCGTGAGGATTGGTGAGGAAGACGAGTTCCACTAGCGCTGGACACCGCGCCGCTCCTCACTAGCAGTGCCGCCACATTTAGCGGCCGCCTCGTTCCCAAGCTTTGTTTTTTGAATTCGGGAACGCTATCTTCTCTGTTGGGAACGAGGTTCGGGATCTCCTCGCGCAGGATTACTCTCCGTTACATCTCAAAACAAAATTTTTAACAACAGTTTAAATTCAAAGATAAATCTTAAGAATTGCTTGATATAGACCATTGAAATGTACAGAGTAAAAAAAATATGAATCACGATTTAAGATCTTTATTTATAAGATAAAATCTACATTCACAAAATATGCACGTACAATATTCACATTTCATTCCGTCTTTTACTCTCAAAATTCAATTCTTACGCACAATCCACATTTTCTTAGAAACCAACTCTTACCATACCATGAAGTTTCAAAACTTTCTATCATAGGTTCAAAGTATTAAGCTGGTGAAAAACACAAAATACAAGCTATGCTACTCATCCACAAATGCAAGACATGTCCAAGTAAAGCCCGCCCACATTGGAATACATGTACTTCATGGTCACAACAGCAGAATGAATCCAATTCATGGAAGCACAACTGTAGCATCAGATTGACACAAAACCAGAATGTGGGGCGTGGCTTTTGATGCACCGGAACTTATCTTCTCGTTGACTTAAAAAAAAAGACATGGGTACATTCACATGTTGCACAGCAGGAGTGTTGGTTGCAACTAGAAGCTAGGCTTCAATACAAAGAGGCACTGCAGGTTTTGGTCGGTACCCACAAGTATGTGCCGTGTTGAAAGATTTAGTCATGCTGTTGAGATTCTGCAGTTTTGCGTAAATGGACCCCCTCTGTGGCGATTGGCAACTGATGGCCTGAGCAAGAGAAGTGTGACTGCCCTGCAATTGAGTTTGAAGGTTCTGCATGGCTTGCATCCACTTTGTGCAAAGCCTTCGGTTCTGAGCGGCTCCCATCATTCAAGTCAAGATTGAAACCAGGACCTGGAAATGCATCATCTTTGATAAGTGGTTATGTTTCAGCGTGAAAAACATTTGTTTTCTTCTGGAAGTGTGCTATTGTCCGAGTGGCAGATCTGGTCTGCTGTAATACCCGCTACCTTACCTAATTCGTCACTCAACTATCATGTATCAGAATTATGATAATTAGAGTGTGCACATGTTCACACACACACATATCTACGTGTGTGTGTGTATATATATATATATATATTGAGAGAGAGAGAGAGAGAGAGAGAGAGAGAGAGAACTCCAGAGTGGGTATGTTGAACGGAATAGTCGAAGACTGGGCAAGGGAGCACAGTGATTGAGATGCGCACTGTTGAGTACAGCGAGAAGATATCTGGTACATTTCAACGTGAGGTTCTTCCTGGGATGCAAGTAGAACCAAGTATCCTTCAGAGGTCAACTTTGATCAGCATTTGTCTTAAAGCAAAATCGCCCAGTAAAGCTATGTCAAACCTTGTGTCAACGGTCTGCAATCAGCAATCTATTGCATTAGTTAGCAGATCAATTACACAATTTGAAGATTTACATGGGATACGAGAACATAAAATTTCAATATGATGGGTTGATTCTGAATTTACAATCGTTACTCATAACTATAGTGGTTTCCGATCTTGTACACTTTCTAAATACAAGGTGATCCCAGCAGCTCTAGCTGTAAGAGAATGCATCGGGTCATAAAATTGTCACAGGTGAAACATTGGGTACCTCTCTTCTGTCTTCGAAGTTCCTCGGCTTCTATGGAGCTCTCTCAAACTATATTGGTTGTTCTTGTTTCAGTTGTAGGAGTTGACTGAATCTTGGGTTTTGGATTCACCATCGCAAACTCTTGAGGGTTGTCGCCGCGCAATGGAAGAGGATCAAATACAGAATTTTCTCGCCACGGAAATACTTTCCTTTCAGATGTCCTCTTTTCCAGACCTGGAACAGGATTACGGACACAAAAGTTCTTGCTCACGTTCTTGGGGACTTTGAGCATGTTCCGATCTGAGATGTGCGAAATGGAATCCTCTCTGTGAACAGCGAAAGAGACAAAACATTATTCAACGTTAGACGTAAAATGATCAAGTCACTACAACTACTAAGAGCCCAACATGAAGTCCCCGAGCACGAAAAGTTTGCCAGTGAGATTTCAAAACAACTTGTAGTAAGTTATGTAAAAAGAATGAAGTGCTCGTACCTGGCAGTGGAGGGCTCATCACTAGTGATCTGTGGGCCTAAAATCCCTGAAATGAGAGCTCTTCGATGTTTGTAAGATTTCTCTTTAGATGTATCCAGGGGTCTGGAAAATGTAGAGAGCTGAAGGACGTTTCCAGAAGCTGGATTATATGAGTCTGAGGACTGCTCAGCGCCAGGCCTAGAAGACTGCCGCGCAGCTGGTCGGGTTAGCACCCTGGAACTCTTTGTATCCGTCTTCTTAAGTGATAGATCGGAAATAATTTTCTCATTCTTTCCTAGGCCTCGTTCTGACTGCAAAAGTGCTTCAGGGACATCCAGAGCCAATTCTCTGCACATTGCATAGTCGCATTCGTCATTTCTAACCGTTCGGACACATGGAGCACGACGAATTCTGCTGATGTCCTTTTTATCAACCGTCTGCAAGAATGTTTGATTCTTCGTATCCTCCAGGAATTCAGAGAGGCTTCGGACCTCTCTCCCTGGTTCTACAGCAGGTCTCTGCTTCCTTTGAAGCCTCCAATTCAGAGTTCCAATTTTAGTTGAGTGAGGCAGGTAGGATGCCATAGTGGACCCTGATCCATGTCTAGATGATGGTATGTATCGAGAGTAGCTAGGTTTCTCCACCGTCACAGCTTGCAACCTTTCCACGACTTCTACTCTCCTGCAGAACTGTGACCTATGAAACCTGGCGGTTTTCTTCAGCATAAAAGTGAACGGATACCCTGGAAAACATGCTTGGGTCACCGGGCTGGATGGTATATCGCCCATGCATGCCGTGGAACCGCAGTCATAGAATTCATCGTTGGACCTTCGTGAGGTCCTACCTTTTACTGGTGCAGGGTTGACCTCTTCCTCCACCACCCAAGTTTCACTTTTCACGCACTCCTTTCTGGATAACTCTAATGATGGCAAAGGAAAGGAGAGAATTCCACCATGGTCAGTTGACGGCATCACCGGGCTTGCCGGCATCTCCTTAGTTTCAGCGTTCGAATCCTTTTCAAAGGACGACTCACAGGATTCATCTGTTGAAAAGTCGTCTATAGATGAATCACTTTCTTTCGTGCTTTCCAGGCATCTCTTATTCTCGATAAAAATTTCAGGTACAAATGCACTTGAGCTGTATCTGCAAACATCGCTGCGTTCAATGCGACACGCATTAGTTGCAGTGTCACTGTCAGCGGGGCCGTTTACGGGTTCTTGCTTCGATTCCAACCAATTGTTAGACGTTGTTTTGGGTCTGCCAACTTTGTGGAGTTCGTTGAGCTTGGGGATTGGAACGGCGTATCCGGGGGTATTATTCAACAATGCTGTTGCCGCCACTCGGCTTGGCTGCTCTGCTTCTCGGCCCAAGGCATCTGCAAGCGTGGGGATGATGTCTGGTTAGCCTGACAGACATAACTGGATCTGCCAAAAATACATCTAATCTCACTTGTAGAAATCTTCTCGTAAATGACGACGTTGCGCATACAACTGGATCGCCTCCGATGGATAGAGTAGTTGAGGTCATTCTGAGCAATTCACATTTCGAGCAAGTACCTTTCGAAGATTCAATAACCTCAAGAGCCTTTAAAACATATTCGCCACTTTCGCTGAGTGGAAGAATGACGTCATCGTCAAACACGTCACACCAAACAAAGGCTCCTCTGTAGCTCCTGAAAATCAAAAGTGGCGCAGTCCTCAGTCCTTAGAAACAAACAATATTGGTAGTCTATGATTTCCGGAAACCTCCTTCAGTGTCATTTTCAGCTGCGTCTGCCAGGCCCAGATTCTCACCTCAAAGCATGCGCACGTCGCCTCAAATTCGAAATTCGAAATTGTGGATATTATCTTGCAGGCACTCTAGGAACCTCATTGAACTTGAAAAATGGATAAACACTTGGAGAGTGAATTTACCTTTTGTAGGACCAAGAATATGAATCCGGCATGCCACTTCCCCGTAGTGCAGTCAAACGGGACTTCACATCTGTTCATTACCACATCGGATGTTACTGAGCCAATTTTTACAGCAGCCAGAAGCGTTCACAATGGTAAATTGTATATCAGGATCACCTTGTTGCGTATGGAGAAGAAAATTCAGTTCAGAGACATCAGAAGAAATAAGTTCTAGAATATCAAGGATGAACTGCTGAAAGTATCAGGGAAGATGGATGCTGTGTGAATTTTAATGCACCAGCACCAGAAAATTCTTGAATTTAGTTTGTTATCAGCGTCTAGACATACCTCTCAAGGTAGGGGCTTGTTGGTGGGAAGGATAATGCACTTGTATCAAGTGCGGATGATCAGCCTGCCCGCTCCCCTGGCTAAAGAGATAAAGAACTTCAACTTTGAGATAGATCTCATCGGTAGAACCCATTGTAAGGGCGCCAAATCTTTGCTGGTTCAGTGATATCTGAATGCGTCTTCACAATAACCCGTGCACATCAAAACATCGGAGAGTCCACGAAAGTAATATATCTCTGTTGGATTTCCAGAAAGAATATAGCTTCATCACTTCTCCAGTGACAACTTGGAGCCTTGCTTTGAGCGGTATCTCATGTGAACTAGTCAAATTCAGCAGCTAGTTTCAATTGGGAACAATCTTCACTACCAAGAGAATTTCTCTTGGGTGTGGTGTGCTCATGGTCTGGAAGGTGGGAATTGTAGATAAGAACTGGAGAAGACTAGCGAAATGCTCGTTGATAATAAATGCACATGGCGTAGCAAGCAGCCCAGTAGTGGGACTAAAATCAAGCTGGTAATTCGACATCAGCTCATCGGCCAGCTACGCAACTCCGCGTCCTCCTCACAGAAACAGACACAACGCTGGTCATAACTGACTAAACTGCAGCTCGATAGGGAGACTAAACGCAAGACACTCAGACTAACTGCAGCAGCCAACAGGGCAGAATTGCTGATTATGCACTTGGAAGTGCGAGAGCCAAGGAAACCATGAATGAATTGGATAGTTGTGGACTCTTACGGCAGGTGATCACTACAATTAAGGCTGCACTACATCAGTGAGGATATCAATCACTCAACTCAAAATGACAACGATGCACCCTTGTACCACCTCTGTAACCTAACTCAGTTCATGGATACGATATCTATTACACCTCCACGCAATCGACAGCAGTGCCATAGTATGACGAGTGATGGCTGACATAGCAATTTAATGAATCATTTTGAAAATGTGCATCTGTCCCTATTCGAAGGATGATTGCTCTTTTGCTTTTACTTTGTTTTCTTTTTAATCATCGGATACATGAAAACTACAGAAGAAAAGCTACATTCTGAGACTCAAGTACTCCTCAATGACGAAAGCCTGAGTAAAAATCACATACCCACTCCAACGGAATTCGCATCAAAATGCTTCTCGGACTAAGTTACCTTCTAGTTCGATCACCTAACTAACCGTTGCAAATTTACGCAGATCTGAATGATTATCAACGACGACAGAAATGAATCCAACTTCGACTGTACAAACCATCGTCGCATTCAATCAGGTTGACGACCATGCAGTGTCAGAGGCATTTGCGAGCAGATTGTAAAAGGAAGGCAGAAATAAGCAACTAAGTAGTGGAGCAAGGAGGGTCACAAGCTTACCCAGCCAGGTAGTCATAACTCCAGGCCATAAAGAGAGTAATCAACGGAGCTAATGCAGTTCACCACCTCAAAACCTGGTTCAAAACAGTCTCGAACATTTTTTTCCTTTTTCCTGGTTCTTTTTCTCCTCTGCGGCATTGATGCCATCCTGACGCAGGTAGCATCACCATTGTTAGGAAACCATGACTGAAAGCCCATGGCGCAGCGACTAAGAAGCTCTTCTTCAATGCAGCGGATGCTTCTACACCGCAGCGAATGCGACCCAAACTCTTGCCAGTAAATGTACAGCCTGCTACCGTTGGGTGGTGTAATGGCGACGCAGCAGGGATTGAATGCAGCAACGCGTTTGAATCGGGGGTGGAAACACCTTCCGATGTGGAAACTGAGCAGGATTGAAAGAGAGGCGGCATTGAAAGCCACGTCGTGGTTATAGGGCGGTGTTGTCCTGGAAGGGGCTCCCTGCTCCTATCCCCGCCGCTGGATGCAGCTTCGTTTCAAGTTACAGCTTCATATTCACTAGAACTCTAAATGAAGCTGTATCTTTTTATTGAAAGAGATTTACTACCCAAAATGAGAATAAATAAAACCTCTAGAAATCATCATAAATTTTTAAAAAATAATTACGGTGAGTATCTCCATATGAATTTTTTTAAAAATAAATTGTACTTAAAATAATTGTAAAATAAATACAAAAATTGACACAAATTTGTTCCAAGTTTAATAATAAAGAAATTGCAAAACTTTTGGTCACTCAGAAAACTTCTTTGTCTCTTGACTATCTGTCGACTGAAATCTATCCTTCTTAATTTACTCATGTGTGCATATATATATATATATATATATATATGTGTGTGTGTGTGTGTGTGTATTTATATTTGTACACATACACAGATAGATGTACATATCCAAGCAATAACTAACATCCTCTTCTTAAATAAGATTTCTATTTTTGGTTGTGTCAACATTGGCTTCATTTTTTTGTCCTTCCTTCACCCTTTGTAAACTTATAAAAAAATCCACAAAACAAAACAGTCTAATAATGAAAAAAGTAACAACAATGAAGGTAGAATCAACCCAAAAATAGCTCCCCTGTCCTTCAGAGGAGGGTGCTTTGCTTTGTTGGGGAACATATATATTATTTCAGTTACTCTCCGTTTAGATGACATTTCTTGCAAATAGAATCGCGATTTTGTAAAAGACCAAATTTAGATTTGTGTGTGATGTTCTGAACTTCTTGCTTACGTCAGTAATATTATATTCCTTCTGGACCTCCAAATCAGAAAATTATATAAAAGAGTAAAAATGATGTGTAAATTTGAATAAGTCAAAAGCTCAAAACACGTGAAAAGATGGGGATTTGCTATGCTAAGTACTCTTACACTGAGAATGAATTTTTGGCTTTAAAACTTCATCCATCTGCCAACTTTGTTTATATACAAACATCAAACTTTTTATGTTAAAAATATACTGTAAATTATTTCCATCGATTAGTATCCACTTTTGGCTCCTTCAAACATACTCATTGAGATCAATCAATTTGAATAAATTTCAAGTTAGGAAATAAACCGTGCATTTAATTAAGCTACACTTTAAAACTTATGCAAATGTACTTGATGGTATTTATATTTAAATCACCTCAATTTTAAAATAGCATCACATCTAATAATATTTATTAGTCTCTAAACAGTGTCTAGAATATTTGTATCTATTATAATTGCACATACTTGAGAACAGTCAAAGTCATAGTCCAATAATTGGTATTCATATGCATGCTTTTAGGTACATATAGATTTTTAATTTTTAATTATTTGTACAATGACTTTATTTTAAAATAAAATGATTTTTGTTTTTATCCTAGTGTAAGACAAAGTCAATATGACAATCTAGGATGAGGTCATGTAGGTTCTCCTTTCTATTTATGATACAATAGGTGATTGAAAGATGATTAATAAATATGTGAGAGATTTATAGAACTAGTTGGTAATTTTGACCACTTCAATTTTTTTCTTTAGAACCTAGAATTAATAAAATCAACTTGTTGTCTGCAGCATTTAGTGATATGGTAGCAGATTGGTTGCCTGCTTAAGTCAATTGTTCTGTTAACTATGGCATTAGCCATGTGCACCAACTTATTGATGCACAGCTATCAAAACACAGATGAAGGACTAAATTCTATCCCTGAATGAGTCAGGATTTGGACCCCACTCACAAAAATCTACATTCCACTGTTAGTTTCAATGAAGGCATATTTTAATATGATAACTGGTAGTTTTCAGGTATCACAATTATGACAAATTCAAAAAGAATACTTACTGTAGCACACTTTAAAACATGATGATGTGGTGTTTTGAGAAAATATTTAACTTTAAAGTATGAATAAAACACCACAATATTACAAGTTTCAATCATATCCAGATAATACACACTTACAGACAAAGGGATGATGGGTTCTTTGATAAATCATTGCTCACTTTAAACAGTTCAAAAATGTCTTTGATTTGCATACTTGTAAAGAATACTTGGGTAGCAATGATTCAATTGTGATGGTCAATATCTATGTACACTTGTGGGTGAGTGGGTGAGTGGATGGAATTCAGAAAAATTTAAAATTTCATCTGAGAGTCGAAAAAACATGTTGCGTAAAGTGATGCTGAAAGTGGTAGGCAAGAGTAAAAGACAACATAAGTAAAGTAAAATAAAGTAAAGTGAAAAAGTTAATTAGCTGGCTCCTCTTGATGAAATGTTTGGAGCCAAAAGTTTGCCTGTCACACCATAAAGGTCAATGGAGTACTGAACCAACCTGTTGCGGACATCTGGATGACGAATGCAACCACCACACACAAGAAACTGAAAATTGCTGTTGAGAGTCTTTCTCACAAAGAACTCTCCCACCTTGCCGCATGCCCGGCATGCATGTCTGTTGTACAATGATCTCCACTGTAAAACAATTCACTTCCATGTAATAAGAATAATTGGGGAATTTAGTTGAGGGCTCAGCCTCCCATTGTCAAATCTGTTGTACTCTCATATTGGGTGCAAACCCTCAATAGAATTGGGTGCTACAATATGACAATAAAATGAAACTTGTAAGTTCAACATCACAACTTACTGGAAAAGCTGGGGTGGCTCCTCTGGGAAGGCGTGGCAAAGACCATCCCTTGCAATGACATTCCTCCCTGAATGCAGCTTCACACATCCATGCCCATGACCTACATACCTGAAAAACAAGAAAAATACTCTAATTCAAATCCATGTGCATGTACAGTAATGCTTGACTAAAGCAATGATTCCAGGAAACATACATATTATATCTCCAAACACTAAGATTGTGCAATGTACCCTGGAGGCTTGAAGAAGATTGGCAGGAGGCAGCTTCTGAAGAATACTCTGCAGCAGGTCCTCTTCCCCGCTGTCAGTGAGACGCTGCAAGACAGACTGGTTGGCAGGACCATGACATCGCTTACTGGAGGGACTGGCAATATCTGTATCATGATCTGACACAGGAAAAACAGTGGTTCAATTTGACATCTAGAAGGCTAATTTACAGGCTGCATTTACCATACACAATGGTGGAAGAAGACACAGAGAACATAGAATTCATGTAAATGTACCTGGAATAGCAGCAATTTAATATACCTTTGCTTCTCGAATAACAGTTAACACTAAGTCCTTTACTTCTTTCATCAAGAGGCCATTTAGATTTGTAGCAGTCTCCCAACCAAGGAGTGCCTTCGTATAGCCAGCGTATATGTTTTTTCTTCCTTTTGAATTTTGAGCTCTGAGGCCGAACACCAGCCTGACAACTCAATAGTGAGGTAGAATGATTTTCAAACAAACGGGCGCTCCTCCTTTGCGGCATGTGCTGACAGCAACCACTGCAAGGCTTTGTGTTCTTATCATATTCCTTGATATCGTCTTGTTCTGGAATTCATTCAGCAAACCCATGAATTCGTCACTTATTAATGATGATTTACACATGATCATCACCGACTAAGCTACAACTTGTTAGAATTCTACATCTGAGATTCGGAATTAAAAATTTACTCTGGAATGGAAGAGTAGCGATGCAGAGGTGGAGGCCGCAGTTTCTCACCTGAAGGATAGAGTGACTTCACTGACACTGAGAGCGATCGCTTGTTCCCTCTCAATTTCGTTCGTAGCCAGTATTGCGGACTTCCTCGAATGCAACCTTGCGACTGTGCGGCGCGTTTTTCAAAGAGGCGTGCACTTTTGCGGATAGTAGGCATTGCTGAAGAATCCGATGGCGGATCATGGCTGACCATAGTGGCGGTGACTAGGGCTGCAGAGGGTGCAGGCTCTGCCACCTTCGCCGACGATCTCACATGGTTTTCTTTGAAAATGCTATACAGGGAGTTCATAGAAACCAATATTTTTCCACCATTCCTGTTGCCACTCCTTGCTCTCAACCAATACTTGGAGGTGCCGACGCTCAGTCTTGGCTGGACCATCTTTAATTTTTTACAAGCCCAGCAGGCATCACAAATCTAAAGCATTTGCGGTCTTCAACCTTCACAAAACAATCAAGCAAGACCATAAGCTATCAGTATAGCACCCGAGTAGTTCAATCAGCTGTGCATTACCATGCCGCAGGAAATGAGGTTAAATAGACATATTTCACACAAGTCCAAAACGAGTTGCAATAGGGAGCTAAATTGTGAGCATAGACTGCAACACTTAGGAAGGTGTAACTGTGTCCTCAATAATCCAGTTTTTGAGTCGGTGAAGCAGCATGAAACATATAGCTGAAAAGTGCCAGGCCCTAAGGTGATATGCGAGAGTTATCACAATTCCAGTGAGCTCTCAGTAACTTTACACTCAAGCATACAATGAATGAGTGGATCAATCCTTTAATGGAAATCACATCCAGATAAGTTCTGAAGAATACCACTGTGTTCGCGCAAACGATGAAATATATAGTAGTATATAGAGGACTGGAGAATATGCTGAAAACATGAGCAGCGAGTTGGTTGCAGCAGGTTCTTAAGTTCATTAATGAACATACTGTGCACGTTAAGATTCATGGCATTTCCGGCTGATATGAGACAAAAACTTTTGAGGAGACGTATTACAGTTTCTCAGAAGACGGTTGTGGAACACGTTGATCAATGAATTGATTAAAGCAGAAATCATTACCCGTGTGTAGGACATGCAGGTTTGAGACTCGAACTGGCCTATTTTGTAGATTTCAAAGAATCGATAAGAGTCGCCCCGAGTATGCAGAATGTAATCGGTCTAAAAGCTTCTCATGGTATATATATCTGGAGGAAGTCGGAACAGAACTCTCTAACCATTGGGACAACCGAATACTTCCATCCTCTTCTAAATCCTTGCCAAAACATAAAACTGTAAGGGTCCATATGAATTGAGAACCTCGAAAAATTGTGTGCATAGCCTCGAAAATCTGAAGTCAGTCCATGACAGGCAAAGACCACATGTATGCATGCGGAACACCAGTGGGGATTAGTTTTGATAAACCATGAGAGTAGCGGAGTGATGCACGCAGGAAAGCCGGCGCCAATTTTATGCTCTCTGTCTAGGGTAACCGCTACCACACGCATTCTACGTTACAGACCACGCTGTATGAAACCTTCTGGTGGTTTAAGAAATCCAGCATGTACACAAGAATATTGGTTAATGACCTTCGAGTGGGACGTTTCACATACCAATCAGGGTGCAGTATCGCTTCGTGAATGGATGCACTTGAGGAAATAACAGACAACAGGTGACATCCACTTCCTCGAAACCATTGAGCATTTCTTCGTAAACCTAATTGCGTCGCGTTACGTCACGTCACGTCGTGGTCGTCGTGGCCGTCGTCATCAGCCTTCACCACTTGGCCGCTCACTCATCGTCCGGCTTTCTACATATCCAATCCTTCAACCGTGCCTCCCAACTCTGAACCAATTTTACGCCACAACGTTTCTTGGACCATACATCCGACGTTGCGGTGACGAAGATATGGATCTTGGAAAAGAGGCTAGAAATTTGAACATGCATGCAGCTTACTGCAACAGTAAGCCAACGTCGGCATGTAACCTATAGAAAAAGGCTTAATCCTGCTCAAATCGCGTCTACAGACCTCGGCATCCGATTGTTTTTCGGAAGGAACATCCAATGGAGTGCGAGGGAATTGGTCGAAGCGCCATCCAAGACAAGATTCCTAGAATTGACGATAGATTCGCGGTGAGGCGAGGGCGGAGGTAGAGAACCCTTCATCAGAGAGAGAAACACTGCATGCCCCGACGTTTTGTTGACGTGATCGCCGTGAAATCACAGCCACTGTGTGATCGTTTCCAGCGGAACCGGGCGGGAATGCAGCAATCCTGTGTAGACACGTGGATGATTCTATTTTGCCAGCTCACTTATTGCCCAATTGGACAGACCCATCATTGCGTGGCACCCACCGTCGATCTCCGTGTGTGGATCGACGAGAAACCCACTCCCACGTCACCTTCGCTTGCTCTGACGGTTGTCCCGTCCAGGCCGTTATATTTTGAGCCTGTTCCATCTCCGGCAAGAGCTCCCGAATGGAAATGCCACGTGGAAAATAATGATTCGTATATGCTTCACCGATTGTCTTTCTTACCATTCTTAACTGAAGAGGCAATTAGAAGAAGGAGATTATGCCATCAGATTATCACTTTAATTAGCACTTTATTTTTATGAGAAAAGTATATGAATAAAAATAGCCATCAACACTCTTATGCTTGTGGAAAACAAATTAAAATATTCAGAAATAATCAAATGCATAACCGTGGCTAGATCCACAAGGTTAACATAATTGGTAAACAAACCAAATAGAGATTTTGTTACATTGGGTATTATTTTCTTACTAAGAATGTAGATATTCTCTATTTTTTCATGATCTTTATTCTATGATAAAACTAAAGAATTTTCAGAATCTTTACAGCTTCAAATGATCCAGTAAAACTTAAAACAATCATACTTTTATATTTCAATAGTAAAGACACTATTTTTTATTAATTATGATATACAATAAAAATAACTAATTTACCATAAATAATAAGTAAATAGAATGATTTTTCAATAATTACATTACTTTTGCATATATATATATATATATATATATATAAACAAATCATAGATCATTTGGTGCTTCATCAAATTACTATATCCTTTACTATATATTACAATCATACTTATTTGATAATCATGATAATCAAATAAACTTTAGAAATCAACTTGCACCACTTTATTAAATCTTGCACTATTTTGGCTATTCAAAGATTTTGTCAATACTAGATTATCAATATGATTCAGAACTTAACACAACATTTGTGCTAAGTTTCCAGTAGTTGAGGCTATAATACTCTTTAGCAAGGGAACTTAGATAGAAAAGATCCTTGGAATTTGAAAACAAGGCATCCAAAAAACACACTTGCATGATCAAAAAAGCACAAAAGTGGTCCAACTGAGGTTATATTAGATTTCAATCTTCTAGGCAAGGTAGACCATATACATGCTCTAAAATAAATGATCTTCACAAGTCACAATTAATCAGTATAATTATTCCCATACCTTGTGCAGAGGAATTTGATCAAATTGTATCACAATGACTTTTAATTACTGTGCCACAATTGTATTGCAAATTATAGAAACATTTGGCATAGAGGAAAAGCAAATGTCCTTTGTTGATCTCTTGGTTGGTGGTAGATAAACAGCCATACATATACAAACTGCAACTGCATTTCCATGTATAATTTTCAGTCTTTCTTTGCAAAATAAAACACCGCAAAACAATAGAAATTATCAAAAAGTTAATAAACAATACTAGTGACTTGGACTTGAGGATTTAGAAAGCAACAACATTAGTCTTCCTTTCCTTGCAAATTAATGTGAAATTTGAGTGTGGAAACAATGACATATATATGAAATCCATGACAACCTATTGCAACTACAATTTCATGCACAATTCAAAAGCCTTTTTTTTAGAAAAATCAAACACCAGAAAAGATGAAAAGATTAAAAAAAAACTTGAGAAACACAATACATAATTTGGACTAGTACATCGAGAAAGACTTGACCTCTTGTGGAGTGAGAGGACATAGGGCAGTTGATTTACAATTAGTAAACTAGTTATTAATGATATCATTTAATTTACCCAATGTGTATATTGCTATGTTACCATTAGATTTAACATATCTTTTATGTATTTATTTTATTATTATTTCAGCATTATTTTGATTTTTATTATTTTTACCTTTTAAACTTTTTGATGTTTTAGTCAGTTTAATAGATACAATAAAACATTTAGCCATTCTTTGGAAGGTTTTACAAAAGTTAAGTTTATAAGTCATCTTATTTGAGATCAATATCAAACTGAAATAAGTACATATTTTATATATACACACACACCCTCTCACATGTTCAATCAATAAGAGCATTGTTGTTCAGTCGATAGTCTTTTATTTCAAAAATAACGTTAGTAATGTTTCAACAGCTGCAATAGTTTTAGTCCTCATTTTTGGATTATATTTTGACTCTTAACTGTAGAAATATTGTTATTTTAAAGTTATTTTTTAAAACTTTTTTTAATGTTACTTTTTTGGATTAATTATTTACTACCTAGGTGGCATGATGAATAATTGAGCAACATTGTGAATATATATTAAATGTTTTATTGAAGATACAAGTGTTTTAATATTGTTTTTGAAAGAAAAAGGAAAAAAATGAAAAATGAAAAGAAGGAATGGTAGTCAATTTACATTTGTTTCACACAATCCACTTTGTCAATTGTATTGCTCGTTTGCAGTGGGCCAAGGATGACCCTAAAATTATGAGTAAAACCCATCATTCCCCAACAGGTTGCATTAATTATCAACAACTTCCTAAACCAACAATTCATGTTCAAGCCTGATCCTGTTCATGTGTCAGATAAACCCAGACATTTCACTACTCCAGCTGTGCCACTTTCAAATGTACAGGCATCACATAATTGCAAAGAACAAACAACTAGTGCAGAAACAAATACTAAATGCCAAAACACATGCAAGGAGAGGGCTGGTGCAGAGCTGCCCGGAGTGGGTGATTTTAACAAGTTAGTGTTTCTGCTGTAAGTTACGACACACAGCTTTATATGTGAAGGAAAGGTCATTTCAAACAATTGCCCCCAAGACATTGTTTAGTCTCCATACCTTTACTTACATGTTACAATCTCACTACAGCCGTTTGGGTTGCTAAACGGCAATCTCCACTAACATTACCAGCTTCGTGTTAAAATCACATTTTCTGGATGAAGCACCTGAGTTGCTGAGGGAAAAATGACTCGACATTCGTACCTTGGAAGTGCACTCAACTCACAGCATATTAGCACTCAAGTTTTAATCTAGTACTATCAGAAAGACAATGACTTAATACCTGTCATTCTATGCTTGAGGCCACGGTGGATTGCTTTACCCGTTTGAGGAGTCGAGTTAGTGAACCATGATGCAGAATACAGACACGGGTTCTGTCTGTCTTTAACAAGTTCGATTCTGTCTTTAACAAGCTAAATCGCATTTTTTTTTGAATAGGTGTAGATGATCGAACTCACTCGGCAACCTTCTAGGAGTCAGCTGCCCTAAATACTGTGTAGCAATCATGCTAGGAAACATCAGTTCTAGGCTGGGTAAAGAGAAGTTGGGGGGATCTATTGTGCTCTAAAATTGCCTCCAGATTCGCTCATCTTGGAGCATGATTGTGAATTCACAGATGCACATCGGGAAGACTTTTTAAGGACAACCAAGACTCAATGAGCAAGAATGATCCAGCGATTTATGATCACAACTACGCCAAGAAAATGGGATTACACCGTCACATTTAATAAACACATGAAATCAAATTATATACACCTCAAATCTGTGAACTCTGTTGCTCACTTCTACAGCACGTTGATGAGTGTTGACTTTCTACTCCATAACACAGACATTTCCATAAGTCCATAGTGCACACCTAAATACAAAGGCAAGCTTACAGACCCAGAACCGTCTGCGTTAATCCTTAATTGAACTACTTGGGCAGATAAGGATCACAGGGAACTGCCATTCTTTGCTATATTTCTTCAAAATGTCTTAGACTGGTCACATCTACCAAGTTCACCAAAGGTGGACATTCCCACCAGTGATACTCGCTGATGATCATTCAGATGGTCCCTATTTGTGAAGGGGCAGAGGAGATGGATGCTCAAAACCATATTATTGCAGATAAGTATACAACTGTTCTATGTGCAAACAAGTACACACCTTCCTCTGTCAGAGTGATTTTGCTCCATAATATTTCAGTGCCTTTGTATAATACGGAGTCTATGGTATTCTTCAGATACGAGTACCAAGGAAATCTATCGACCCCTGCTGACCCTGCAAAACAATCAATGAAGTTTGGGGCAGAAGAAGATAAGCCCGACTGGTCAGAGTCATGATGATTGCAATAATGAAAAAGTCCTTAAACATGTGATGGAATATCTAATTTCTCTAGACGAAAATTCAATGCAGAGATTCGAATAAAAATCATCACAAAAATTGCCTGACAGCTTATTGCTCAACATAATCAAATGGTGAAGCACATGAAAGGCTTACAAAAAGGAATTTTACTTCCGCATCATGAGGAACTCTGAACAGTCATACAGAGTCCTTGACTATGAATACTGACCTTACAAAAATTTACAAATTGCTCAAGGTCGAAAACTGGGGCCCAGCTTCAACATCCTTCAACATCTGTACCACCTGCTGCATTGTTGGCCTTCGAACAGGATCCTCAGCTGTACATATGTCAGCGATATGGAGAACTTTTAGCATCTTTTTCTTCCAAGGTCCATTGGCTATGACAGGATCCAAAGCTTCGGCAGCATTACCCTGCTTGATCATTTGCCTTACACATCCGACTAGATTCCCACCTTGGATATTATCAAATTCTTTTCCAGTCGGCTCCTTGCCTGTTAACAGCTCTAACAGGATTACTCCATAACTGTACACATCCCCACGAGTTGTGGCCCTCCAGCAGTGCCCGTACTCTGGAGGTATGTATCCGAAGGTACCCGCAATATCAGTGCTCACATGGGTTTCGTATGCACTTATTAACCTCGCTAATCCAAAATCTGCAACCCTCGGTTCAAAATCCTTGTCTAACAATATGTTGCTTGCTTTAATGTCTCTGTGGATAATGTGAGGAATAAATCCATGATGAAGAAAGGCAATTCCCCTTGCCGACCCCATTGCAATCTTGAATCGCTTGCTCCAGTCTAAAACCTCAAGAGCATCAGCTCTATTTCGAAGCCAGAGATCTAAACTTCCGTTCGCCATATAGTCGTAGACGAGAAGCTTCTCCTCAGCAAAGGAGCAGTAACCAAGAAGAGGAACCAAGTTTTGGTGCTTGACTTTTCCCAAAGTTTCCATCTCAGCCAAAAACTCTCGGTCTCCTTGGGTGGTAGAAGCGCCCAACTTCTTTATAGCCACCACTCTTCCATCGGTGAGAACTGCCTTGTACACAGTCCCAAACCCTCCATCACCTATGATATTGGTTTTGCAAAAGTTATTGGTGGCATGTAATATATCAGCCAAGGTTAGACGCGCCATCAATGGTCTCTCAAACATTGCAATATTGATGCTCAGAGGCTCTTTGAATTTGCTCATGGTCACACAAGTATCAACATCTGAAACCATGTTCAGCTTTATCTTCTCTGCATCTTTGGGTAATCCATTACGACGTCTTGTCAAGAGGCATACCAACATAAAACAAACAAATCCCAAGATGACAATCACACATCCGACCACGATTCCCACGATCGTTCCTTTGTTGATCTTCTTTGCAGCTCCTTCGGATGCACACCATATATCTAATACTTCCCCGCAGAGTCTTCCATTCTCAAGTACCGATGATGAATTGAGCGTCTTGCAGATGCCAGTATTCGGAATGCGCCCAGAAATCCTGTTGCTGGATATGTTAAGGAAAGAAAGGGACTTGAAATCACACAAACCTGCAGGAAAATCACCTTGCAGACCGTTGTTCGAAAGGTCTACGTATACTAGCTTCCTTAGGCTTCCGAGTTCACTCGAGATTTTCCCAGAAAAAAGATTATTGCTTAAGTCAAGAAACGAAAGCTCGGAGAGGTTTCCAATTGACGAAGGGATATGACCCGAAAGCAGGTTTTTTCTCAGGTTAAGTGATCGAAACTGATGCCAATTGACACTTTCTGCCAAGAGGCCATCAATGCTTCCATTAAACCTATTACTACTCAAATCCAAAGCCACCAGGGAAGTCATGTGGGACATGGAGTTGGGAATTTCACCAGATAGGTCATTATCGCTCACATCTAAGTGAGACAGGTTAGTTAGGTTACCAATTCCTAGAGGCAACGACCCTGTGAGTCGGTTTCCAGTCAAATTAAGCTTCACTAGACTGCTAATATTCCCAAATGCCAAGGGTATGGACCCAGCGAGTTTGTTGTATGCTAAGTTGAGACCTTGGAGTTTGCGAGATTCGCCAAATTCTGAGGGTATGGTGCCATTCAAGTTGTTATATGAGACATCGAGTGATGTCAAATTCATCAACTTGGCCAGCTCACGAGGCAAGGGTCCTGTGAAGTGGTTCCCTGATAGGATGAGATCTACGAGTACCGTACAGTCACCAAGTTGAGGTGGAATCTGGCCACTCAGATCGTTCCAAGAAAGGTCCAGTGTTCCATGATGCTGCAAAAAACTTGATGTAGGGTAGGAGACCACCTGAAAATCAGTGCATATCTCATTCGGAATTTCCCCTGTGAGGTGATTGTGAGAAAGAACCAAGTGATCTAAGTTCACTAGTGCCCCTATCTGGGAAGGAATGGTACCTTCTAGAGAGTTGTTTCCAAGGTTCAGCGTTGTCAATTGTGAACAGTTGCAAAGCCCAACTGGAATTTTCCCGCTGAAATTGTTTCCTTGCGCAGAAAAGAAGAGAAGATTCGTCAGATTTCCCATCTCCTCAGGGATGGGGCCTTCAAAGTGGTTGTTATCCAGGACCAGGAATTGCAACATTGCACTTTTTCCAATCAACGGCGACAAACCTCCATGTAGATTATTATTCCCCAATTGCAGTTCAAGCAAGGTCCGAGAGCTCCACAAAGAATCTGGTATGGGACCCGAAAATTGATTCGCTTCTACTGAAAACATGACTAACTCAGGAAGCTCATCAAGATAGGATGGGAGAGGGCCAAACAAGTGGTTTGAAGTGAGGTCTATCTGGGTAAGGTTGGTGCATCTTCGAAAAGTGTCAGTGATATTCCCTGTGAGCATGTTTTTGCCGAGAGTGATGGTTTCTAGATTTACTGCGTTGCAAATTTCAGGAGGGATAGATCCAGACAGCCGATTATCATCTAGTCCAAGTGTTCTCAATTTTGAACAGTTCCCTATCTCTGGAGGAATGCTGCCACTGAGCTGGTTTTCGGAAAGTGCAAGACTTGATAGATTTTGCAGTTTCCCTATCCAGGATGGAACTGGTCCTGTAAGTTGATTTTTACCCAGTGAAAAAGAAACTAAGCTCGTCAACGCTGACAGTTCGTTTGGAATTGAACTCCCGAGAGAATTGAAAGCAAGGTCCAGTACCTGCAAGCAAGAGCAATCTTCAGCCCACCAGCTGCCCTTGCAATGTACGGTTGATATGATAAAACCTATATGGCTTGTGAAGTTGCTAAATCTTCAATGCGGACACAAGCGCCGGCAAATCGATGCTTGTCACTTTACGTAGAAAAGAAAATGAAGTACACATTGTGAATAATCAATGAATTTCCGCAATGGACTTCTATCTAGCTCTCTAATGTAAACTGAGATGTAAGCAGTTCGGACAGGAAACAACTTTACGACTTCAACCTCTTGGGCGGTCTGTGACTTGAATGTCAAAGTCCTCATACTCAAGCAGAAATTTTCTCCCATCCTCATTCAACTCCTTACAATCAACTTAAAACGGCCACAAACGAAAGAGAGTGGAATCTAAAATCATGGCGAGCTGTCAACAAACTGACCTGTAGGCTGACGCACTTGCCGAGAGAAGGAGGGATGGGGCCACTGAGCTGCGCACTTGGAAGATTCAATGTGACCAGATTTTTCAGATTTCCTATAGACTCAGGTATCGCACCAGTGAAGAAGTTACCACCAAGATCAAGTCTCTCCAGTTTGGTACAATTCGTAATTTCCTCTGGAATTGAACCTGATAGATGCAATCCTCTGAGGTTCAAGGCGGTGATATTCACAAGGTTGGCGATTTCTTTAGGTATACTGCCCATCAAAGCATCATTACTTCCGAGAGCCAGTTCCTCGAGTGATGTCAAAGTCCAAATCTGTTTAGGAATTTCTCCACTTAGAGAGTTGTTGCTCAAGTCCAAGCGATTAACACTCTTCAAGGAGGCCAGCAATGGAGAGATCGCTCCAGCAAAAAGGTTCCCACTTGCATCTAAAGTCGTGAGGCTAGTCATAGTATGAAGTGCGGATAAATCACCCGATAGAAAGTTGTCATTCAACCGCAGATCCTGCATATTGATTAGCCCAGCCAGCTGAGAAGGAAGTGCTCCACTGAAAGAGTTGAAACTGAGGTTGAGCTGCTTGAGGTTGACAAGGTTGCCTATATGAGAAGGCACAGAGCCCACGAAGGAGTTGTAGCTGATGATAAGTGTCTGCAAATTGTGCAATTGCCCAATCTCTGGAGGAAGCACCCCACCGAATCCGTTGAAGCTAATGTCTGCATACCGCAACTCGGATAGGTTGAAGAAAGACAACGGAATTATGCCGGACAGCTGGTTCACACTTAAGTCCACCCATTGAAGATTTGTCAAAGCTCCAATTTGAGAAGAAACAACTCCAGAGAGTCCATTACAGCTAAGGTCAAGAAAGAGCAAGTGGGTCAATACATACAGCTCTGGAGCGATAATCCCCTGGAATCCAGCATTACGAAGGGAAACCGCCGTGACGTGAGTGAGATTATCGCAAGTAATTCCCATCCACATGCAGGGGTCGTTGTCTGTGGCAATCCAACTCGAGAGAGGATCGGCACCATCCCACTTGAGTCCTTTTTTGAATGCCAACAATGCTGTTCCCTCGGCATTCATTGCCAGAGTGGAATAGAAACCCCCATTTAGAGCTACTACTTGCAGCAACCCAAACAGTACGAGAGTGAAGATACTCATGTTTACTCCCCCCAGTCCTTCGATTATTTCAAAAACATGCGAGTAGATAATTTCACGCTCTTCGTTGATGCGATATTATCGGCAATGTACACGACCCCCTCAGACACGATATCACCTTCCGTCACCGTAATCAGGAAAACCCTTGAGTCTGCAGATACAATTAGTATATTTCAGAATACCCTCACATTGCATGTGTATCTCAGAATGCAGAACTATGAGTGAGAACGGACAATCACTTAAATCAGCAGACTAATGCTACACCAAAAATGGACAAATTGCATCATAAGCTCGGAAGAAAGTATTGGTCGGGACAGCAGCCATTTGTTGCTTACGTAATTTTCTTGCACTTGTAATACAGTTGACTCTATCTTCTGCGCAAGCGAGAAACTGAGAATTCAGGCCCAGAATCACAGATTCCCGCAAGTGATAGCTCCATCCTGAAGGACGCTACATTAGACATCAAGTAAATACCCTCTCTGTTGGTGCACCCTCCCTAGGTGTGATATGTCACAAGCCGCGTGTACGAAGACGGGGCCAAGCGATTGATAGTTACGAAGTTCAAATGGTTCGCTCACCTAGAGTAGTAAGCTTAATTAACGTGTGACATTGCAATGCTCAGTTACATTCCGTTTGAGTAACATGGCTGTCCGAGAACTCTCTTATACTCCTGCCTCTCACGGGACGAATATCACACTACACACACCATGGCGTTACACCTCACACAAAAGTGGGTCCTAAGAAGAATCTTTTTTAGCTTCGCAGGAACTACAGTCACTGCAAGCTTCGGATGTTGGTCCAACGGTTGCGTTCTGAAAGCCAGGACAACCATGAAACATTTCGTACTCCTCAGGAAACACAGTCGGCGTGCAGCGCCAAAGTCACGGATATCTCAGGACATGTCCGATTTTACGACAAAAAGATAGACCAGGCAGTAGATTGTTACATTTCCCACAAGAACCCAAGGGCCAAGTAAAGGGCAACCAGTCCTTGAATTCCGTCTCTGACGTCGGGTAGCAACAGCTAAAGCAGCAGACAGTGACTTTTGGCGATTTTCTATGTAAATACCCGCTCCATAGCCGACGGCGAAGACTAAACCACACAAGTTTCGCAGAGCAGTGATGGGGGACTCTCAGTACTTTTCAAACGCAGAGGAAGCTCGAAAGTAGTGCTAATACTCCCTAAGACCACCCTACAGCAGCTTGTCGACATGGCTGCATGCAGCTGTAGAAACTCCCTGAAGGCAACACGAGAAAGCATGAGCTTAGTACAGGACCAAGACAAAGGACACCCTCGTCAGGCACGTGAACGTCCTCCATCGCATGCGTCGGCAAGTAATGCTTTCCATGGTAACAAAAACATTACTGACCTGATCTGATTTCAGTAAAACTCACATCCTTTCGGCCATAACTTCCAAAACCAAAAACCTTTCCTCAGTCTAAAATAAACTGCTCATGTCCGTCCCCTACAAGATCATTGCCTTTCTAGCCCCTCATGATCTCCGACAGCTGAAATTTGTCAAAAAAACACCACCACAATCCTTAAAACCTCAACAAAACACTGGACCACGAGTAAAATAAAACAATTAACTAGAATTAAAGTAAAAAAAATCATACTGAGCGTTACTTCTCAACTTCATATTGACCCGCCGCCAAAACATGAAAACCTATACTCACACAGCGAGCATGCCCACCGAACGCCACGAGACTGAGCAAAACTAAAATCTCTCAATCTCTAAACGAGGCAAGGAAAAAGCCTGCATGCGGGTTGCCAAAAAAAAAAAAAAACAAAAAAAAAACAAAAGCTGTACAATATCCTCACGGTCAAGCTCACCGCTAAGGAAATGACACAATGATCGCATGTCCGAATTAGTCATGACATGGCACAGCTGTGACCACCACCTTCCGACAAAATGTAGCACCATGTTTCCCTTCCTCGACAATCGAGTCACTGCGGAACCAGCTGATCTATGCGAAGCACAGTGAAAGCATACTTAGGCTTTGACGACGTCGTCTTCTTCTACGTCGTGGTTCCATGGAATCGTGACCCGCTATTGAGCTTGAATCCAGCAATGAGTAAAGAAAAGACAGTTGCGGACAGGTAGAGAGTGACGAGATGGCACGCTGTGAATGCTTGGCAAAAATGATTTCAAATTGCACTTGACGCCATTGCTATTCTCGGCCCTGCCTCATCATCCGCACAGCCTCGCACACACACACTCTCTCTCTCCCGGACACACTCTCCGAGACCGTGCACACCCCTAACATACCCGGCGGATCCCTCCAGGGAGTCAATTGATAGAAAGAGATGTCCGCATTCTTTCCTCTCTCACACTCTCGCCGAGACCGTGCCCTCCCCAAAGAGATCCTGCGGGTCTCTACAGGGTGTCAATCGATTGACGATGATGTCCGTTTTTTCCTCTCCGTGTCCGGGGCCGCAGTATGGACCGGATATCCATGTCAGGGTCCCGGTTTCAGCCTCCAACGGTCCACAAATATCACTGCCATGATGTCGTATAGTATTTCAATCGTACATTTCCAGTAATTGTACAGTGATTTTATAGAAGCTGACATGATTTGTTGGTGAATTTTCACCATTATCTCACCACTTCCACTGCAAACATTGCAGAAGTGAAGTCCCGAGTATGAGTATTTAAATTCCCATGATTGCCCATGTCGAAGAAGAAGTGATGGAGGGGTGGTGAGTTGGTGCCCGTCCTATACGCCAATGAGGACTTGCCACGGGTGTGGTGACGGGGCAGGTATTGTGCTTGTCTCTCATCACCACGCCATCAATGCTAGAACCAGGGTGTTAATTGGCCATTTGTGGTGTGGATTTTGAGAATCTAGAGTTGGGTACACATTTGGTGGAATCATCTTTGACAGAATCCCTCGATTGATAACTAGAGATTGAATTTTCAGATAAAAGTGCATTAAGAAAAGAAGAGAAAAACATGAAGAGAAAAACATGAATTCTAAATGTTCAATAACTATACACAACATACTGTGGAGACACGAATTTAGGGTTTTTTTCCATAAAACTGTTAAAATCTTATTAGTTTAAGTTGAATAAACTTTTTAAGTGAATTTATTGAAGATTTGACGCAGTATTTACAAAGTTGAAATATTGCTTCATGTTGGCTTTAATTTCTTTTATTTTTTATTTTAAGATGTAAGTACAAATGTTTGTATTTTTGCCTTCCACTTATTGAATTTGTTGAGTAAGATCCATGCCTTTGGATCATAAATAAGAAGATGCCTTTGAATTACTTGCATGGATTTTATCTGTTTTAGTAGCAACATTGAAATCTTTGACAATATTAGATTATTATTATTGCTATATTTTTTATTAAAACAAATAAATAAATAGTAAAATTTTACTATTCTTTGATTCTTTGGTATCACGAAATTTCAATTACCTTGAATTATAATTCTAAATTTTAAATTTTGATATTTAATAATATTTAATATCATATTCTTTTAATAAATATATTTTTAGTCATCTTTTTTTAAGATAAAAAAGAACATTTACTTATAGTTATAAAAGAAGTTCTAAAACTTTGTATCCAATTCTAAATCAATCATCCAAGAGATTAGAATCACATATGAGAAAGAAAGAATCTTTAATTCAAGTCAAGTGTAGTGAATCTAAGAATAGAAAGCACTAAAGAAATGGGATGAAAAGACATGGCACATAAATTGCTCCAATACAAATGATATTAGAAATAAATTGTATATATATATATATATATATATATATATTGGGGCAAAAAAAATGAATATATATATATATATATATATATATAATTTTGGTTGCATGGATATCACACACTTCACTTCAACACTAAGCAGCTTCATTTTAGAGTACTAAAAATCATCTTATTTTAAGGTTTAATCTAAAAGTTTCTATTCTATTAAAGAACTGAAGATACAATATCATACAAAGACTAAATATTCCAAATCTTTGAAATAAAGGACTATGTATGCTTCAAATACATTTCAATATAATAACTTAATATATTTAAAGTATACATGATCATAAATGTATTATTTGTTCAAATTAGGATCTTATTAAAGAAAACATGAGAAAAAAATAACTTGAATTTGGCTTTGTAAAAATAATTTACATAGCTTCTAATAATGTTTTTATGTTGATTAATTTTATTTTAAGCTGATTTTAATATAAATAAAAATACTAAGAAAATAGATATTTTTAAACCTATTTTAAAAGAATGCAACTATATTTATATTTATATATGTATAATATATGTATATATATATATATATATATAATATTATGTTATTTAATATATTTTTAAAATATATAAATATGTAATATAGTATTATTTTTAATATGAATAATATACATATTATATTAGATATATAATACATATATATATGTATATATTTTTTAATTATAGATTTTTTTTGTAAGATATTAGTTTTTTTAATAAATTTAAAATTTGAAATACATCTATATTAATTTTAAAAATTAACAGATTCAAAAGCTTCATATATATATTTATTAAACTTTAAAAAAATAGATTAAAGACATAAAAAAGAGATTTATTGTATTAATTTAAAAAATCCAAAAAATAGTTCATACTCTCATAGTTCATACTCTCATAGTTATTATATCACTAAGAAGATGGTTTTATATTTCATGATCAATAAAAATAGAGATGGTGAAGGGAATAAAAGAAATATTTACAAAATTCATAACTGCATGTTTTATTGAAAGATGTTTGATTACTAAACTTTTTTTGCAATCAAAGAATGCCAATATAAAACCTCTAAATAAAGTGCCATGCAATGCTACTATAAATTCATACATTATTCCAACAAATTTAAAGTTTTGATTGTATGGTTATTTTTATTTTGTGTTTGTATACTTTTTTTTGATTAGTCGCTTCTTCTATTTCTTTCTTTGAGAGATGGTGTAACTCCATCCTTTTTTATTAGATGCTATATGTACTTGTTGGAGTTTGGTTGATTTCTACTTTATATAGAAGATATCAAGTGCTTGAGAATCACTATGGTGAATTAAGTCATTTGTTACAATCAAAGAATATTATCATATTATGTATTGTCTTTTTTGGAAATGCATCAAGTACTTAGTTGTGGAAAATAAAGTTATATTTTGCCACAAACCAAGTATCTAATAGCCTTATTGAAATCCTAAATAAATTCCAATTCAACCTTAACAATTTTTAATTAAATTCTAATCAAATTCTAAAGAAATCTTTAAAAAATCTTAAAGAAATTCTTAAAAAATCACAAAGAATATTTAAAAAATCATTAAAAAAATCCTTAAAAAATCACAAAGAATCTTTAAAAAATCATTAGAAATCATAAAGATATTCTAAAGAAATCTTAATAAAATATTAGTAATCATAAAAAATCCCTAAATAAATCTCAATTGAATCCTAATCAAATCTTAAATAAATTTTAACAAATTTTTATAAAATCCTAATCAAATCCTAATGAAATCCAAAAAAATCCTAATTAAATTTTAAAGATATCTTAAATAAATCATAATCAAATTCTAATGAAATTCTAATTAGTCCTAATGAAATCTTTAAAAAATCTTAAATAAATCTTAAAAAATCTATATATTTTTATTTATAGATTTATAACAAAATTCATAAAATTCACAAAATTCTCCAAAATATAAACCTATTTTATTTTTCAAAAACCAAAATCAATTAAATAGAATATTAACTTTATATAGCTCTCACAAAGTCATTTAAAAATAAAAAATCTCATAATTAATGCTCAAGAAAATCTTATCAAGTTTGCTCTCCAACTCTACTTTCTAATCAACAAAAGAATCCTTCATTTATTGTAGGCATGCAGTTTTGTCTCCTAGGATCTGATTTTGACATTGGTTTACAACTAGTCCTCTCCAAGTATCATTCTAAGATTTTTTTAGATAATTTTTGCTGAAAGCTACTCTTTATTTTTATCTAAATATGCTTATATTATTATTTTTGCTAATATACCTTGTTTTGCCTTGTTTATGGCCCTACAAAGTAAGTTGAAGTCCTTTTATATAAAAAAGGTAGCAGACACAATTTTTCTACTTCTTTCTATCTTTTGATTCTTAAAGAAATTTTTTTACTAAGTCTTTAATTAAGCTCATCTATAATATAGGTCTTTTTTTACTTTTTTATCATATAACTATGTTACAACATGACAACGTTAATAAGGCTTGTTGGCTTTTAAATTTTTTATAAAATAAACTTATCTTGTAATCATAATTAATTTTTAATATTTACTTTGTAATATTTATAATCATCATAACTTCATATATTCTTTAAGTGAATATAAGCATATAATATATAATATATATATATATATATATATATATAAATTAAAGAAATACTAAAGATATTTTTTAAAATTCAAATTAGATCTTTAAATGCTTCATGTTGTTAAAATCACTTCTTAGAGAAGATTTTTAATTTTAAGTAGCCACTACATAGATATCTTACAATTTAGATACTTTGTATATAAGTCTTAAGGTCCTAAAAATAATTCTATATAGATATTTTTAATAAATATATGTAATAATAAGATTAAAGTTATTTTTAATTTTTTTATATATTTCTTACATATTAGTCTTAAATAAATATTATCTAATTTCTTTATAATTAATAATAATCCTAATAATTTTTTTTATAAATATATATTTTATTTTATTTTATTTTATTTTAAAATTATACATGAATATATCATCTTTTAATAACTCTATTTTTATTCATTTCTTTGATTCTATTACATTATAATCTTTATATATTAAAAATTCATAAAAATATTTATAAATTGAAATATTTAGTGATTTAAATTTTTAAAATTAAATTTTTTTTTTTGATAAAAATATTCTTAAAATATTAATATTTTTAATTATTAGTTTATCTTTGATTATATACATACATACATATATATATATATATATATATATATATATATCAAATTTATAATAATAAATTTCTTGTAACATGTTTTTAAAATAATATGTTTTTATTACATATTGCTCTTAATTTGTACTTATTAAAAAAATATCTAATATTTTTAGTCAATAAGTTTTTTTAATTGTCTTTTAGATTAATAGAACATATTTTTATTATGATTTGTACTTAATATTTAATATTATCTCAAAAAATAATAATGCTTATAAAATATATTATATATATATATATATATATATATATATCTTGTACAAAAAAATAAGAGATATTTCATACAATTAAAAACATGTTATTCTCTTGTAATTAAAACTATTATATCTTTAAATTATGAAATAATAATTTCTACTTAATATTTTATTTTTCAATAAAATATATTAAAATATCTTTATTAATGGTTTGATTTTTTATATTAAAATTAATCTTTAGATTATTTTTTAAAATTTTATACTAAAAAAACTTATATTAGAAGATATTTATATGTACCAAAAAATGAAATTTTATCATACGTGTTTCAAGAATAAAATGGCTTTCCAACAAAATAGTAATTTAGAAAAAATAAAACTATAGAGTTTATTTTAAGTAACTTTCTGTAGATTCAAATGTAAAAATATATTGAAACTTTTGTGCAATCTAATAATATTTGCTTTTAAACAAAGATTCCACATTCTCAATTGTATCGACATTTTCAACCACAACATACTCTAAGACAATCATAGTTATTTGTTTCTATGGATTTAATTACTTATTTTGTTTTTGTGATGATAAATTGTTTTAAAAAAAAACATAAAAAATAGTATATATAAAAAAATAGTTAAGTACTTTATTGATAATATTTATCCATATGACAAAATTTAAATTAGTACTATATCTTATTAAAGTCTCTAACTTGTATCCAAGTTTTGTAGAATCTTTTTCAAGTTATCAAAGATGCAAATAAAATTGTTTTCAAATTTTTATCTTAAAATTGATTAAAAATTTAACTTCATTTATCAAATACTAAAATATTATAATTAAAAATTATTTAAATGTTATTATTTAATTATTATTAAATTAATTAAAAAACTCACTTATCAATAGTAAAAATTTCACATAACAATAAGATGTGTTCTTCTACTTGATAAATATTAATTTTTGCTAATAATGGTTACCATCCACATTTTGGTAGTTTTAATTTTTAAAAAATTGATAATCTAATAGTTAAGTTTTGATAAGTAGATTATAGAAACTTCAAACAACAATAATAATGCAATTGAAAGAATTTCATAAGCAACAAAAAAACTTATTTAAATATCTTTATATATATTAAAATTTTATACTAAAATATAGTCATTTTATTGTAACATGAAGATCAACTATTGACAATTAGATAATATAAAACATGTAAAATATTAATTTCTTATGTGCAAATTATAGATTAAAATTTATAACTAAAATTACTTGACACATTTTAAACTTCATAAAATTGTAAAAAAAACCTTACTACTTATAGAAGTTATTTCTAAAAAGAGAAATAATATAATCTATATTTATATTTTCTAATAAATAAAATCATATATAAAAAATTAAAAATATATTTAAAAATTAATATCTTCTTTAAGAAACATTTTAAAAAATCTTAAATGAAGATTGAATCAAAAAAACTTCTAGACATACCAAATGGCTTTGCAAATCTCTTTTAAAATTTTTACTTTTAAAATAGTATTATGAAAGTATCTTACAACCTTCAAGGCTTGGCCCATAAGCTCTCTAGTTTCTTTATATTTGACAATATCCATCCTAATATCTTTTTAATTTATCTTTATTTCTTTTTGGTTTTTTTTTCTTCATTCTTACTTTTGCATGTGTATGTTTGTTTTTACAACTCTATTTAGATTTATATAATTGATAACATAATCCTTGAAACTTGATAACTTTTAAATGAGAGAATAAATTAGAATTCAATTTCAAACTCATTTGAAAAGATGTGAGATTTAAATTAAGAACTTGTGAAGAAACAATGCTAATATAGTTGATTTGATATTATAAAATAATATTCTATGCATAAATAATAGAAATAAAATAACAAAATATTATTTTATATATGCTAAAAAATATTTATATATAATTTTGTATAAATTTTGAATATATTTTTAAATTAGACATATTTAAATTTGGATTATTTTTTTATAATAAAAATTAGAAATTAATCCCAAAATATAAAAATCTTAAAAATATTCTTATAGAAATAAATTATTTTTAAAAAAAAATCTCTAAAATTTAAAAATTTTGAAGCAAAATAGTCATTGTTTACAAATATACATATATAGATTATATAAATTCAAAAAAAATACTTTTTTTGTAATATAAAAAATTAGAATAATTAACATGCATATATATATATATATATATATATATATATAATATGAACTAAGCTTATTAAATAAAAAATTATTATAAAAATTAAGATATGAAATAAAAAAAATATATATATTATAACCAAATAATTTTTTGTAAAAATTTAAGAGATTAGAAAATTTTTGGGTAACTCAAAATATACTTATATTTGCAAAATGAATCAAAATAAAATGCAACTCTAAAACTCCATATATCAAATTAATTATTTATGACATAATAAAGTATAAAAAGTATTTGAAGAAAATATGTATTATATATTGGAGTTTTCCCAATTCTACTTTAATTGTAATATAATAGAGTTTTAGATACTTTTTATATATTTTTTTCAATGTATAAAATGGGTGTAATTCATTTGTGTCAAAAAATAATCATAACAACAATTAAGCATAGAAGACTAGCTGAAGGCTTTCACAAAAAGAAGCATCGGAGCACAAGATCGTAGCTTGACTTTGCATAAGACGATGGCTCGAGGCAGGCAGGATGGCGGCGATGGTGGACTCCGAAGAAAGCAACGGGAGATGGCGGCGCTGGGTGCGCCAGGAAAGCAAGCGCCGCAATCGCTTCGAACCCATTCTCCGTGGAACGAGTTGCCTGTGATCAGCAGCCGGACATTCAAACATTTAGGGCGTGATCAACGCGATGAGGCCCAAGCGAGAGATTTCTGCTCAAGATCGATGGTCATCGCCAAGCAAGCCGGACACGGAGATCACTGAATGAAGTGAATTAGAGAAATTTCACACCAGAATCACGAAAGATTGAGCGTTTCGAGACGGCCCAATATCAGCAGTGAGAGATGTGATGTGACACTCAATTAAGTAGTTGGTAGCTGAACTTTTGAAAACATAAATTTCTGTTGCAGTTCATGACATGGTGTATAGTTGAAAAATAATATCCCTCTCTGGCTTTTTCACCTAAACTTCAAGTTCCTGCCATGAATTTTATCCACCACTAGCTTTAAACGCTTTAAGGGCATGAGAAATTTGCCTAGTTTCTATCTAATCACACTGCGAATTAATCCTCGCCCCTGTGAAATGGAGGCATTATCTGTACTGTGCTCCTGCGCAATCTCCGTGCATGCATCCTCATATTATTCTTGACTCCATGCAGTGTGCTCTGGTGGTCAAGATAATCACGTGTTTTGAAGGTTTCTTTAGCATTCAATTACTGTTTTGCGACAGAGGGTAGGTGAGACAGAGCTGCGAGGACATGTTACTGGAATATGATATATGCGCAATTTTAGATTTCTGATTAAGTAAAAGCTACGTAACACAAAGGAACGTAACACGGAATGGACTCGAACTGCGCATTATGCAAGATGAAGTAGCAAATTGGAGGCCACAAGCCGCAATTTGTGTATTGAGCAATTCAAGCCCATTCCAATGCATTGTAATCACCTTGGAAGAATGCTGCGTTAACGTGATTATCCTGATGGAAATCGCCCCCGCGGATTCCAGCAATCCTTACCTGCTGCCGCGGAGTACTGCGCAAACAAGAGCATGTTCTGCATTTTGGAATTTACTTTGGGGCATGACAGTACTCTGTTTGAGGTGGAGAATAACATGTGAATGTAGGTGGGCAGGATTCCGTTATGCCGTTACCGTTATCAGCACTGCAGCTGCGAAACGGTCGCCTCCCTCGACAACTGCGCCACAACAATGCTTCCCACCAAACCCGTCAGTCACATCACCTCCCTTGTTCGCCTTCCAGCAATCCATCGGAGGTATTCCAATTTGTCGTGTGTAGCTCTGCTGATGTGATTTGTGATGGCGATCGGTATCTCCTGAAATGAAACGCTACTGAGAGCACAAATGGGGCTTTGCAAATTAGGTCAAGAGTCGCTCACAGTGGAACATCTATGGAGGCAGAACCTGGAAAAAATTCAAGATGCGAGGCCGTCCTTCTGCAGGCAATTGATGACTTTTTTTATCACTGTTACACAAACTCTGGAAGTTAAACATCGTGTAAATAGTCCTTGGCTTCGTGTACAAGAGAACAATGACGACCTAATATGGCTGTTGCTGCTATGTGGTTCAGATACTCTGCAACATTTTCTCCGCCGGCATTTTCTGACAGGAAGATACCAACTCCATCTACCCGTAAGTTAACACTAGCTTTAATACCAAGGTCCCCCTCTCACTTGAATCATGTAGCTGATCATTATTGAATGACTGAATGGAAAGCTCAACATGTGATATTTTCTTTGCTAAGGATTTAGCTAGATTTTTAAAAGATGCTAAGTTCAACTAATCCACTCTTCACACTTGTTTCTGGATTTCAATCTGGCAGTTTAAATTTTTGAACTTTTCAAACATGTTTTAAAACGTCGATGGAGGCCATTTTGTAACCTTGAAATAGTTGGAGGGTTGAATTTGAGCTTTTGTAGTGTCCCCTCAGAGGCCTCCACCAGCCAACGAGATGGCACTAAGGCCTCCGAACAAAAACTTGTAAGTACCCTATCAGAATTGTGTCATCAATAGGCAGGATGTTTGTGAACCTTGCAGGTATACCACGAGGATGTTGCCATGCACCCATTATTAAACCCTACTTTTAGGATTATAGTTCGAGTGAGAGATGGAATGAGATACCTATTAACCTTGACATGAGGATGTCTAACACGTTTTGCCCTGAACGAGGGCTCAACTTTATGAATGTTGGCGTCACAGAATCAGGTTCCGGTGCTTTTGGAAGACAACTGTGATTTTCGAAGTCTTGAAGAACCGGGGATGGACTGAGACAGACAGGTAATCGTCACTTTAATTCCTAACTCCATCTTGATTCAAGTATTCGCCACCGTCACTGCATGACACAATCATCGTGCTTTTATCTCTAGATTTAGTAGGAAGCGTTTAGGTGCACTAAGACCCCAAATGAATATTTCATCATTTCATTCAATCATACATCAGCCTGGTTGGTTGCTTACATTGGAAAGTGCAGCGAATTGGATTGGGACTTTTTTTGGTCAGATGTCGGGTGGATGTATGAGTTCTTCGATCATATACACCTTGCAGATCATCAGGTGACATATCTATTCACTTCTCCTTTCCTTTTCGTAGAAGTGCACATATGCTGTATTTGTCATCCTGAATCAAATCCCCCTGATGTACAACATGAATATTATATTATAACATACACAATATTTAACGTTATGTGTGTTGACTACCAGAGATTCAACCACTTTCGAAATTATTACGAGGTATAAATCTGAAACTCATGACAAATCTTACAATCAGACATCCACAGTGCTTCGTTTGCAGACGTTTCTGGGCTGGTTTGAACTTGAAGCAAAGTGATCTAGATTCAATTACACGTGCTAATGGTAGGACTCTGTCATTGCAGTTGACAAGGAAAGACTTGTTGATCAAAAATCTCAAGCGAATGAAGAAGACTCTGGAGCGTGACGGCCAAACTGTGGAAGCAGGAAAGTACGCGTCATACTCATGAGTTATCATCTGGATGGAAAGAACAACCTTGAGCAAATTAGTGTATTGACTCATTTATAGCAAGTCTTCTCGATTTCAATGATACCTATACATTTTCCATGACTGCAACTATTCACTAATTGAATCACAGGTACAACTTTTTCCCGCAAACCTATGCATTGCCCGCGGAGTATGGCCTTTTCGTTGAAGAGTTTAAGAGAATATCACCGGTATATGAACATTCATTCCTACATCATATGGCACAAATGAAGTTACTCATCCATCTGAAATATAATGAAGAAGTAGTTTTGCACTTTTGGTTATGGCAATTACTTCATGCTTCTCCCCTCTTATCATAAACATGGATGCTTCAGCATAGTCACGATGTAATTTCAGGACCCAAAACTCACAAAGCTGCCGAAGGGAGCTAAGAGCTTACAAGAAGTTGTAAGTATTCTCAACATTCTGTTCTTCGTATTTGAGGAGGTTTGATTGTTATCTGACGACAGTACTGAGAATCGTTAACTTCGAGAAGCAGTCATGTGCCTCCTCTCTTCCATGCAGGGTGTGTGGATTATGAAGCCTGTGGGTAAAGCAAGGGGCAGGGGCATATTCCTTTTCACCCGTCTGAGCCAGATCAGTGAATGGAAGAAAGATCATCGCTGGAAAATCGAGAATCCTCAAGTTAGGATTGATTTCATTTGACAATCAAGTATTTGGTATGTTTTTATGTGATGGATTCATGTAAGAGAAACGTAAGAGATGATTTTGCTTTATTTCTAAGATTTCATTCAGTACTCATGTGGTAGTCTCGGAAAGAAAGAATGGTAGAATGAACTCATTCTAGAGTGGACTATTGGGATATGGCCGTTCAGGTGGAAAATTACATTGTGCAGCGATACATCGACAACCCCTATTTAATAGGTGGAAAGAAATTTGATCTCCGCCTCTACGTGTGTGTGCTTTCGTACGCTCCACTCAAGGTAAATTATACCCCAACGGAGCATAATTCTGCTTGACGCGTAGCTGAATTTAAGAGTGTTGATTGAGCTTTTTATTTTCGCCACAAAGTGCACCACTTACGTTATAAGTTGATCGGAGGCAGGCGTATGTGTACAGATCAGGATTCGCCAGATTCACGATTGCGCACTTCACCATAAAGAAAGAAGACATTGCCAACAACTTGGTGCATCTTACCAATTTCTCGATTCAGAAGCACGCTCCCACCTTCAAATCGAAGACTGGTACTAAATGGTCAGTTATTTCCACTGCTCTCTTTCACGTGCGAGACAATTATGAAAGTAGTTGTTTATTGATCTGAATGAGACTTGGAATCGACGATGACTCCGCGACAATGTCATTGAAGCAGGTCCCTGCACAGCCTTAAGATGCACATGATATCGAAGCATGGAGAACAGGATGTAAATGCCCTCTTCCACAAGATTCATATGCTCATCTTGCGGTCACTTCTGGCAGTTCAGAACGTCATCATTCAAGACAAGCATTGCTTTGAGCTTTACGGCTACGATATTCTGGTAGATGATACATTGAAACCATGGATCCTTGAGGTGAGTGCCACAGACCCACATCACTTCCTCTCGTGGTTTACACTAACTTCAAAGTTTGGATCGTACACATCAAGTCAATTATTCGTAGATGGGTCAATCTCAAGTCGTCTTTATTGGCTACTTTCACTCAAACCTTGCTAATGGCTGAACTGATCTCGAAGGTGAATGCGTCCCCTAGTTTAGCTGCTGATACACCCGTGGACCATGAGCTCAAGTATGGGATGCTTGATGATGTGCTCACCCTCGTCGACATGGAGCACAAACTGCCACCCCAGAGCTTAACTCAGGTGCAATCACAAACTTTACAAGAAGTGTTTATAGTTTGTTCATCACGTGTCAGTATTCCTTCTAACTGTTTCGAGCAACTGAGGTTTAAAATCTATGGGTGATGCGAGACTGGAATCCCATCAATGTTGTTGTCACCTTGCTGAGGAAAATGCTGACTGCACATGTGTCAACATAGGTTGGGGGATTCGATGTGCTGATAGATCAAACAGCTCCTCCAGCCCCCAAGCCTCCACAGCAATCTCACCTCTTGGGCTGTTACAATGACCGATTGGAAAACCTGAAAGAGTTGAATAAGCAGGCCAGTCAGCACCGCTTGAGAAGCCAACTTAAGGTGATCCTTTGAGGATTGCAATCCAGCTCTTTCAAGGCATTTTCTTATTTAAATATGGTCCTTTCTTTTCTTTTCTCTTTTTTCTTTTTTTTATAGATTTTTTCAGTTCAAGTCGATTTTGTGGTTTTATGTGAACGACATTTGCTAAGTGAAGTAAATTAATATCACTTGTACAACAATCAAGTTTAACTTGAGTTGATATTTGCAAATTTGAATGTGAAATAGAAAT
This sequence comes from Physcomitrellopsis africana, assembly GCA_036785485.1. NCBI lineage: Eukaryota > Viridiplantae > Streptophyta > Bryopsida > Funariales > Funariaceae > Physcomitrellopsis > Physcomitrellopsis africana. Next base: position 179,786 of record JAWRVF010000318.1, read on the forward strand.
GAGGAAAAGAATGAACGAAATTAATGATTTAAAGCTTTGGAATTGATCAATAACGAGTTCATTAATGTGCAAATTGCATGGAATCGAAGTGTTCAATTATGTTTCAGTAAATGGAGTTGCTTATTGCATGTTATGTAAATTGATTTAATTTTGGTGATGGAGCCAAAGGTTTTCACATGATAATTGACAAATTTATTGCTGGCCTCTTAAAGATACAAAACCTTAATGTGACCAGATTGTTGAAATTTGGTTGAATAATTAATTTATTGTGGTCGAAAAAGTATTCAAAAGGATTTTCACGTCCATGCATAAGATACTCATCACTCTACTCCCATTTATTGTAGCAAATTACACTAATTTAGGTGTAAAAATGTCGAAGAACTTCACCAACTCTAATCTAATCTAACTAGGTGTATCTTGAATACCTCAAAATCCTACACATGGTTAAATAATTTTTTTATATAAAATAAAACAAAATAAATGGTGTAAAGATGCACATTGTCATTAAACTTATCCTTCATCAGTCAAAGTCATGATACAACCTTTCTAAAGAAATGTCACGTAATTAATTGTCTAATGAAAAGACTAACCTATGTAAACCTGTTTTAAACTGAGTTGAAAAAATTGCTTACAAGCGAAACGACTGATCAAAGTAGTGATCATTGATCAAACTCGCATCTGTAACTAAGTGAACTGCTTCAACACCCAGTTGTTGATGAAAGTTAAGAACGGTTCTTACGCAACAGCTGCCTCTCCAATCCTTTCATGTACATCATGCCCTTGATTGAAATTGGGAGGCTTGGGGATGAGACCAAGGGTCTGAAACATCTGTTGGTCTGCATCTTTATCATTGTTTGGTGTCGTTAACAACTTCTCACCCGTGAAAATTGAATTGGCTCCTGCCATGAAGCACAGCGCCTTCACAGACAAAACACAAGGTCCAGAAGAAGGTTAATTAGCACCAACTCTTCTTTGCTTTCAAGCCAACCCACACTAATACACAAGGCCAAACAACTCGTCCTTCAAGGATAAAGGTTGGAATTTACCTGCTCTGGTTGGGAGAATCGCACACGACCAGCTGACAATCGCACCATTGCTTTCGGCATAACAATGCGAGCCGTTGCGATCATCCTTACCATCTCCCAAACCTCTACTGGCTGCAGTCAGAACACTATAAATCGGTTAGAATTAAGTTAAGAATAGCAAGGACATGGCATGATCCGTCCAAAGATTCAACCTGATTGCAGTTGCAATAGGATTCTTTCATATTTCTGGAAGAGGACCAAGTATGGTGCAGACTCGGGATTGAAGTTAATTGTACAACCTTTTGGTTCTCGAGTGGGGTACCCTTGACCGCAAGGAGCGCGTTTATGGGTACACTTTCAGGGTGTTCGGGCAGGGTGGCCAAAGTGTGTAGCAGCCCCACTCGGTCTTCCTCAGCTTCACCAAGTCCGATAATACCTCCTGTACACACGGTAAGACGAGCCCGTTTCACATATCAGCAAATAAAATGCGGCACAGTGAAATGTACAGAGATGTATGTATTATATATATGATGAGAAAAAAAAAAAACGAAGAAGCCATGTCTCTAACGATGGATGTCTGAAGTTTGGTATCGCACCTGAGCACACACTGATCCCAGCGTCCCGAACAAGTTCAAGTGTTTTCAGTCGTTCGTCATATGATCGTGTGGTGATGATATTCGGATAATATTCCCGAGATGTATCCAGATTGTGGTTATAAGCGGTAAGTCCAGCAGCCTTGAGTTGCTCTGCCTGCTTCTGTTCCAACATGCCTAATGTGCAGCATACCTCCATCCCCATGCCCCTGCTCATGAAGAACAGGGTATGAAGGCAATGATTGAGATAGATATTTTCACAGCTCTTGGGCTCTTTAAAGCGAATGGCTTAAGGGTTTGAAGCGAATATACAAAAACTTATTCAAGAACATCCTAAGACTCTCACATCCTCATAGACAAAACTAAATGAAATTGGGTTTAGTAGACATACCTAATCTCTTTTACATACTCTAGGATCTGATTGAAGTTGGTTTTCCTTCCAACAGTGTCCCTCCAAGCAGCACCCATGCAAAACCTTGAACTCCCTGCTTCCTTAGCCTGTTTTGCAGGACGATAAAGTGTTGTCATTCACACTGTACCCGCAACTTTTAATCTCGTGTGCAAACGCACAAATTGACATGGAAATGAATGCCGATACCACAAAATTAGTTTGCACGTATGGATCCGAGCTAGAACCCAAGTGCTGTATCACAACTTGAGCAAGTACTAGAAAAACAAAGAAGCTTACCTTCTTCGCAGCATCCAGAACGATGTCTTCTGAGAGCAGCTTTTGTGCCTTCACACCAGTATCGTAACGAGAAGACTGAGGACAGTAGGAACAGTCTTCGGAGCATCCGCCCGTTTTTATGGACAGCAATGTGCACTGCTGCACTTCCCTCCATTTATGTGTGTGCTTGTGAACTTGAGCCTGGCAACATCTTCGAGTTCAGATCACCACCAAAGCATAGCATACTTGATACAAACATAGCTACTTCCCAAAGCCCTAAAAAATAGAATAAGAAGCACCAATTTGAGAGAAATTCTGCACCAAAGACACACCCCGTAGAGCAGAAGATCCATCAATGGCGACTCGTAGATGGCCTGAATCTCTTCACGCGTCCAATCATGCCTAGGCTCGTTCCGGATAGCGTACTCTCCCGCAACCGCAGCGGAAGATTCCTGCCTCGATGAAGCGCTAGATATCTCCTCGCTGTGATACTCCCGCACTTGCCCCAACAACGTGAAATAGCCGGAAGGTTTCAACCGGCGGGGCAGGGCAAAGTCCACATCCCGAGATTTGCGAACCGAATTGGGACACACAATGCGTGAGGAGTGCGAGAACGAAGCCACGCGACGAAGAAGGCCCACACTCGAAGCAAAAGAGCGCATTCCGACCGCCATAGCTGCAAATCTTCCACAATCACTCCTTCCAAGCCCACCCAATTCTATCAATATGACTAATGTGACAGGGCAGAGAATGCACAAGTTCCCGTCCACGTTGAGCTACGCTTTGACGATTGAATGATGCGACAATCGCACAAAGCAACCAAAAATCAGAATCTATCCCTCGCAACGGATTCAGCACATTCTGATGAGAGAGCCCTAGCCTCGACTGTAGAGGACGACAGTTTCCACGCAGAAACTGTGGTGGTGGCGATGATTCCGAGGCCTCCGTGCTTCCGTCATTGGAAGATGCTCAGCATGTCCAATTCGTGACGGACTTCGTCGTTGTTTCGTTGTCATTTCGTCACTGAGGATGTGAGGGAGAATGTCCTTGATGATGGTCCTTGAGTCTATTAATGGCTTCAAGTCAAGGATTTGTAGATAAAGCCAAATTTCATTCCTATGCAAATGAAAACTTGCAAGAAGTCTTGAGTATGTTCTTTTTCAAGTAGGAATTATAAATGACATTGTGGATTTTTAATGAGTTCATAATGTGTTTACTTTTACAATCAATCATCCACAAATTATTTAGATTTTTAATGAGTTTCAAACAATATTCATCCAATACAAGTTGGAGAAATACTTTGCCGGATTTTTATTTTTCACTTTGGTTCATTGCACAAAAATTTGATAGTTTAAACAACATATAGTCTATTGACCAAAATTTCATCAGTGTAATTGTTCTTCACTCTCACACACAATCACAGAAACAAAACAAAACAAATCTGTGTATACACTTGTATCAAATGTGCACACAAATAATCACAACTTGGTTAATATTTTCAACAGCTTTTTGAAATGACAAGATTCCTTGCAAAAGAGTGACAAATTCTGGTCAATTCACCAACAACCCTTGAACGAAACAGCAACAAATTCCGTCACCAAAATAAACGAAAGTCTTAAAGCGATATACTGCAGCATCAATTCACCATCTCGTTCACTTATGTAGTTTTCAATCACTGGACCCACAAAATACAACAATGTTTTTTATATAAAAATCACTCCTTTTTCCAGGTCATACTCGTCGAAAAACTTCCCAAACAGATACCGACAGCTAGCTCACTTAGCTTGCTGAATTTCATACTGAAATTACACTCCGGGTTGGATCCTCACACCATGTTGGCTTCTACCCATGCCAACCTTCAACTGCTCTTCTGTAGGAGATTCAAGAATAACGCTGTGTCGGTGATTGAATGGTTACAGTTACCGATCCGATCCATGTCGGTTCACCAACACAACTGCTACAGATAGGGTACATTCGGCGGCTTGGTGCTGATTATTGTGAGACGTCAGGGAGGAAATGCCACGGGCTCAGATTCCATCGAGAAAGCAAAATGGTGGAAGGGTTTCTCTTGTAAATGATGGTAAATGTGGAGGTGGCCGGGAATATCTAAAAGGATCAGCTCACCACCGAGTCCTCAATGAATGTGTGGCCAAAACCCCCACATACGGGACCGAGTGTCGTGGTGAAAAATTACTGTAGACACGCAACGACATACCGAGGGACAGTTGATGAAGAACGCTCTTCTTAGTATCTTGGACGCCGAGACAACGTGCGAAGCGCAGCGATGGAAGCTGCCAGCGGAAGTATCACCTCCCCTGCATCGGTAGAGAGGCCGGTCTTGTTCATGGCCAACTCCCCAGGTCCATCCCTGAAGGGAGTGCTTGCCGCTGAATATGACTCCCGTGTGGATTGTGATTCGGCGGGAGCGCCGGGGGAATTCATCGCCGTCATGCAGCGGCGACACCACTCATCCATTTTCCTTTGGAAGGAAATTTGCTTCAATCGAACCCCCATGCTTCTGTAGTAATGATCCAAGTTTACCTGCAGGCACAGAAGAAGAATTGGCATCAGGTTTAAGATGAGACTGCAATGGAGTTGATAGTAGAAGGTCAGATGACGGAGATTTCATGATAGTAGATATTGTGGACAGACCAGATCGTCGACAGATGAAGCCTTCATGCGGCGCTCCCAGTCGTGAAGGGCGTCCTTCTGAAGGACACCTTCCACCTCCCCGTAAACGACTGCGTGGAGGCTCTCAGCATGACGTCGCGCTTCAGCCAACTCCTTTTGAAGCGTTTTGATTTCTTCCGACCCAGAAGGATTGTCGGGTGATTGGCCTCCGGGTATCCTCCTGCTGTCCGAGTCTGCATATTTAAATCGAAAGGAAACAAGCATAAGAACGTTGTGACGACGTGAGTGCCAAACGCACGTTGAACATTTTCAGAAGATAGGTGAGAACAAACCTCCTGCTGCTTGAAGAGGATATTTCTCGAAGTCTCCAGTGTCTCTGGAGGAGGTCCGGGTTGAAGCTCGGCTTAACCTTCGACAATCAAAGCCCATGGGATACAAAGCATCTGAGTGATTGGGTCCTTTGGCTCCAACAGTCCAGTGGACTGCTGCAGCCACCGGCGGCCACACCACTGGACACGGAAACCAGCTGTCGGAGGTATGTCCTAAACCTAGAACTCCACGCTGACCTCGTCCCCACGCCCAGATATCTCTACCGCCATTAGACATGGTGACCGTGTGTGCTGCCCCGCACGTAATGCCTTTGGATCCCGTAACAGGATGACAATTTGCCGAGCTATCCCCGAACACGCGCACAGGAGAGAGAGCGTCGCCGCTTCTTGCACCAGGGGGCCCAATTCCAGCGCAGAGGCCTAATCCTCCCTCCATTCCCCACACCCAGACGTCACCTGTTTCGGTAATCACAGCTGTGTGAAAGAGTCCACATGCAACCGTCCGAAGCCGCTCGTTCGGAAGGCCTTCAACAGGAGCAGGGTAGGATTGATTTACCGTAGTGCCTTGACCTAATTGTCCACTTTCTCCCTGGCCAAATGTCCAACAAACGGACAATCGACCCTCTAAGCAAAAGCTCTCTTTCGATCTGGTGCTAGCACACTGCGTGAGATTACGGCTGGAAGATACGCGCGACGAGCCCCAAGCGGTCGACCTGAGGGAGGAACTCGTCACACTGTCTTGCCTCGTGCGCACGTTTGAAGAGTTTCGAATGTGTTCCAACTGGTCGACCATCGATTGATGAGTATCGAAGAAACTATGCCTGGGAGTGGGCGAATCGTGGATGACATCCCAGCCTTGCTTGTTACGTCTACTCCTCGGGGAGTTCGGTTCCAATATGAGATCCGTAGGACTGTCATCCTTCACAGCAAGAATCGCAGTGTGAAATGCGCCGCAAGCAAGGTCAACTATAGAACCCACGACGGATGCAGCGAGATATTTCACAACCTGAGGGTATGGCCTGTCTCTGAAATCTCCAAGTCCTAGCTGACCAAATTGATTGTTACCCCAGGCATAACAATCAAGATCAATCTCGTCTCTTCCTTCCACAAGAGCGACTATGTGTTCATTCCCCAGAGCGACTCGATAAACCCTGAGCCCCGAAAGTCCTCTTACCCTCTCAGGACTCTCCACGTTTATGGCACGGTAGCTCATATTTCTGCTGCTGTGGTTGTCAGAATAGTCCGAAGGGTTGGACACAGCACCCCAGAGCCAAAGCGCGCCGTCTATGTCTATGGCGCAAGACATCATGCCACCAGCTTCCACGAGGATGATCTGCACCAATTTTTACTAGAATCTCAGAACTCACTCGCAAATCAAGGTGCAGCGATATTTCTCGTGAGGAATTAGGACATTCAGAAATCACCTTTGGCTGTATGCTCTCCCAGTCGGAAGTTGCTCCCTTGTGGCACACAACCCCACTTCGGCGAATCTCATCGCCGGAGGTTCTGTGGGTGAAGGAAATCGGTGAGGGCTGCGATGTAGCCTTCTCACGACCAAGCTGACCGTCCATGTACAGTTAAGGAACAAGCGCTTCAAGCAGCATTTAAGCAAGTAAAAAACGCGAAGAGAGCATGTTGATTTCGAGAGAGAAATTTGTAAAGAGAAAATGAATGGAATGTAAAAACTTCAGAGCTGGATACAGGCATTGTAACCCCAGGACCACACCACGCCGTCCGCAGTCAATGCGAGGTTGTGGTGAGCCCCTGCTGCGACCTGCGTAACTTTAGGTGGCGGATAGGCGCCATCTTTGCCAAGCACGTAATGGGTGCGGGAGCTGTCTTCTCTCCCGATTGAGTGCGAACCCCCAGGACTGTTTTCATTGTCAAGGTTCGTCCCAACGGCAACAAGGGTAGGAATAAGCTCGTCTTGGAAGACACCCGATCGCCCAAACAGGCCTCGCCCCCATGAATACACGTCCCCCGTGGCTGCACAAACACATCTATCTTTTGTCAATCGACATTTCCCAGGTATAAAACATTCCGCAGCCTTTGTGTAAATTCCGAAACCTTCCAGACTCAACGTCCGAATTTAGGTAGCTCCAGCAAGTGCAATAAGAAACAAGAGAGGTGGACAATTGCTACGAATGGAGGGATGCATTCAGAAACTCTCAAATCTCTGCCGCGGAAAACTCCGCCAAGAGTAGGAACAAACTTGGATTCCTACACGAGTCACAGAAACTCGAGGGCTGCGTGTTTTGGGTGCTCAACCTCAACAGTAAGCTCCGTCATTCTGAAACACAGAAAAGAGTCTCATTCCTAAGGCAGTCAGTAGCTAAATGCATTCCGCTTGCATTGTTCCCGTCAGGACGCGCAACGTCACACTGATCTCACAACCTTGAAGAGTTACAAAGGTTTAGCGAGCACTTCAATTCCAGGATACATTTCATCCCTGGTTTCTCCTGTGGGGATCCCGTCACGATCTCATCAGCTTACGTCTAATTCAGTGCCATGTCCCGCAACAACCTCCACTTGTGTTCGACTCAGCACAGTAATCCCAGCTCTCGATCACAATCAAACACGAATTCTCCAACCTGCACAAGTGCAAACGAGAAGAGCTATCGAGACAAATGCGGCGATCATTACCTGTGAGAGCAAGAGTGTGAGCCTCTCCAGCAACAACTTGCACTACAGTACCCTTGGCATCCTCGGAAACTTCTCTTCTCGCCATACCTCTCCTGCCGATCCTTCTTCACAATTCTCCTCCAGCGCCTCCCCAACTTCCCTCCGATGTAAAATAGTCTTCCTACTACCTGTTTCTACCTTCGCAGCTGACCTCTCACTACCTGCGCTGCGAGTCATGTCCATAAGAAGCGAACCAACACACCAATCTCGCCTGCTCTTCCTCCGAGCTGCTCCATTACAGCCCTTCCCCACTCTTCACCACCACCATACATAGTCCAAGGAGTTCCATTCTCTACCCCTCTCACCCCCTTGGCAGAATCAGCACATCACCGCCAGCTGATCACCGCAGCTCAAAGGACGCAGCCACCTGTGCAGCAAGCATGTTCGTCGCGCAGTGCTCAGTCGTGATCATCCTGTTAAATTCTCGAGAGTAAAACTCGTTGAGCAGATCCCACGCTTGCTCTCTGACTGCCTGACACCCACACCCTACTGACACCCACAAATCACCACCAGACTGTTTTACCCAGAGCTTGCGACTGAGCACAGATATTCATACACCCGCACCGCATCACCACCTTGGGGAGGTATCCGGCGTGGCTGAGCCCGCGGATCACTCAGGAACGAAAGTCCAAGTTGAGCGGCGCCGAAATGGATCCAACCCCAACGCAGTCCAATCATCGCTGATAGGTGTCGCAGCCCGCGAGCAAACGGAGGATCGATCAGGTGCGGATTGGCCGGGTTTGGATCTGGGAGGACTTTTCACTGCAATTCGAATCACGTAGCGAGAGTGCAACCCCAGTGCCACCTGGCATTGCCGCTGCGATGAAATCTTTCAACTCAGTTAGTACATAATGACTAGTAAATCTAATACATTTTTTGTTTATTAAATTTAATTAACTGTAAAATATTTAATCATACAACTCTGTATTGTTCTAGACAGACAACTTTTAATTTGATTGTTGTATAGTTGTTGTGTTTGACAAGTAGTAATTAATGTATCTCATATACACAGGATTTCTTTTATAGGAAGGTATTAATAATCATCGTGTATAGTATTCAATAAATGATCTCTTTTTCTTTTTTGGATATTATCAAAAAAGTAATACCAGTCATCTTTTTAAATCTCCCTTCCAAAAGTAAATTTAGAGCGTAACTCTACTACACGTGTTTTTGAAAAAAGCAATTCATAAAACAACTGTGGACAAAAGAAGGCATAGTTGGTCCCACAGTTTGCTCAATGCTAACTTTTCATGAAGTAAAGCAACCTTTTATCTCAAAAGGATTGTGAACTTACTATTACTACTTTTGAAACTTTTGATGAATGCTAAACAAAATCACCCCAAAAAACTCGCAAACTTCACCCTTGAATGAGTGCGAACTTCTTCAACTTTGACCTCCAGAAGTACCCTTCATGGATTACCATAGGAAAAGGTAACGGCCTTCCTTCAATCCTGTTGCATGGGAGGTCTAGCATTTAGGTAGTTTGAAGAGCCTCTGATGAAGCAAGCCCTAAAAGTGTAAAAAAAGTGTTATGCTAGAATGAGAGAGAGCGTGCACTAGACAAAGTCAATAAAGATGAAATTCATGAAATGTAGTTAATGACACCCACCTAATTATGAGGTTTCTTTCTAAAAATAGTTACCCGAAGCAAGACTACCGTTGTAATTCTGATCCCTTCACGTGCTTTTCACAGTCTTTATGGCGCCTACACATCTTGTTACAACAACTGAGATGCTCACATTACATCATCACGTCGGGATCCGAAGTTGGGTTGCCTACGCTGCCTTACCTTGAACTTCTGCGAATATCATCTCAGGTGGCAGAAATTAGAACGATAAAGGAGGATGGGATCATTTGCCACCAAGACTTAGCTTTCTCGTTCGTCGATATCTGGTATCTGTAATAATCCTTCGAAATGACATCTGTTCTGACTCAGAACCCTTGACAGGTCTGCACGTGGAATGATCTGCACAACTAGGTAATACCTTTGAGGTCAGAATATCTACAACATGGATAACTTTTACAACGGAAAGGAATGAAGCTGGTGATGAGCGACACAAGTACCAGCATGGCCGAGATTGGATCCTTCTTGTCACAGGAGGAACGCTTGTTGTTGTTCCTGTTCTTGTACTCAACTTCGGTGGTGGGTTGGGGCTGCTTCTCCTTGGTGGATATTTCCTGCATTTTCCTGGTATCCATGTTGTCGCGAGAGGAACTGTAAGATACTCTATGTATCCGAACATGGGACAAGGATCGGAATGCAGTGAGGTTGGTTCTGGTCTAATCATGCGTTCAGAAAAACTGACAGAAACCTTGTGGAAGAGGGGACAGCTTGCCTAACTGATAAGCTACGGTGTGTGAAAATCCTAGGTATCTTTGAAAGTGCACGTCATGGCAGGTATGACGAAATCCATAAGTATTGAATTTAAATCATGGCAAAGACATGCAGACTGGAATATATTTAAATTCTGATTTCTGGCTCATCCAAGTTCGGCCCAAAATTTTGTTCCAAAGTTAGCACAACATGGTGGAGGTAGCCCTATCATAAGCACTCAAATCTATACTCACTACATGATTTTTGCTTTTCAAGCCTAGAAGTAAGTTTTCTCCATTACTATACAAAATTGCTCACCCGCGTAGCTGATAAAAAATTCATAATCCTAATAGGTGTTCGCCAAATCTGGCATTACGTGTTCATCTGGCAATCCATTACCCAGGTCGAGAGACTTGATGAGCCCTTTCCAATCAACTCCAACGATCCACAGCAATTATGCTGCGTCAGCTGGATAATAGATCATCTGATACTTAATGCTAACCAAGAATTAGATAGGCTTGATCTTGAAGTGAAGACCGATCAGCGAGAAGACAAAGCATTTCAAATCCTGCACAGTAAAATCATGGTAAGCGGATGAGAAAAGTTTACATGCACCATTCCTCAATACAACCGTCAGAACAATGTAGACATCTAATACGGGCAGAATCCGCCAACTAAACATAGGAATGTAGAATCTCTAACAAAGTGAACAAGGAAACACTACGAAAGACCTGGAAATATGGAGGAATCTCGGAAGCCGATTAATAGCTACATAGATTGCCCTAACAAATGACTCCAATATCAATTGTGCAAAGGATACTCCAAAATGCTTGTTGATCATCAGTTGATGTACAACCTAACACCTACTTGCACAAGGTAGTAGAAAATTCGAAGGCCTTCAGGATCTTTGCTGCTCTGTACGTCAAGCAGAGAACCAATTTTGGATGTGGTGAATGAAATATGCTCATTTCCCATCACAATTTCCAGCTCTTGTCATCCGATTCGGTCGGGCTCAGGCCAGTTGTTGTCGTCTTCCGTTAAAATCTGGATTAAGAGTCAGCTGAAAGTGAGAACTTGAAAAACAATTTGACACTTCGAGCTCTTTCCAAAGCATGATCCAATCACAAAACTCTTCAAACCTAAACCCTGCACGAATTGATCCACCACGAATCCATATCAACTGTCAGCTTGCCAAACATCCATCACATTATTTCAGTGTTTTAAATTGCCACTGGGAACCTTTCCTTTCATTGCAATACAATTATTCCATTCCAGCCACAATTCAGTATATGGAACGAAGAAAATATCTGACTCCAAATAATCAAATTTAAAGAGGAAAAAAATTGACGTATTCTAATCTGTAATAAAAAAAGAAATTTCAATGAAAAAAATGACAGCACGTTAATGGCAAAAACCCTTCCAAGGAGCAGAAAACCCTAATTTAGCTACGTCATGGGCACGGTTTTCAAGTCAAACTCAAACAAGAAGAAACAATGACGAGCAAAGACCTCGCTGTCAGTGATGATGCGGCGGCACTCCTGGAGCGCGGCTTGAGTAAGAAAGACCTCCTTGCGAATCATGGTATCGTTCTTATAGTTGGAGTTGTTGGCATAGCGGAGCTTGGCATCGGGACGGAACTCGAACTCCAAAAATTCATGGCCGAACTTGCCCTTGTGACCGACATAGTAACGCACATAGAATTCGCCTAACTCCTCTGCGTGGACTGCAGCCGTCGCTGCCTCCCGTCACCAACCTTCCATGCAATCGCGGCACAAATCAATGCAATGCATCCTTCTCCACCACTCGTGAGGCAAATTTTTACAAGTGGAATTGAAGCTTTCTCCCGTTTGAATCCCAGTTTCATATTGATAACCTGGAGGCCGTAGGCGGATACTAACCCATTTGCGTGCCCCGGGTCCGGGTATGTGTCTCCAGGGTCAAGGCTAAGTGTCTAAGTTTTACTGAAATTGCCTCATTATACATTTACATCAGGACTATTTATTTTTAATTTGAATTTTCTCTGTTATACTCGAGATTACGGCTAAAAATACTTAATTTTATCATTACTATTCTAAGACTGTTCACTACCTACTATTTCTGATACTTAATGCTTTGTTGATTTTTAAAATCATATAAAATGCTTTTAAGAATTATCTAAGACATTATATTCGTTGGGTGATGAATATTCAAACCAATTAAATTGATAGTTAGTTTTTATATTCTAAATTCCGATTAAATATATATTTATTCATATTAATGCATATATTTCTACTATATGTTCAATTTAATCAAGTCAAATCTATTCAATCATATTAAAATGTTGATTTTACCAAGATGTTAACTTATTGTTCACTTATCTGTTCAAAACAACAAAACAAAACAATGCAATACAACAGTAGACATGTTTTTTAAAAAGGAAAGTTCAAAGAATACAAATTTTTTTAAAAGGGAAAGTTCAATTCATGAATATACACATATATCATTTACAGTCTATAAATAGAACACACATATTAAACTCAACCAATTTGTATACATCTGAATTACACAGGATTGGTTGTAATGGCTAGGTAACGATTCATCTTCAAATTTAGTCCCAAACATTTCTACAATGCATGAATCAAATGACAATTATCTGAAAATCTTAAAAGATCACAGTATAATACCCACCAATCTGGAAGAGCACTTGGCTATTATTATTTGTTTTCTTTTCTTTTTTGGTTTGTTTTGTTTGTTTCTATTTTCGTTTTTCACATTTTTCGCCCACGAAGTTTAATTTCTCTCTTTTAGTGTTGATGAAACTTGCCACTTGTTGCTGGAACTTTTGAAGAGTTTCCAACTTGGTCTAAAAGTAAAAGGCTAAGAATTAATCGGGTATTAGCGGATATCACGATGCACCGAGGTCCGGGTATGGTAAGACGACGGAGTGACGACGTAAGATCCACGCACAGACATCGTCGACCTGTTTTCTCTTCTTTGAACTGTTCGCTTTCCCTCTCCTTCCTCGATTGATTGTTGTGTCGGTGGGCAGTTTTGGAGCGGGAGGCAGCGATGGCGGCAGCGCACGCCGAGGAGCTGGGCGAGTTCTATGTGCGTTACTACGTTGGCCATAAGGGCAAGTTTGGTCACGAATTTCTGGAGTTCGAGTTCCGTCCCGATGGCAAGCTCCGCTACGCCAACAACTCCAACTATAAGAACGACACCATGATTCGCAAGGAGGTCTTTCTTACTCAGGCCGCGCTCAAGGAGTGCCGACGCATTATCACTGATAGTGAGGCAAGTGTCCCTTTCCACATTTTTTTTTTAATTAATCTTTGAGGCTATGTACATTTCAAGGTATGGTTAGGGTAGTACATGTTAGTTTAGGGTTTGGGGAATAGTTCGCTGTTCTTGCGCTGGCTTTCTGTCCCTCCATTTCCTAGGAGCTCTTTGATATTTAAGGCGTGTGGATATTAGTTGCAGTGGTCGGGCTGGTCACTCGCGACCCTGTGCTCCCATGTCTTGGGCTTTGCTTGAACCTTGGGACTCTCTATGTTAGCTCATCTTGTTTTGATTCTTTCTTGAGTGGGGATAGTGAAATGCTGGAAGCATATTAGCAACTTGGCAATTATTAGGTTGCCGACCATTTGGGTCCCCTGTTATCTGATCGCTCTGATGTTTAATCCTGGATTTTTTTGGAAGTGAGGCTGTTTAGTTATGAAGAATACGACGTCACTGATTAGAACACGGCTTTACTTAATTGTAGTGGATAAATTTTACTCCAACTGCTGTTCTTTGGATTCTTCAGATATTGAAAGAAGATGATAACAACTGGCCAGAACCTGATAGAATTGGACGGCAGGAGCTCGAGATTGTGATGGGGAACGAGCACATATCATTCACTACATCAAAAATTGGTTCCCTTCTTGATGTACAGAGCAGTAAGGATCCTGAAGGTCTTCGAATTTTTTACTATCTTGTCCAGGTGCGTTTGTTGAAGAACTGTGTTACCTCTCTGTGCTGGACTTCTACGAAGCTGTAACTTTAGGGTACCCCTTCTAGCACTTGCAGGTCCTTTGCTTAAAATTTACTGGAAGTAATCTAAGGTAGAGGTGTTGTGCGTTGGGTTAGAGCTTGTGTAAGCCGATGATTGTCTTGTAACGCTGATTTTGGCACTACTATTTTGCAGGACTTGAAATGCTTCGTTTTTTCGCTCATTGGTCTGCACTTCAAGATCAAGCCTATCTAAGTTTTGCTCCCATGATTGTTATCAAGGGTGGATGTCGTTGTAATTTTCAAGGTTTTCAAGGCCACTGAATTGGGCAGAGCAGTTCGTACGCAATAACGTTTTTATACCGTCAAATTGCTACTGGATGTAGAATCGTGTCAATGTGCGCGACCGGGGGTTTTTCTGTTTCAGTCCTACTGTACATTGTTTGCTCCTGATTAATGGGCAAAGCTTCTAATTCTATGTTGTGACTCGGGGTTATCCCAGTTGTAATCAATCAGACAGTACACCACATTTTCAACATCGTTAGCTCTTTTAACCATTGCATAGTCCTTGTGGATTCATCCTGTTCGATTACAATGTACATTGGTTGGACTATGAATGGCGTTCTGGTGTGACGATGATGCGTTTACGTCCACTACGTTGGCCAGTCTACATTGTCCCACCTTTAGTCTTATTGAATGTTATTGATCAAACTCACAATAAACCCTATTTGACAGCGAAACAAATTGCTACTTCAGCAGACCCTGAAGTTATCTTTTTATTTAATTGTATTTCTTTATTTGTTTATTTCAATAACAATGCAGAAGCAATATAAACAACTTTCAGTGGAAAGTTTCAGGTGTTCGTCACTCTCAAACACAAATTTCGACTGTTTTTTATTTCTAACTTTGATGAAAGCATTTGATCTCAAAGTCTTCAGAATTTTCAAACGTTCAATGACAATGCTTTCAAATATTTTATCCAATGTGTCAGACACCATATGTTTTGATGCACAATATGTTTTACATATTATTCTAATTTTTTAGTCTTTAGACAAAGAGAATGCTATATGTTAATGTGTCTTTTATACAAGTGATATTTCAATTATTTTTTTTCTTTTTTAATTTAAAAATGTAATATTTAATTAATTATTATGAGTAATAAGAGCCTCATTTTGTTAATGATAAAATGTTTGTTATAGATTGGTTTGTTGAAATGGCTTCAATTATATGTTGGTTAGTTGTCATGTGCTTTAATTTTCCATTTAAAAAGTACTACAATTAAGCAATTGTGATTTTACATGATGGTATCTACTTTTAAAAAAAAAAAAAACACTTTATTGTGGTCTTACAATTGTTTACATTATTAATACAATCTCCATTATAAAAGTCCATTTTATGAATATATATTTTTAAATATACAATTTGAATTTTAAAGCATGGTTTAAATATTGTATTATTTTCTCCATTATCGTCTATTATATGGTCTATTCTTTACATATGTTGGCTCATTATACTCATTTAACATTTAAAGTCATTTTGTATGCTTACAATAAAATACATCAACAATATTGCTATGGCTTTCTATAAGGTGTTCTTTAATTTGCTTTTTTTTATCTTTTTAAACTTTTTATTTAATTATTTCATCTAATTGACTTTAGCATCAAGGGATGTGTTGATGAATTTGCATTCCTCCATATTTAAAAACCTTGACTTGAGCATTTGCCTAAAATAAGTCTTATTTGTTTACATTGTTTCAAGTTACATTATTTTAAAAGCAAAAACACAATTATAATAGCATATAATATGGTTTTTTTGCAACTACTACTATAATATGAATATAAATCAATAGCTAAATACAAAACAATGTATTACTAGAATTAAGATGCAAATTTATAAAAATCTAATAGAATATCCAAAAAAAAATGATAAACAAAAATAAAAAAATAAAAAAGACAAAAATTAAAAATTAAAAATTAAAAAAACAGAACAAAAACCTTATTAGTTAGACAACAAATAAGAATTGAAGAAAGAAGTGATAAGACTAAAGATGGCTCTAGTGACTAATTTTAAAGATCATATTGACTTAAAATATATAATTAGAGTTAGAAATAAGATGCCAATGATGTCATTGTAGACAAATCACATGAAGGCATGTATAATCTAAATATTATTATATTTGATGATTAAAAATAATTTTGATTATATTTTCTAGTTTTATAATAACAAGTATATAGTTATTTCAATCTTAAATTTTTAGTTTTGATGTGTAGCCAATATAAAACCTTAATGTGATTGGTTTTGTTAAAATGTTGATGTAGAAGATATATTGTGGTCCATCTAAGAATATCTGAATGATGTTTTGTGAGTAATAATCAACATTAAGGAAGGATTAAATGTTCTAATTGGTAATAAAATTTCTATTGAAATTTAATTCTAGAATCTAGAAAAGTCCAAAAATTATTAGTAAGGGTGAAATTTTTCATTATATAAAAGAAAAAAACCATCATACTAGACAATGACAATCTTCTTTTATGTTGTAAGTATTTTTTAGTTGCATATTGTATGTTAGGGACATAGTCTTTAGAACCTTCTAGAGACAAGCTTCTAGAACATTCTAGAAGCAAGTCATTGGAACCCTTTAGAATATTCTATAAAGATTTCTAGAAGATTCTCTAAAGATTCCTTTAGAAGGTTCTAGAAGATTCTTAGAATATTCCTAGAATATTCTACTAGATTCTAGGAAGTTGCTTGAGAAGCTTCCTGGTTAAATAGAAGTCGCTTGAGAAGCTTCGTAGTTTAGCGGAAGTAGCTCGAGAAGTTTCCTATCTGGTAGTATATATAGGAGTCGAGGTTGAAGGGTTCTTCAGTCTCGACAACACATCTCTTGGAGCTCTAGCTCACTTCTCTGGTGTTGGCCTTGTACTCATTTGCATTAATTTAGTTCTTTCCAGTTCTTCGTGAACTTCTTGTTTAGATTTCTAGTTTGTATTTTGTGTCCGTGACATTATAACATTAAAAATTACCATGTTCCAATATGTTTTAAAAGATGAAAATACTTAGAGATAAACACACACATATATATACATACATATATATATATATATATATATATATATATATATATTTCTACTACTGTATTCTTATAGTAGAAAAATATTACAACAAGGTTTAAAATTATTCAAATATATTCTCAATTATAATTCTATTTTGGAATTATTTTTCTTTTAATTTTAAAAAGTTGAAATCTAATTTTTTTATTAAAAATTTAAATATATATATATATATATATATATATATTAAAAAGAAAAGAAAATATTAAAAATATTATACAACTTGTACCATTAAGATATATTGAACACATTAGTTAAGAATTTTGATTCCTTGATAAATAATATAAACTCAAAATTTTATTTTATAGATATCATATGTTACAAATTAAATGTTATTATAATTTATGTCTTAGTTTTGATCCAACTTGTTAGAAATACATCTATAGATTTTTAGTAGAAATTAGAATTTGTTGAAATATAGCATATATAAAAAATATTCCTATTAAAATGCCATAAAAATAAAATATAAAATGGCATAAAACTTTTTGCTTATCTTGACAAAATATATGGAAGCAAGATATTATATATAAAATGTGCATATATAGTAAACATATACATACCATTATAAAATTATTCTATATTAGAAATTAATATTAATTTAAATTTACAAGCACTGTCAAGATATTCTAAAAGATTTATGATGTTTATTTATTTATTTATTTAAATCTAAGGATAAAATCTTTCTATATAAAATTATTAAATTAGAAGCTAATGAAAAATTGAGGCTATTAAAAGCTACTTTAAAGAAATATATTTGACATTAATGTATCAAGCAATACTAACTGCCACCAAAGGTTAAGTTGTTTAAATTTTAAAAAAACTATACAAAGATAAATTGGTACAAAGTAAGGCACTTGTGTATTTGGAGGTTTTAACTTTTTTGACAAAGAGACAAAATTTTTTTATTGGAAGAATTAAAATATCATAAAGAATCAAATTTAATAAATATACAAATCTTAAATTGATTAATAAAATTCTAAAATTTAATATTTTTAAATGTTCCATTTAGTTATAAAAAAGACCACTTATTTTTTAAATCTATAAAAAGATATATTAAAAAATATTGACATGTTAATTTTTTATTTTAAAAATACTATGTGCTATAAATATACTAATATTTAAAAAAATATATACCAAGCTTAGACATAGTACTTGTAGAATAATTTTATTGCTAATGGAAGATTTTATAAAGAAATTGTGTACTAATAATATATGGGATTATAACATAGGGTATTGTCTAAAAAACATAATTCTATTATAAAAGAATTATTAAATATTAAAACTAGAAAATTGACAAAAAATATTATACTATTAAGTCCTAAATATTAAATTTATACTTAAGTGCTTTAATCCCATCCATAAATGATGTTCATTGAAGCCACTTGTCTAAACCAAATAGTACCTATTTTTTAAAAAAATATATCTAAGATAATATCTTAGTCTTTAAAAAAATATTAGTAGGTTTAGAAATTCAATAAGATTAATTTTTTTATTATTTTAATTAAAATTTCTAAAATATATAATAATATATAGTGGTATTTTTAATCTTTATGATACCAAAAATAAATTATTTAATCAAATCCACTACTACAAATATAATGCATTTGGTAGGATTAAAAGCTATAGTTTGTACAAATAAAAACTTTACTTTTTTAATTCTTTATTAAAAGACGAATAATACAAGGACATAAAATGGTACCATTTCTTTATTATTACTAAAATAACTTTAGATTTAAAATTTCAAGAAGAAATATTATATATAAGAGTAAATAGCATTAAATTCTTTTATAAAAATAACATATTTTAGCTAATGTGCCAATAATTTGATTCTTACTTTCAAAGAAAGAAATAGATAAATTAACAAGATAAGTAGCATTTTACATTAATTTTATCTTAGATTACAAATAAATTGATTTTTTAAAATAATATACTACAAATTTAGAAATTACTTCCATCATAGTAGACAAACTAATTTGGATGGACATAAGCATAGGCAAAGAACACTAAAATTACAAAACTTTTAGAAATATTTTGACTTGATATATATATATATATATATATATATAAATATAAATATATATATATATATATATTTTATTATTATCTAAAAATTTTAAAATTAGATTATTAATATTCAATATACATTAATGTTATAAGTTGAATAAACTTTCTTTTTTATATTATTTTATTGTTGTATGGTTTAGATGTTTAAAGACATTCATAAAGTTTAGAAGTTTAAAGATAAACTTCTACAAAAAAAATGTAGTGAATCCATGGCAATTATCAAGGTAATATGTCATTTATATTACATATTTGAATTAGAAGGTGGATTGGAGGTTATTAATTTAGAATAAGCATTAACAACTTTATAAGTTAAATAAATATTAATGGCATTATAACCATTAAGATCAAAGATTTAAAATTTCATTAAAATATAGGCTTATGCATATGAGATTATACAAAGAATGTGTACAGTGACTTGATTTTAATTCAATTTTTTTCTACATCACAAAAATAAAAAATAAGATTAAAAAATTAGTCTAAATTAGACAAGATTTAATAGGCTATATATATATATATATATATGTTGGAATACAAAAAAAATCCTTAATTGGTCAATCAATTACTTTAAATTACTTTTAAAGAAAAAAGTCTTGTTACTACATCTTATTTGGCATTATGAAACAACAATTGATGTTTGAAAACATCATCACAATCTAAGATATTGTTGGATTGTCAATTGAGCCGTCTTTTGGCAATCAAAAGAATATTACACATCTTTTAGAAATGTGCCCATGATAGGAGAATTCGGAATTGGACTACTTATGTTCTTAATAAACTGGTTACAAGTTTAAAACATTGGAACCATAAAAAATAATCACATAAAAACAAACTATATTTGCTAAGAAATTCTTTGTAAGATTCAAAAGCTTTAACTTGATTTGGCCTTTGTTAGAAAATATATGTTTATGGACCATGTAGATTCAATGCAATTCAAGAATCTCTGATTGGGGAAATATGGAATGATGTAAAGATATGGAAACTTTTATGATTAGGAATCTTTGACCATGACAAAACTATGTGGAAAAATTCCAAGCTATTTAAAAACCCATTTCTTGAATAAATAAATACTTGTGAATGTCCCTTGATTAACTCTTCATCGTGTGTCTATTTCAAAAAACATTATTATATGTATGGTCTGGTCTGGTGGATCAGGGAACAAAAGGGGGACGCCAACAGCCACGTCACTCGCAGGGGGCACTGTCATGGTCACCAGCATCCGACGTGGCAGTGGGATTCACTTACTTTTTATAGACCTAGATCAGGGCAAGGGGAAACATCGGCGCCGCAGCAGCGGGCAGGGCAGGGATAGAAATAATCTAGCGTCGTCGTCGTCGTCGTGGGCATCGGCGACGATGGAGCCACACAAACTGCTCCTTCCCCTCCTTCCTCTCACTCCCCTCACTCCCTCCTTCGTGTAAGTGTGTGGAGATGTTCATGGGGACCAGAATAGGAATTGTACGCTGATGCGTGCGAGCTGACATGGGTGCTGATGCGGATCCAGCACGCTGCGCGCCGTTCATCCTAGGCCCTTCATATGTAAAGCGTGGTGGGCTGTCGACAGTGATGATAAGTGATGCAGTGGCGGATCGGCACACGCTCGTGCCATTCCGTTTCTGGATCCCGTACTGCCCCTCGCCGTACCTTCGATCCTGGGTCGATGTCCCACTCCGAGGTTGGGTTCCCTTGCGACCGGGAAATGCCCCGGTCGGGTGAGGCATGTGTCATGATAACTCATGGAGCATAAACGCGTAACGCGACGAGGTCACGAAAGTGGAGGGATGTGCAGCGGCGACCCCAGAGCGGATTCCGGATCTCTGTTTGGGGTAGTGGTGGTATCATGCGTCGTGACAGCGTTCTCATGCGGGTGGTCGACGAATATGAATTGTGTTCCTACTCTGCTGGACGCGGCAGACTGGTCCGACAGGTTGGTACTAGAGCCGGAGACTTTAACGGTGAACTCCTCACAGCTGTTTGGAATTCTGATATCTCCCTCGCACGTGAGCAGTTTCAGAACAATCTTCAGCTTGTGATGAATCTTTCGGTGAGCTGCAACGTTGTAGTTAACTGGCGTCAGGCTCTTCATTCGCTGGCCGCAACATAGCATTGCACGATGCTGGGAGCAGAACCACTGATGGTCATATCCACTTTCGGAGCGAAAGAAATGAAAAAGAAATTAACAACGATTAAAAGCACTTTAAATGCTTTTGAATATTTACTATTTACAGTTGGTTTTTGATGTGATCTCAAATATGTTGGATGATACAGTATCTATTGAGAATATATTTTTGGATTTAACGTAAGGTTCAATTTGTTCAAAGCGGTAATTCCTTAGAATGTTAAGCAGACGTGAAACTTTGAGTAAAAGGAATATAGCGTGTTCTTCAGACACACAAAACTCGCGAGCAAACGCAAGAGGAATTAGGTGAATGACTTGAGTGAGTCAATCACCAAAAAGAATAAAAGAAAAAAGAAAAAGAAAACATAGGCAGAACTAACTCGTTTTTTTGATGTCGATTTTTGAAAGTGTAAGCAAACTTTAAAAGACCTCCGCTGGGTGACATTCATATTACTCCACGAGACCTAAGATCAGAAGAGAATCCGAGAGCCTTTGGTCATGATGACTGTAGTTTACTATTTGTTGCTTACTTCAAAAATGTCTTGAAGAGAACGTCCACTTCAAGATGCTCTCTTCAGCCGCAGTTGACGACAGTTCCGGCCACTGCTAAGCAAACTATATTCCGTTTACTTTTCGTCGAGATAAAACCGGAAGGTTAACGGGCGATGCCTCCAGATCTGTCTTATCAAACGTGCACGCAATTAGGTCATGTCCAGGCTGGAGCGGACTCTAATGAACTCTTCAATACATACTCTGGATCTGTACTTGGGTGCACTTTGCCGATCACCCCTGATGCGCCATGTCTGCACATCTTGTCGTTAGAGTCCATTTCTGTAGGAAACAGGACACCTACTCTTAGCACGATTGAGGATATGGGACGGATTGAGTCCTATTAGCGCATTAGCGCTTTTTCGCCCAAGGGGTTGAATCCTGAACATGGGAATGGGGAGCAACAGCCGTGGACATGGTGGGCTCCTGGTTAACCCATTCATGTTCTGTTTGGTGCAACCTCCTGGCTTCCTCGCTTGGTTACCGCATCGACCATGCAATAAGTAGCAAATTTGGAACTCATTCTGCTGTAACATGCGCAGATTCCTTGTCTCCAGTCTCAGTTACCAGCTCGGTTTGCTCTACAAGCCTTGTGTTCATTCTCTAAAGTTTCTCGGGCCTTCTTCTTTTTTCCCTTTGTATGTGCTTTTTGACTCTTGGCTCTTGGCATCCGTTGATCAGTTTGATCTATAGCAATCGGTTGTTGTAGTCTATATCGTTCCTGTGTATCCTGTTCTGCAATCGTAGCAAACTATTTTGTTCAGGAACTTGCCCAAGGAGGGTGCGCTGCTTCTCCAGGTGGAGCTTTGCAAAGAATTTTTTGATTTCCCCTGAGAACGGTTTGATATAACTGTTCTCAGATCATAACTCACTGTGTTGACGGCTGCTGCACGTTAACATGGACGTGGTTCTCTTCGTATTAGTAGTAGTTGTCGAATTGATTCTCAGCTATCAACTTCTGTGCTCTTTGCCGGTCCTACTATTCAATTCTGGACATCATGTTTGTGAATCCGTGCTTGAATTTGTTTTAAGTTTTGAGGTGAATGCTAGAGAGTCATTAGGCTATCACGCATGTCTCTGAAAAGTCATGCTTACACCTTACGAAGATATCATTATCTGTATTGAAGCAGGATCTTAGAACCTCCAAACGGCAGAATTGAAAAAAGGTTTGCTCCCACTTCGCATGGTCCTGAGCACCTTGCAAACTGCCCAGTGGAATACGCATGCAAACGGATTACCGTCTGTATTGCTTAGGGAAATCAATCCCAATTGATCACGGCACTAAGAGCTAAGATCTCGCAAAATTGATTCGGAAGGTAATTGTAGTTGCGCTTGTGATCGGTTTTTGAAGTCTTTTCACACGTTCACACGCACACAGTACTATATATACATATATGTCTGTATGTACGTTTGCAGTATCATTTGGAGTATCACATTTTACGAAAGGGTGTTGACTTTTTTTGCAGGTGTCGCTTTGGGTGTCGAAAGCGTTGGGAGGTTTTAATGCTCTGTCGCTCACTTACATCTTGGAGTACTGCATCTTCACATTCGTCAGCTTTCGCCATCTGTTATCTCATCCACTGCCCCTGCGCGGCATTTTGAAACGGGTGCATGTCTGGCATCTTCAGATAACCACATGATCATGTTCATGCGGATCGGTCGCCAACTCTCTTACGGAGAGCATAGTGTGGTTTGATAACAGTGGTGCAGAAGCTCTGCGAAGTTGAAGATGCAGCACTACAAGAAGTGCGTGAGCGACGGGCTATATGAAAGACATGCTGTCGTTGGCTCTAAGTTGCGTAAACACTGTTGTTGGTTCCAGCATCTTCCTTCGGCATTGTCTCAGACTCGAAGATGCCAATTCAGCACCCAACTGTTACTTTATTCCGTTGTGCATAGATGCCCAGATACATTATTGGGTTCAGAAACTGAGCCGACACTGACACAAAGTTGTGGACGCCTCAAAGCTAGGAGAACCGCTGATTTGGATCTAGACACATGGTTTAATCCAGCAGCTTGGCAGACTCTCTCAATTCCTCCCACCTGGTCAGTCATCCATGGCGGCGTCAATACGTAGGTTCATCCATACTACTGCAGTGCATCGTTTCTCCTTCTCTCTACTAGTCTCCTTAGTACCTATATATAAACCAGAGCTAGTGGTGTGTGACCAAAAACCTGGTCGCTCTGTGGCGTGCCTGACCTTTTATTTCTTTTTTTCGAATTCTTAGATATGCAGTTCACTGTAGCTGGCACAAAATTATACATCAATATGGAAAAGTGTTTGTTGACGTGTTGGGATTCGTTTGCTGGAGCGCTTTGCGGATGGAGTAGGTCACATGGTCCCGACATCCACGACACGCTAAATACGCTGTCGACGAGACAAACGTCGCTAGCAGTCGAAAAGAATATTTCTGGACGCCTTAAACTTCGCAACAGTTGGATGGAAAAGCCTTAATTATCGCCTCGATCGGTTAGGCTATAACTGCGGTTGCTTAGTCCCGGATTGAAGTCTGCTATGAAGGAGTTGTATTTAGGATCCAATATGGAGCCTATGTGACTCGTTCAGGTGCATGTAATCTACATGAAGTAGAATAACCTATGCACTTGGGTCTGCAGCAGGATCAAAATCTTTCACTGTTTGTGCGGTAGTGCATGGTCTTGCATATGACATAGAAGATACGCCAATCAGTCCATAATACATAATGGGTCTGGAATTTGTGACTAATTTTCTTTAGCTGATTACCACCAAGGAGGAACGTAGATTATTGAGTTGTGAATGGGGAAGATCAAGAAGCAAGTTCTTAGAGGTATACGGTTAAATCCGTTGCAGTTCATTCTTTACATGTTAGATTGCTTTTCAGGAAAATCATTCACGTGATTCTCAGGTAACTACATTTTAGTAAAGATGACTTTTTTGACCTTCCACATTGCACGATTGCCACTGTTAACAATATGTGTCACCGGAGATCCATGAGAAATGCTCGCAGCCAGCGCATCAGTCATGAAATATTACTTTGCGGTAGCAGCATCTCGCCTTGACGAATTCGTATCGTGCGTTGTACGCAACGTGAACCTTCGATGGAATGTAGGACCATAAATCTAGCTGGCGCATGCATTGCACATCAATTACGATTCTAAAAGTTTTCGTTTTCTTAAGCTGGTTGAGAAGTTGGCGGACACAGCAAAGTTTGGTTTTGTATCTAGAAACTCAAAACAAGGGATTAACCAACTATTGATTACTTAGCGACAAATCATACTCACAGTGAATGCTCAGTGAAACAGCATGTATCAGGATATTGAGATATGAGGTGGGAGGTGGGAGGATGACAGTATCTTGAGAGCATGATGCATAGCCTCGTCCAGCGATCCTTCTGCATCGATTCTTATCGCCTTAGCTACGACCTTTAGACTTAGCTGTAAGTCTCTCAACATTTCACGAAGTGCTTCTGCACTTATTCATTTGGAATTCACCGCTCGAATTTAATACATTTGCGCGTACTCCAATTCGTCAATAAGACGGATATGCATGTTTGTGTGCGCCACGCAGGCAAACAGTCAGATCATGCATAGTGTGTGGTTGCCACAGAACTAAGGATCTAGCATGTACAGTGGAGGAAATTGAGCAGATGTACAGTCCGTACACAAACTATTCTTGTATCCTGCGCGAAGAGAGGCATCAAGAAAGGATATAATTCTGAAATTTTAATATTTTCTACCATTTTTAAGGCACTGTTTGAGATTGACGTACAGCATCGATCCTGAGGTTCAGTGTAGTTTAGGATCCTCACGATCGGAAGGGTAGGAAGAGACTCCTCTCCGACTGCAGATGCCAGGTCCCATCTAGCGTCGAGAACTGGAGGTAACTTTCTCGGTACAGGTCAAGTAATTACAGACTGAACACGCTGTGTACTTACCCGCTGATGCAGTGTCCTCTCCGCCTCCCTCGGGGAATGTGGTGTGTCTCAGCTCTTGTAACTGGCATTCGATTAATGATTATTCCATGTCACAAACTCATTAATGACCAAGTAATTATTAACCGGATTTTACTCAAAATCCGTATACTACGATTACTCACAGCAATCTTAAACTTCTTCTTTACCAACGAATATCGACGTCTTCCTGTGTCCGTATGCCCGTGTTCAGTAGTTCATATACATGGTCCACAACTTATCACAGACTGCAAGACAAAACTGGTGAGATTGTATACTTAGTATCCTCTGCAGGGGAACCTCGTGAATAGCAAAATTGTTTGACATTAGGTTTCCATTCGAATTCCGACTTAGATTCCAAATGAGCTTGAACGCACTGTACCAAGAAGTCAGTTTGTGTGTACGCAATACGTCAAATTCATGTGTCTTGAAGATTGGGAACATAATTCCAAAATAATTGGTAATCCACTGTTGACACAGAGAAGGCGACACATGACGCTCTAGATTCCGGGCGAGAACAATAGAATTAACCAATTCGGAGTGACTAAACTGTCTGAGATTCCATGCGTTTTTTCAGATAAGGCTAAGAGATCAAGTCACGCCAATGCATTCGACACACCTGAGTTGAATGGTATCAGAAGCACCAACGCGAAGACTGGTCTGGACCACTTCTTCAAACACGAGTTTCTCAACGTTTGCTTAATTGCCGGAGCCTTCGTGAGAAACTGTCATAGTCCTATTCACGACGCTGTATACCTCTTCTGCCCTTTACCGAGTAAGCTCAAAACAAGCCACGCGGACAAACACCAGCTCACACAATCATACTGCTACACTGTTGGAACAGCTCCCTTGAATTGTCGCGACTGTCATCACTACATGTCATTGCTTGAAAGCAAGGAAGTCCACCACATACACACACGAATCTCATCATACAATGACTTGGCCTTCGGAAACGCAGTTCAAAGTGTGTCAACACTGACAAACTGCCTCCTGATAGCCACCCAAGCGTTCAAGTCGTTCTACCACAAGTGGATCAGTCCCAGCTTCTAGACGATTCAACCGAGCATGGAGGACTCTCTCATGACTGCCACAAACTGTGACTGCTTCACCATGGCAAACATTCTGGAAACGATACAGTAGATCGTCAAGCTGGAATTTGGCCTGCTCAGGCGATGAATCACAGGGAACCCATGTGGTCTGATCCATCAACCCTGCGACGACTTTGCGTTGAAGCTCTTCGGTGCCGTCGGTACTGACACCGTCGTGGCTCGTTTGCGGCACAGCTTGTGCTTAGAAACCTGTCTTTGATAACATTTGTGTGTGTGTGTGGTATGCATACTGTTTTCTAATATATGTGTGTACATATGTATGTATGTATAGTTTTTTTTATTTAGTGAATGTAACGTGATGTCGTTCTTTCGTGATAAATTGTTTCTTTTCAAGGAATTCAACTATAACGTTTCATAGCCTGAGGTGATGATTTGCAGATCTGTGATATCATTTCATGGCAACATACTCAAAGTTTACGTGTTTTGTATCAAATCGATATGAATAATATGTAGTTTAGGCGTATGCTTAAAGCAAACAGAATTTATTTATTTTTATTTATTTTATTTGTTTTTATTTTTTAATATTTGCATCTTATTATGTTTTTTTTCCTTGAAATAGAAGTAGATTAAACTAAAACCCTTCTTTTTTTCGTTTTCTTTTTTCTTTTTTGTTAATTTAATCAGATTTAATTGTGAATTGAAATGATTTTATAAAAATGATTTTAGAAGAACTTTCAGTCTCAATTAAATAAGAGGATTGAACTAAAATAAGATTGTTTTACAAAATTGTTATTTTTTAACTCATTTTGAATGAAAATTTTGACTATTTGAATAAATTTTTGTTCATTTTATTGATATATATTAAAAATAAAGAATATTATAACTATAATATATAGCTTATTTTAAAAAAACTATAGATATTATAATTTTAATTTAAGTTAAAAAATATTTATTTTACTAATTAATATTTAATTTTAGAGTTGCATTATCTTTAAAAATTAAAAAATATAGAATTTTTTTGAAACAAGAGTAAAAGCGTGCCAAAATTTATTTATCTTAATTTAATAATTTTTTTATAGTATCATATTTTTTTACTCAATATTATTTCTTTGATTTTAATAAATAATTAGTTATTAGTATGTGTCTTAAAGTCTTTGCTTTGGATTAGGTGAAAAATAAAAAAAAACCAATTGAAAGAAAAATACAATAAGGAATATCATTTGTCAAAGTTAATAATGCCTTGTGATAAGGTAGCAATTCAAACAATCATTTAATAGCCTACATAGATAGATAAAAAATTGTTATTAAATGATTGTTTGATATTTAATTTTTTTTTAATACTAGTGATAAATTTTGTATATGCTCTAGTAATAATTTTATTATAAATAATATTCAATAAAAAGAAATTTACAATAAGACATGCATAGTTGCATAAGCCTCTTGCCATATTATACAACACCATTATATCTGCTTCAACCTTCACAACTAAGTGATGAAGAAGTATTATATTTGAAATCAATGTGTTAATAAAATTCTATTAGTTGAATATTATGGATTTTATATTTTGCATTTTTTTTTTTTTTTTTTTTTTTTTTTGTCTTTAGTGAAGGTAGAATCAATAAACAAAAATTTAACTTCTCTTTTAAGAAAGTTATATAGAATATGAAGATTTAACCTTATTAACACTGAAATTAGTTGTAGATATTTTTTTTAATTTATAGTATATTTTTTTTTATCATTTTTGCAGTAAAAAATATTGCCATATACCTTCTTAATTTAATCTCTTATTGTTCTATGTATTTTATTTCTATGTAGAATACAAATTACATTTTTTTCTTTATTAGCATACATAATCTTACTACCTAGGGCATATATTGTGCAAAATATCTAATTTTATTTTTCTTTGATCTATTAGCTTGCTTTAAAATTCATATTTATGGTGAGACTTAATTTTCTAATTACAAAAAATAAATTTAAATATTTTTTAGTTATACTTACAATTTGAGTTTTTTTCTTGTAATTAACTATCAATAAAATATGACAAAATCATAGTCCAAAATTTAAAAAAATAAAAAATAAAAAAAATCTCTAAAAGGATGATTAAAAAACTCTTATTTACTACTTTAAAGGCAATTTCATAGGTTATTTGTATTTTATTCTATATTAAGAATTTAACTACCTTAAGCAATCTTTGTATATTTATATATTTTAATAACATCACAATTGGTACAATTGTATAAGTTAAAAAAGATTTTAAAATTTTGGTGGAAAATAAAAAGGTAACAATAATTGTTGATACAACCAATATTGTAATATGGTCTTATTTTCTAAAATAAGCTATTAATAACTAATAAAATAATTTTTTTTAATATTACTAAAATCAGCAATCAAAAATATATGTTTATTTGAAACTTTGATTACATTTTGCACTAAAGATTGCATCATAAGCAAGACATTGTTCTTCGTTAAAAAAATCAGTGTTATTGAAGACTTGCCTTATTTTTTTAGCATTATAGAGCAAATAATGGGCAAATAATTGGTTTCCAAATCCCTCAACTTGGTTCTTGGTAATTATGTTGTACAAAAAAATAAAGCTATGATACTTATTTAAGATTTTTTAAAAATAAATTATAAAACTAAATATCTAAGAATACCTTAGTGATAACAAAATAATTGCTATCATTATTGTCTATCATGAGATTTGAAAACGAATAAGATTACATATATAAAGCAAAAGTAAACATAAGTAGTATAAAATCTCTTAAAATAGATTACATCCATATATTTGTTTAATTATCTTATTTTTTCTATGTTTAATTATATATCAATAATTATTTTTAAAAAAACCATTAGATAGATCCTCCCTCCTTTTTTTTACTATGTAGACACCCCCTTGTACCACACACCCCTACATATTTATAATAAAATTTAATAAAATACATACATGTTACTTGAAATGTATGTATTTTATTAAATTTTATGAAATTTCAATGAATTACATGAAATATACGAAATATATATAATTCTATGAATTTCATACATTTTATGAATTGATAAATTTTATTGTATAAAATAATTATATTCACTAATTTCATTGATTTGAAAGAATAGTGTTATATTCATTAAGATTTTTTAGTTTTTTATCTTAATATAAAATAATCAATAAATAGACATGGGATAATTTAATAACATAAATATATACAATACTTTGTCTAAGAATTTTATAATTTATTAGATATGATTTTAATAAAGCCAATTTTTACTTAAAATTTGTAATGACCATATCTAGACAATTAATAGACATTTGGTGTTCCAACAATTCAACCACATTTTTTGGCAAATACAAGTTGCATGTGAAGGTTATGAAAAGATTAGACTTTTTGTGAATTAGAAAAATACTTACAGCATCTTGATATGCTTGGTGCATGTAGCAACTACAACTTGTGAAAGAAGAATAATCCATACAAATATTAACTTATAAAATAAAATTATTATTTTTTAATTAATACTTATAATTATAAATTTATAAATATACATATGATTAAATGGCCACTAAATCAAATATATCTTGTTTAATTTTGAAGTATGCATAAAAATTTAAAAAATTTATAATAAAATATTTAATTTGATTTTTAATAATAATACTATATATAATAGAACTAACACTTTGAAATATTTTTATTACTTTAGTTATCTTTTATACAACTTATCTAAATATTATAGGTTTGTAAAAGATTGCATTTAGAATTCTCTTATTAAATAATTTTCTATCAATATATCAATAAAATCATATATATGTGTGAAAAAATATATAAATAAATAAATAAATAAATAATAATAATAATAATAATAATAATAATTTAAAGAATATTTTTAAAATATATATTTAGAAATTATTTTATAAATATAATAATTAAATCTACTTACTTCAAATAAAAATTATATATATATATATATATATATATATATATATGTGAATGTGTTATATATTTATAAAATATAAAATATTTTATGATTAATTTTAAAATATATAATTATAATTTTTTTAAAAATAATTATAATTTTGATTTAAAATAGATAATAAAAATAATATTTTATAAGTTCGGTAATAATTGTCAAGGACATGAGAATACAAAGTAAGAGACTTGAACTAAAACAAGGTTTCAAGAAGAAACCAATAAGAACTTGAATTAATTGGATGAATACACAAACAATACCAAGAAAGGTGAGTTAGAAACTCCAAAAGATGCATTGTCGAAACTAAAGAACTCTTTAGTCTTGAATTCTATATATATCCATTTCTAGGACACTTCTTGAGCAGCTTCTATCAAATTAAGAAGCTTCTTGAGTAGCTTCTACCAACTAGAAAGCTTTTCAAGCTGCTTTTACCAACTAGAAAGCTTTTCAATCGACTAACTACGAAGCTTCTTGAATTACTTTCATTAATTAGGAAGCTTCTCAATCGACTTTTGCTGACTCAAGAACCTCTAAAATATTCTAAAAGGTTCTAAAAATCTCTAAAGTGTATGTCCATAACATCACCTCTTTCTCTAGCGACAAGTTCCAAGAGAAGCTTAATCTTTTTATATACATAAAAAATTAAGAATATAATGTACTAATAAAGTTCTTTATTTTTGGACAATAGGTTCTATTGGTCTTTAAAAAAATTGCCTATGGCCTTGAGCTAGTACTTCTATTATTGAAACATTCTATCTAAAGATCTGATCTTTATTATGGCCTTCAAAACATCTTCCAAATAAGATCTTAGACTTAAAAAGATTCACCTTTCTAAATTCAAGCAATATCATTAAAGCTTGACTATTAGAATCAAGACTTACATGGTTGGATCTTGCTCCTAATGGCTCTAATTGTGGTCATACTTGATATTGAAATGTATTGGCTTCACTTTGCTTATTTGAAGGCTGTGAAAATTGTACTAGTTCATTCAAAGCTTACGTTATTATGGCAAAAGTCCACTTTGGATAGACGCAAGGTTCTTCTTTACAATAAAGTTGGATCCAATATGCACAAACTTTCTTAAATTTCTCTTTTATAGTCACAAAACCATATGTATAATAAATCAACAAACTAGAAGCTTGAAAATTTATAAATCAAAATCTAGCTAATTAATTAAGTTCAAACTTTAGAAGCATAGAATTCACTTTTTTAGTCATCTTTACAAAAATTCTCAACCATGATTTCATTACCAATCACCAGATATCATCAAAATATTAGCAAGTAATTTTATAAGTAAAAACCAAATTAGAAACTTGAAAATTCATAATTTGAAATTCAGATGTTTAAATAAGCTCAAAATTTGGAAAAACATAATTCATACCTTTGATCTTTGTCACATAATTTTTGAGCTGTGAATTCATTGCTGATCGTTAGATATCACCAAATCCTTGGCATGTACTTTTGAAAGTCAAATCCCAACCAGAAACTTGAAAATTCATATTTTGAGATCCAGTTATTCAAATAAGCTCAAAATTTGGGAGCATAAAATTTACAACTTTGATCATTATCACACAAAATTTTTGCTCCAAATTCATTGTCAATTGACTGGTATCACCAAATCTTTATTAGGTACTTTTAAAAGTCAAAATCCTAGACACCTGAGAACAAAATTTGCTATTACTCCCTAATCAAAGTCTCAATTGATATGAGATTTTAGACATAGACTTTTTATAGTAAAAGTGATATGTATACAAAAAAATGAGCTTCAAATTCATCTTGAAACTCAAGTTCTAGCTTAAAGCAAACCCTTCTATTTATCTAACTTCTTCAAAACCCTAGTTTAATTTGCCGATTTTAACTAGCTATATCTCACTCAATCTAGACTCATTTCTATCAATTCTTAGATGTAAAATGTATAGCTTGAAGTCTAGTTTCTAACCCAACTTCTTGATTTCTTTCTAGTATCTTAAAACTTCTAATATATCCAGAAAAGTGACAGTAGATGTCATATTAGTAGCCTAAGTTCAAACAAGCATATCTCTCTCATCTAAGCTCCAAATCATGCGTTTCTACCACCTAAACTCATGCCAAGAAGAAGCTCTCTCTGAATATCTTCCTGGATTTGCCAAAAAATCCCGTCCTCTTCTCTTCCAAGCTCATCAAAGAAGTCGCAGCCAAGGTCTTCAAAGTCCAAGTCAATAATTAATAGTTTGAAGTTATAAAAACTCCAAATCTAATCCTCCAAGTCAGTACTATTAATGGCAACTGACTATTGACATCCAAACCTCCATTTATCATTAATAAAATCCTAAATTCAATCTCAAAGTCAAAACTCCTTATATCTACAAACATAATCCTGAATCTATTAAAATCTAAAATTAGAAAAAAGATAAAAGAAATAAAAGAAAACTATATAAAAACCTAGATTGGTAAGAAGAAAGAAAGAACTTAATAAAATTTTAAAGAAAAGAAAGTTAAGCAAGGTTTTTATATATAGATATATTTACTTCACGACAACGTTGTCATGGCAAAAGTCTGCTTTGGATAGACGCAGGGTCCCTCTTTACAATCAATTTGGATCCAATATGCACAAACCTTCTTAATTTTTTTTTTTTGTAGTTACAAAACCATGTGTGAAATAAACCAACAAATTGGAAGCTTGAAAATTTTTAAATCTAGATCAAGTACTTTAAATAAGTTCAAACTTTAGAAATACAAAATTCACTTCTTTAGTCATCTTCATAAAAATTCACTTCTTTAGTCATCTTCATAAAAATTCACTTCTTTAGTCATCTTCATAAAAATTCTCAAATATGAATTCGTTACTAATCACCACATATCATCAAAATATTAGCAAGTAATTTTATAAGTCAAAACCAAACCAGAAACTTGAAAATTCATATTTTTAGATCCAGCCATTTAAATAAGCTTAAAATTTGGAAATACAAATATTATACTTTTAATCATTGTCAAAAAATTTATGAGCTATGAGTTCTTTATTGATTGTCAAATATTACCAAATTATTAGCAAGTGATTTTAAAAGCCAAAATCAAATTGGAAACTTGAAAATTTATATTTTAAGTTTTAGCTATTCAAAGAAGTTCAAAATTTGGTAAAACATAATTCATATCTTTGATCATTGTCACAAAATTATTCAACTGTGAATTCTTTATCGATTGTCAAATATCACTAAAATATTAGCAAGTGATGTTAAAAGCTAAAACCAAATTAGAAACTTGAAAATTCATATTTTGAGATCTAGCCATTCAAATAAGCTAAAATTTTGAAAGCATAAAATTTACATCTTTAATCATCATCACACAAAATTTCTGCTCCAAATTCATTGCCAAACAATTGGTATCACCAAATCCTTGACAGGTACTTTTGAAAGTCAAATCCAAACTAGAAACTTGAAAATTCATTTTTTGAGATCTAGCCATTCAAATAAGCTCAAAATTTTGGGAGCATAAGGCTTACATCTTTGATCACCATCACACAAAATTTCCAATCCAAATTCATTGCCAATCAACTAGTATCACTAAATCCTTATCAGATACTTTTAAAAGTCAAAACCCTAGACACCTGAGAACAAAATTTGCCATTTCTTCCTAATCAAAGTCTCAATTGATATGAGATTTTAGACATAGACTTTTCATAGTATAAGTGATATGTGCACAAAAAATGAGCTTCAAATTCGTCTTGAAACTCAAATTCTAGCTTAAAGCAAACCCTTCTATTTATCTAACTTCTTCAAAATTCTAGTTTAGTTTGTTGGTTTTAACCAGCCATATCTTACTTATTCTAGACTCATTTCTATCAATTCTTGGATATAAAATGTTTAGCTTGAAGTCAAATTTCTAATCCAATTTTCCAATTTCTTGTTAGTATCTTAAAACTTCTAATATATCTAGAAAAGTGATAATAGGTATCATATTAGTAGCCTAAGTTCAAACAAGTATAACTCTCTCATCTAATCTCTGAATCATATGTTTCTACTACCTAAACTTATGTCAAGAAGAAACTCTTTCTAAATACTTCTTTGAACTTGCCAAAAATCCTTGTTCTCTTTTCTTCCGAGCTCGTCAAAGAAATCATAGCCAAGGTCTTCAAAGTCTAAATCAACAACTAATAGTTTAAAGTTATAAAAACACCAAATCTAATCTTCCAAGTTAGCACTATTAATGGCAATCAACTATTTACATCCAAACCTCCATTTATCATTAATAATATCCTAAATTCAACTTCAAAGTCAAAACTCCTTATATCTACAAATATAATCCTAAATCTACTAAAATTTAAAATTAGAAAAAAGTAAAAAAAATAAAAGAATTTTCAAGGCTAAATCAAAGTTAAAATTAAGATTAAAGATAAAGTAATGATTTAGCCAAAGAAATAGAAAAAAAATAAGAATTTTTTTTCAAAATTATATAAAAATCTAGATTAGTAAGAAAAAAGAAAGAACTTAAAAAAAATTTAAAGAAAAGAAAGTTAAGCAAGGTTTCTATATATTAATGTATTTACTTTACGACAACATAGCAAGTAAATCTTTTAAATCTTATTCTTTCAATGCTTGAAAGTTTGATATGGTGATCGACTTAATTCTACCATTTTATTCTATCTTAGAACAAATGATTATATTTTGATGAAGGCTTTAGTTTAATCCTTTTTTTCTTATGAATATTCCTCAAATCCAATCTTCACCAAGAAATTATTATGAAACACGTTGCCATATTGCATTTATATGTAATATATAAAAATATTATATTTTTTAATTTATTTTTGTTATCTATGTGTGAATATTAGAGGCTATTTTGGAAGATGTTCTAAGGGAAGGATTTGTTTTAGCCACTTAATTAGTGAATTAGGATGACTATTTGTTATGTTCTTATCTTACTTTTATCTTAGAATAGATTCTTTTACAATTGAAAGAAAGGTAAAGGCTGATTTACCTTTCTTGTTGATCTTGAGGTAACATGGTCTTTTGTAAGGCATAAGAGAGAAGAGTATGGAGTAAATAAAGCCTATCCAATAGGATTTTGGCTACCCTTGTGGACGTGGCATGGGCTGATGTGGAGGAAAAGGAGAGGATATTCTTCTTGCTAGACCTAGGATTTAGTAATTTTCAAGGTATGCAATTTTGGAAAGAGATAGCCCCAAGGATACTTAAGCTTTCATAATGAAATTTGAAGGGTGTGTTTTTAAAGTTGTGAGGATTCTAGAGCCTATTGATTTGCTTATTTTGAAATTGTGAGTGAAAATTTACGCTTGTTTTAGTGGAATGAGGTATGTTGCTATTGAGATGTGAAGGCAAAAACTTTGAGCTGTTATTGCAAGTTTGGTTTTAATTTTTTCTTAGTGAAATTTATAGAAAGTGTAGAAAATTGTGTTAGCTTTCTATAAAGCTATTTCTTAAAGCATTTGGAGTTGGAAAAAAAGAGTTGTCAGCTTGAGAGTGGGAAAGGGTCTGTTGCCATTTGATGAAGATGGGTAGAGATTTTATTCAACCACCCGAATCAAATAGTCTCTTAAATCTTTTTGGTATTTTAGGTGCTTTTAGAAAATTGTATAAGCTTTCCATGAAAACAAAAATCAATATATTTGGAGCTTTTATGATTTTTTATGAGCTATGAAGTGACAAGAGGGCAAATTGTCATTAGGGTTTGAAGGGTGGTTTCAATTAGCCATAAAATCTGAAATTTGAGAGATATACATGCAAGATTTAAAGACAAGTTAGATGCTGAAGTGAGCTTTCTAAAAAGATATTGCATGTCCAATTTGGAGATGGCAAGTGATCACAACGGAAGCTGAAGGAAGAGGAGCTTTGCTATCTTTGCAGTTTGCTGGAAAATTTTAGTACCTACTTCAATTAGCCATAACTTTTAAGTGGTAAGACCTCTATTTGTGAAATTTTGATAGATATTATTATATGTTAATAGCTTTCTATAAAATATATGCATGCTTGATTTGACATTTGGATGAATTTTTAGTGATTTATTTAATTTCAGCAAGTTATATAACTTGTATTCTTCATATGCGATTGTATTTTGAGGTGTACTTGAGAATAGGCATACTTTGCTTATAAATATTATATATTTATTTATACTTTTATTTATATTAAATATTTATATAATTATTTTATAAATATTATATAAAATATTTATACAAATATTTATATAAATGTTATATAAAGTATTTATATAAATATTTATATAAGTATTATATAAAAGATTATATTTTATATTTATATAAGCATTATATAAAGGATTATACTTTATATTTATACAAATATTATACAAAGAATTATACTTTATATTTTTATAAATTTTATATAAATATAATACAAATATAATATAGAAGCTTGAATAAATATTGTACAAGTATACAAGATACTTGTATGGCTTCCTTCCATCTTCCTTGCTAGTTCTAGTAGCAGTTAGGAACCCGATGTTTTCTCAAGGCAGATTCTCTCTACTGGACATTGTTTGAATTTCTGGAGATAGAATTGATGAAATTCTTATATCTTTTGAGGCGCATTGGTAAGATTTTTGGCTAGTTTCCATATGTGCTTATTAACATCATAGCCTTGCCAATAAACAAGATATTCTAATTTGCTCCACCTTCGTCGTGAATCAAGTACTTTTTCAATCTTATATTCTTCATGGTCTTCAATTTCAATACTAAGCAGTGATTGTTGTACTCTACTCAAAATATGTAACTTTCTATAAGATTCTAAAAAAGAGACATGAAAAATTGAATATACCTTCATAGAAGATGGTAATTCTAAGTAATATATTACTGGATTAATTTGCTTCTAGATGGAAAATGGTCCTAATCTTTGATAGTTCAATTTATTACATGATTACTTGGTCTTGATATTTTATCAAAGAAGTCATGTTTTATTTTCAATATAAAAAGTAGATAGTTGATTTATGAATTTATGTGTAGATACCTTGTAAGTATCTTAAACTGCTTGCAATTGAAGCTTCAAGATTATTTGGTATTGTAATAGATGCTTTGTAAATCTTTTAGTTGTTGGATTGTTATTTTTTAGCATATTCTATAGATTAAGCTTTGAATGATATCTATAGTTGGAATAAAATGGTGTTTGTTAAATTGAGGCATGAATAATATTATTATATATAAATTTTATTAATAGTAGATATGAGATCCAA
The DNA here is from genome assembly GCA_036785485.1 of Physcomitrellopsis africana. Lineage (NCBI taxonomy): Eukaryota > Viridiplantae > Streptophyta > Bryopsida > Funariales > Funariaceae > Physcomitrellopsis > Physcomitrellopsis africana. The sequence continues at coordinate 217,943 of JAWRVF010000318.1, forward strand.
TCGTCTTATTGATAATTGATGGTATATTGTAAATATTAGTCCAAAGCTTGATTAAATTGTTATGTTTGACCATCAATTTGAGGATAGAAAGTTGAAGAAAGTTTAATGTCCACTTTCAATATTTCAAAAAGACATCTCCAAAACTTAGATATAAACTGGAATCTTTGATCAAATACTATATCATCTGATAGGCCATGATATCAATATATATATTATTAAAAAAAAGCCTTACCATTTCTTCACTAGATGCAGTCTTCTTGCAAGGAATGAAATGAATTGTCTTTGTAAGTTGATCAACCACCAGAAAGATATTGTCCAATGAATTGGATGGTAGTAGACTCATGATGAAATTTATGGAGATAGAAGACCATAACCATTTTGAAATAAGCAAGGGCTATAAGAGTCTATAAGGGTGATGTTAAGGATTTTTGGACCTTAAACAAATATTGTAAGAGAGCACAAAGTCTTTCAGAGCCTTTCAAATTTGAGGCCACTAAAAATCTTGAGAAATAAGTTCCAAGGTCTTATTAAATCTAAATGACCTGCAATTAGAAAGTCATAGTGAAATTGAAGAACACATAGTTATTTTGGTCCTTTTGAGATATACAAATGTTTTTCAAAGTATAGAAGGTCTTTTTTAAACCTAAACTTGTCAGCATTTTTATTAAAGCAACGCTTGACATCAAAGGCCAAAACATCATTAGTAATTGCAATATGCACCTTATTGAAGAAACTAAAATCAATAGGTGCCGATGTAATAGTGGCGTAAATGTAAAATTGCTACGGCTTCAATAAAGCTGCATATTATTAATCAAACACTGCCTCTCCTGTCTTTGATACAAAATATGATTTTTTTAATAAAGCATTTGACAATCCTTGTTTCTTTCAAAATTGATAAGCGATAATAAAGTTAAATTAAAATAATGACACATTCCATCAAACTTGACAATGATTAAAAATCCGAATTGCCATAAAATATTCCAAATTCTTGTCATATGTGTATACAGTCACAAGATGCATTGCTCCTTCAAGAAAAAAATACCATTCTTGAAAAGAGTCCACAATAGTAAAAAGCTCCTTATCATAGATTTCATAATTAATTTTGGCAACAAAAAAGTTTTGAAAATAAAATACAATAAGATGGAATTTATTGTCTAAATCCATTTGTGAAAGTACAACCTCTATTGCAAAATCCAAAGCATTAGTCTCTATGTAAAATACTTTTATAAAGTCTAAATATACCAAGATTGGAGTTGTGGTAAATACCGTCTTGAGATTTTGGAATACCTTCTCTACTTGATGCCTTATTTCAACTTATCTTTACATATCAATTATGTAAGAGAGGCAATAATTTGAGAATAATTTTTGATGAAGATGCAATAGAAGTTAACAAATCTAAGGAAAAATTGTACGTCTCTTACAGTCTTTGAAATAGGCCACTATATAACCGCCTCTACTTTCTTAGGATCTATCATCAACTCCTCAATAGATATAATATATTTCAAAAATTCTATCTTTGATTGATGAAATATATATTTTTCTAGCTTGGCATACAAACATGTGTCTTGTAGCTTTTGTAATATCAAATTTACATGCTCCTTGTGTTCCTCTAGATCTTTTGAGTAGATCAAGATGTCATTAAGATAAATCACTACAAACTTGTTTAGATGCTCTTGAAAGATGTCATTGATTAAATATTGAAAGATAGTAGGTACATTCATTAATCCAAAAGATATGACATTATATTCAAAATGTCTATACCTTATCTGAAATAAGGTCTTCTATTTGTTTCTTTCTTTAATTTGTACCAAGTTATATGCTCTGTGAAGATCTTAGTATAAATCTTAGCTTAGCTGAGTTGTTCCAAAAATCTTGAGATTAATGGTAGTGGATAACAATTCTTGACCATTATCTTATTAAATTCCTAATAATCAATGTACATATGCAAGGAATAATCTTTCTTCTTCACAAAGAATATAGGTGTATTTGTTGGAGATTTTGAATGCTTGATGAAATTCTTCATAAGGTTTTTATCAATATAATCTTTCAACACCAAAAGCTTGTTTTGAAAAAGATTATAGATTAGGCCAAAAGTTGGTTGCATTCCTTCTTAAAGATCTATGGCACAATCATATGGTTGGTGCTCCAACAATATATTAGTATTTTTTTTTTAAAAAAAAATCTTAAAATTTGTTATATTATTTTAAAATACTTGTCAATGAAGTCATATCTAATTTAGTTGAAGTCACATAAATAATAAATGGTGTACCTTCTTTGGCTAATTTATAAAAGCCTTTGCACAAACAAATAAAGATTTATCAATTTGTGACTTTTTTCAAAGTTTTCTTGTAAGGATTTCTATTGGAAATGTTATTCTTTGCAACTTCAAATCTATAGATGGATTATATTTTTTCAACCAAGAAAGTCCAAGAATAATAGTATTTAAAAAAGTCCTAATAATATTAAATATAATTTGGCTGCTATAATCTTTAAATAATACTTCTATAGGTGAGGTTTCATAGGTAATACTACTAGAGGATAAGAGCCATCCATTTATTACCTTTACATGAATAAGTTTGTATTTTTGTACTAGAAGAATTTTATGAAGTTTAATCAATCTCTCATCTACAGAAGAAGCGGATGCCCTTGAATCCAATAATGTGATTGTCTAAAATTTTTGAGGACCAAACACAAAAGAATTATAAAATAATGAGCAAGTTAGGCAGAAAGAGAAGAACCTAAAAAAAATTGCAATATTGAACTGTCCAACCACATGGTCCCTACTGTGGCTGAACATCTTTGTTTTTCTAAACAATTTCACTCCTAGTTTTGGTAATGTGTCAAATTTTTTTCTTCAAATAATTGCCAACCTTACAACCTTCTTTATTACATTACAAGTATAAATCTTCTTTCATTCGACATTTCTTTTCTTATGAATTAAGAAATTTAAAACGTATTATTTCAAGTTGCATATCTTCTACTTTTGAATGTGAATTCAAAATGCTTATTGATATAGCACAAGTATGTCAGATTGTGTATTGTCCTATTGAAGCTCATAAACATTGATCTTAATGGTGTTAAAATAATCAATTATCATATTTTACAGCTTCGCTAATGGCTTCATTGAATGATTGTGGATCCAAAAGCAACAATAACAAATCCTTCATATCATCTCTTAGTCCTTAATAAAATTGATTCATTAAGGATTCTTCATCTCAATTGATGTTGCAGGCTAATTGCCTAAAATTAAATGCATAGATTGATATAGAGTCTTTTGATGCAATGCTTAGATCTTAGCTGTTGTCCAATGAGCCTTATCATGTTTTCCAAATGCTTCCATGAAAATTTCAAAGTTGCTCAAAATTAATGATTTCTTTTTAAACAAAGGAGCGAACCATGATAATGCTTGCCTTGTAAGCAAAGTGCCAACCAATCCAACCTATGATTCTTTTGTTAGATAAGTATTAGGTTATAGAACCATTATTAATTGAATTTGGTTGATAAATCCTTGAAACTTTGAACGTATACCATCATATTTCTCTGGAAGACTAACTAAAGACTCTTTATATTGTTGAACAGGTGGATTTCCTTCGCATAGTATAGATAGTACTGCATCCTCAAGTACAAAAGTTGGAAGTGGGTGTAGTCTAAATTGTAGTACTCCAAATATTGCGTTGTTATGAAGTTTTACAATAATTCCTTCAATCTCCATAGTTCAAGCAAATGAAGTAGTAAGAGCACTTATAATGACATCTAACTTGCACTTGGAAGATTTAGTCATATTAATGTCTTGACCTCCAGCCATTTAACAAACATATATATATATATATATATAAAGATAATATTAATTTAGAAGAGGATAATCTACAATCTCTAAAACACTTTAAGACCTTTAAGGAGATGAGTGGTTCACTCTCTCACAAGAAGGATAAAGCTCTAATATTGTGATGAAGAAAATATTAATTTAGAGGAGGATAATGTGTAACCTTTAAAACATTGGTATACCTTCGAGAAGAGGGATAATCCACTCTCTAACAAGAAGGATCCAACTTTGATATTGAAGATGAGGTCAGTCTTGACAAATTATCAAGGACATAAGAATACAGAGCAAGAGACTTGAACTGGAACAAGGTTTTAAGAAGAAACCAACAAAAATTTAAATTAACCGAATAAGTACACAAACAACATCAAGAAAGGTAAGCTAGAAACTCTAAGAGATGCGTTGTTAAGACTAAAGAACTCTTCAGCCTCAACTCCCATATATATCCATGTCTAAGACACTTCTTGAGCGGCTTCTATCAAACTAAGAAACTTCTCAAGTAGCTTCTATCAATTGGGAAGCTTTTCGAGCTCCTTTTACTAACTAGAAAACTTCTCGAGCTCCTTCTACTAACTACAAAGCTTCTTGAGTTACTTTTAACAACTAGGAAGCTTCTCAACCGACCTTCGTTAATTCAAGAACCTTTAGAATGTTCTAGAAGGTTTTTTGAACCTCCAAAGTATATGTCTTTAATAATAATAATTTATGTGGAATATATTATTTATTTGATTTTATAAATTTTATTTAATTTTTATTAGATTTTTTAACTTCTTAAAATCTATCTATCTATGTATAATTTGTAATACAAGTAAAGAATTGCAACAAAATACAAGTAAAATAACTTCTATATAAATATAAATATATATATATATATATATATATATATATTTTAGGTTTTTTTAATACAATTAGTTAAATTCAAAGAATTATTTTTTGATTTTACCAAAACATTTCAAATAATTCTTCAAAATTATATAATTCAATAATATAGCTAAAATACTACCACTACCTAACATGTCATTAATTATTTAAACTTTAAATTTAATACCAATATTTATACATATATAATATTAAAAAAAATAAAAAAATAAAAAAAAAACAATTCTAATACTAAACATTACTAACAAAGTGCATTATTTTTATGACAAAGTACTTTTCTAACCACCTCCACCTTAAATTCTAATAATTATATTGATCCCATTGCTTGATATTTTGTCACAAATATAAAAAGTTAATGACCTATAATAGTATTTATAGTGTATAAATAAAAAAATTATACCCTCCTCTACATTAGAGATAAATACCTCAAAATAAATTTGTTTTGTTTTGTTTAGTTTTTTTAATTTAAAAAACATCTTCACAAAAACTCATTTTCAATGCATACAAACTCTACATACACTCAATGCATGCCATCTCCACAAAAAAATATGTAGTGTCCAATCAATTTTTGGCACAAAATTCATTTCAACATGTGAATTAAACATGTTCTAAGCATTTGCTCTTGAATGGATGAACAAAAGTGTTCAACATGCAACGATTACCTCTTCAGTAATTCAACAACACTTCACCCATTAAACTAAATTGCAAATCTGTTCGAGGATCCTGATGGCATACTTCAACATCAACAATTCAAAGAATCACTTCACTAGCTCAGGTAAATACTCACGGAGTGAGAAATCTGAGGGCCAAGGCAAAGCAAAGAAGCACACACCTCCAAGAAATACAACATTTGCAAAGACATCAAGTAAACGTTCTAGTAGATTGCAATTAAAATGCACCACACCTACAATGAAGCTAAATCTAAAGCAGCAAAATTATCAGTCAACTACGCTGATCTAACAATGACAGAAGCAGGTGTATCTGAGTACTGTTATCAAAGTAATTAAGGCTACGAAAAGTAGCGAGCATGTGTATGGGGTAAAGAGAGCAAACATCAAGGGACCGACAATGCAGGGACTAAAATAAAGGATTGCTTATGCTCTCTGTCTTCAGTGTATGATAACTATATTTTACGCCAACCAGGATGTGTCTATACCTTTAATATTGTACATAGGATAAAGTATCCACACTTTCAGGGGTGGGTAGCAGACCCACCAGTAATATGAACAAAATATACCTACGATACTTGAGCTGATTACAGATACCCGATTATTCTCCAAACGATAGCAAAGGATACATCCAGTTGGAGAGGTTTCATATAAAGGAACTTGCGTTACCACTCAAAAGTTGTCTTCAAATTTGCAAAATCACTCCACCATCAAAAGGGAGAATGCCTCGACTAATCTAGCCTGCACGTACAAACAGACATCAGATTGAAAGGTGACGCTAGATCTACGAAGCACTAATTACGATATCTCATCGATTCTTCTACTGCTGTATACCTTGACATACTAGCTTGTGATCCCCAATATTACTCAATATAAAGTAACATCACATTTTCAAATTCTAAAACAACCTAAATGGCAAAATTCTATCCCTCATAAATTAAAGGGCAAGCCCATGTTTTCCTTTCTCAATTTAACGCTCGATCTAAGCATACCAAGTTCGCATGGTTACAAAGCACAATGCTCAGTTCTACTGATTCTGTAAAGTCGAAAGCTCATTGCTCAATGAATGTAAAGGAGCATTATTTCAGATCATCAAATGGAAACCACACAGAAAAACCCTTCTAACTCGTAACGCGGCGAAAAAACAAAAATAAAAATAACAAGAGAACACCATCAAACGGTTGCAATCAGCCGATGTCCGCCATTTATACGGATTTACACTCTACAACTTTGAGAACCTCGCTCAAAATACACGACTGCGTATCATGACCACGAAAGCTTCATCCCACAAAAGCCCGCAAAGCAGAAGGAAGATGAGACGACCTGAAGCAAACAAATTGCCCGATGACAATGTGTGGGAAAAAAAAATCTTTTAATATGCATGTAAGAGCACAGAAAAGATGTGCCTAGAACTACCGTATTACCCCATGGCTGCCTTCAGAGCATCCCCCGCGCCTTGGAAGAACACCCACGAAAGGATGAAGTCAGCTATGAATATGCAGACAAGAGAAATGACCACAGCTGACGTGGTCGACTCCCCAACTCCTTTAGCTCCGCCGAGTGTTGTCACACCCCAAGTGCAGCTCACAATGGAGATAATACCGCCAAACACAATAGACTTAATTGTCGTGCTTATTAAATCCCATGGTTGCAAGGCCCTCGCGGCAGATTCAAGTATAATGTTAGCGCTCACATTGTAAACAGAGTCTGCAAGTAGCACACTAGCCCCCATGGCTACTGCGAAGCACATAGTAGTTAGAATAGGTAGAGCTAAACAGCATGCAATAACTCGGGGAGTCACTAAGTAGTCAACTGGGTCTGTCCTCAATACTCGCAGTGTATCTGTCTGTTCTGATACCTGCAACATAGCGGCGAAAGAAAAAAGGGTAAGAAAACGTAAGATGCGTAACACATGCTTACGGCAGAATGGAAAATGCGTTTTGTGTGGTGTAGAAAAACCCTAATCATAAGGCATTCGGGGTTTAGCCTCGCTAAAAATGATGGCAGAAGTGAAACCGGGCAGAAAGACCCTACGATTGATGGAATGAACAATGTACCTGCATAGTTCCCAGCTCGGCAGCAAACGCGCTCCCAACTCTGCCTGCCATAATAATAGCTGTCACCACAGGAGACAACTCTCTTGCCAACGCCAAGGCCAACACACCTCCAACTGACCTAGTCAATCCCAACCTGGCAAATTCCCGAACAAACTGCCAAATTGGTGTAGAGTGTCAATACGATGCACACTGACAGCCGACAACCCACATCTCATTCATCAAATTCGGAATTCATAATCCGTGCTTCTGTGTGCAATTCGGGGTACAAGAAAGTCCTAAATCCTTCGGTTAAACTAACATGACAATACAAAAACAGAGAAGAAAGCAACTACAAACCTGTATCGTGAAAACCATGCCAACGAAAGAGGCCGTCAGGAGGCTGACACCCAGTGATCGTGGTCCAACTAACTCTAATTGCTGCAAAGTGTTCCGAACATGTATTCTTCCTTTAAGTGTCCTAATTATCACCTGCAAATGAAATAACACATAGACATGGATGCTTACGTTTTAAACCCTTGCTCCACCCACTCTTCAGAGATTCTAGCTTAAGAATGATTGAATCTAGATGAAGTGAATGCGTGGAAAAATGGAGATTTGTGTAAAATTGTCGAGGGTATTTGGAAATTAAGTAATCATATAGTGCAACAAATCTCGCGAACATCAGTGCCCAACTTCAAGTTAGTCCAGTCATAGCACCGGTTGTGAAGCAACAGGAGAGGAAAGATGCACAGCTGCGCGTAGTCAAGACCACGGAGGAGCTCATCGTTCGCAAGAAGCACGCTCAAGACGAGAAGATGTTCACAAAAAAAGATTGAGAACTAAATTGAGAGGGAGAGAGGCTGAATACCTGTCCAGCAATAATGAAAGCAGCAATAGCCCGCCAAAGGTAACGAGGAGGCATCCAACCAGCCAGCATGGGGCGAGTCTCGAATTCCTCGAGAGTCTCGGGAGAGGGAGTGGGACCGCGAGCCCCGTCGTCGTCATCTTGGCTAGGCAGGTCGACCTCTGCAGCAGCAGCATTCGCGGCCCTGACATAAGAAATCCGAAGAGGATCACGCCAGGCAGGCACAGAGCGAGCGAGGGGTTGACGCAGGGCAGGGACACGGAGGGGCACGGAGCTCTTGGAGCGCAGGTAACCATCGCTGCTTCTCCTGGTCCTCCTAACGCTGGCCAAAGCAGGGGAAGGATGAGAGAGCAGGCGAGGCATTACTTGCGCCATAGCCACAGTGGAAACGCCAAACCCTACGACCAGGATGAAGCTGACTTCTACTCCTTCCACACCATGACTGCGAATGAGCTACAAATGGGCACACGAAGCAACACTCGCACTATGCTTGTCTCGAATGCACTCCCGACGATAACATGCGCACGCGCGCACACACACAAACACACAAGCACAAACTTGTTCGCACTCTCCGTCACCGTCTTCGTCACCCTTTTCGTCGTCTCCGTCTCCGTCGTCTGTATATCGGCGTCTGGATCGGCGTCTGGATCGGCGTCGAGCCTTCTCGTTCCAATCCTGGGTGCCACCGTGGCACCGCCACGTCCCCGCTCCTGGATCATCTTCTGGAGGATTTTCCTCTTTGTTTTCTCCTCTCACTTTTCAATTAAAATCTTGTTGCAATTGTCTTATGATTTGTGTGGTAATTTTATTAACTTTTTTATTGAAAAATTATTATTATTATTTTTATGTTTTTTATTTGAACAATATTTTAAGAAATTTCAAAATGAGTATTTTTTAATATCATTAAAAACACATGATTGGCTTTTAAAGTTTTCACATGTATTTGTAAATAATATTTCTATTTGGATATCATATTTCAACAGAAAAATATCATCAATCTAACATCAGACCATTGGTAGATCAAATATTCTATCTATACAGTGAAGAAGCTTAGTTATAAAGATATAAAGACAAAGAGATTAAAAAGCCTTTTTATTGACCAAAATCACTAAAATCCTTGCTATGATCAATGTTTCATGGATAGAAGTACTTTTTTTGGTATCAAAATTTAATTTGTCTTCTTGGTACTAATTTTCAACCTCTAAATATTTTATCTTCAAATAAAAATCACTCATATTTTAACCATATTGTATTTTGTGCACAATTAATTAAATTATGCAACTTTAAAATATATTAGTTTTTGGCACTCAATTACATCAATGTCTATGAATACATGCTCAAACGTTGTATATGTATACTTATTCAATTGTCATGGACATAAAATTTGCTCCAATAATTATTTAATTAATATAGACAAATAGAAGTAGATAAAAATAGGTTAATTTTATAATATCTTATAGAAAAGCTTTCTAGAAGCTTCATAGATGTAGTTTCATTTTTACACATATTTATAGGTGATTGATAGGTTAAAAACTTGGCTAATAAGTTAACCATGTGTTGCACATGTTAGTAACTTGTGGAACAAGCTAAGTACATGGCGCACTTATAAAAAACTTGTCTTACAAGTTTGATATGTATTTACAAATTGGACACCTGTTAAAGATATGAGAAGAATAGAACACCACTATATAGGTGTTAGGTAGATAGTATATATAGAGATAAGAGTGAAGCCTTCTTCACTCTTGTCAATGCCTTTCTTATTTTTAATCTTATTTTAAGAGTCTCTAGTTTTCTTGTCTTTAGCAATAGCCATTCTAATTTTAATATTATTCCATCTTTGAGTGATTTCCTATTCTTTTGAATAATACAAGAGTATATTGATATTTTATTCTTTTATGATTTATGTCCTTAATAGTTTGACAAGAATGAAGATTCATTATTCTTATTTTGTATTTAAGAAGTGAGCAAATTATCCCACTTCTATTGTTGCATTTGAAGGTTATGGACTATGCATCTTTAAACTGACATTCTTTGCTTTTTAACCTTGATTTTTTCCGTGAAAGAGAGTGGATCATCTCTCTTTGTAGAAATTTTTATTTGATATTAGAAGTTGTAGATTATGCTCCTCTAATTCAAATTGTGGAGTTATTAAGTTATTTAAGATGGAAGAAAAGATCATAGATACTAGATTTAATAGAAGTGAAAATAGATTTGTAATTATTGCAATTCTTTAGGAGCTTACCAACACTCTTAGGATGGAAATTTTAGGCATCACTAATATCAATCATAGAAGCACTATTCCTATGTCTATGGAAGAAGTCCAAAGCCTATACCAAGAAATAATATGGTTGAGAGAAGTAAGTAAATTAGCTTCACAATGAAATCCAAAAAATCTTACTTCTACAAGCGTGAAGAAGGCAAAGATTAATATGCTTGAAAAGTTTGATGGAACAAGATCAAAATTTTGAGGATATTTACAACAAGTCAAGCTATATCTAAAGTTGCATCTTTTCTAATATCCTAATGGATTTATTCAAGTTGGATTTATAGGCTCACTTTTATCTAGAAGTGTTCTTTCTTCGTTTGTACCTTTGATGAAAAAAGATTCACAACTTTTCTATGATTTGAATTCATTCCTTGAAGTATTTATGGACACATTTGGAAAAAGTGATCAAGAGAGGGTAGTAGAGATCAAGCTCTTATCTTTACAATAATAATCATGGTCAGCTACAACATATATTGTAAAATTCCAAAACCTTTCTTGTGATGTAGAATGGAACAACAAAGTTCTTATCAATCAATTTGAAATTTGAAATTGATTGAATAACAAAATCCTTATCAATCAATTATGATTTGTTATTAATAATATCAAAAGCATATTTTTTTGAATAATTTATTACTCAAGCCATTGCATGTGATAGTTAATTATTTAAAAGGCATCAAGAGTATAGATTTGATTAGAGAGGAACAAATCAATTAATGACAATAACTCCTAAGTTTTCAATAACTTATTTAACTAAGCCAAAATCAATACAAATTAATGCGATATATTTTAAATTTCTCACCAAATAGGAAAAGAATCAGCATTATTAAGATGGTTTATATTTATATTGTGGAGAAGTTAAACACACTGCTTAATATTGTCCAAAAAAATAAAATAATTTCAAAATGAAGAGTATGATCACTAAAAAAGATAATATGTCAAAAAACAAGTTTTTTCAACTATAATAGGGATCATGAGGTTGAAATCATATGCAACACCTTTTAAAGGTCTTATTTCTTCTTTAGATTTATTATTTTATAATAGACATATTTTAGGATCTAAAAATCACAAAATCTTCACCTTATTAGATTCAAGAGTCCTAGCTTGTTTCATAGACAAAGACTTTGTCAAAAAACAAGAAATATTTCTATTCAAGAAAATTAAATCCATGCATATAGAAGTCATAGATAGTCATTTGTTGTCTTTTGGAGATGTTATCTATGAGACTATTCTTTTAGATGTAGCAATTAAGAGACGTAATAGCATTGTCGTGGTAGAGAGAATTTGCCTCAAGAAAGCACTAGGCTTCTGGCTGCAGCTAAATACTCAATCAAGGTCCAAAATAATAAAATCCTCAAAATTTTATAAAAGTTTTTCTTTTAGGGCTATTACACCTAATACATAAGCCTAATTTCACAAAAACACTCAATTATATCAAAATACTCTAAATCCTCATTCACCCCTAGGAGGGGAATTTTTTTCAAACTTCATCAACCTATAACTCTTAATCTAACCGTTTGAATCTGCTAAAATTTCACATGAAGTACTAATGTGCTTTTAACAACAAGTACAACAAATTTCAATTGTTGAATCTTTATTGATCTTTAGATATCGTAAAAACCCTAACAATAGCTTTAAACCCTTGTTTACAAACACCCGTGTACTAAATTCTTCATATCTTACAAACCCAATGTTCAAATGCTATGAAACTTTGATGTATAGCTTCTTAGCACAAAGATTCACCTTCTTGGAAATGTTTAGACCAAAATTCGTCCAGAAACTCAAGATATGGCAAAACCCATCACTATGAATAAAATGGCCTACTTACTGCCTTGGAATTCAGACTGCTGTCTTTGACTCCCAATATCTTCTTCTTTAGAACTTCTATTGTAAAAATTCTTCCACATTAGATGTAGAGCTTGAAATCACCTCTCTAGCCGCACCTCTCGATCTCCAAAAGCTCTCATACAACTCCTCCAATCCTTAAAAGAGTGATAGTAGGTACAAATTGCACACCTTAACTTCAAGCGCCTACTTCTCCCTCATAAAAACTCTAGATTTCTCAATTTTTATACCAAAATTGTAGCCCAAAAAACAAGCTTTTTAATCCTAGTCTTTGATTTTCGAATGGCCTCCTTGAAGTCGCCAAAACCCTTATTCTTGTTGCAGGCAACCTCCTCAAAGCCTATTGGGCATGGCCATTGACCAATAGGAATGAAGAACTTCATCCCTTGTCTTCATTCATCCTCACTTTGTCTTCATCCTTCCAAATAGGCCTCTTAGTAGTTTAATTCTTCTTCTTTGGACCCTAATTACCTCTCAAGGCTTTATACTAAATATTTAGGCTCTATATAATTTAAAAGCCATAATCAAACTAAGTAAAAATCTAAAATAAATTTTCTTACACCAACTCCAATGAATTATAATCTTAATTTTTTTTGTCGTTTAATCTAAAAATTTATTAGTCAAGTAAATATATATAATTCTAGTACATTCAAATCCTTATTAAAAGGTACAAAAGCTTTTATACATGCAACCAAAAAATGATCATCTTTTGTTATATACACTACATCCATTTTTAATATCCAAAAGACTATAAGTGATATTTCTAGCTAGTATCAAGATTTTAAAGATATTTTTGAAAAGAAAAATACAAATATTCTTCTAGAGTATTGATCTTATGATTATTCAATCGCTCTTCAAGATGGAGTTCAACCACCATTTGGACCAATCTATAGTTTATCACATAATAAGTTGGCTATATTAGAAGAATATATTAACAAGAACTTGAATAAGAATTTCATATACCACTCAAAATCTCTAGCAGGAGTTCCTATCTTATTTCTGAAGAAAAAAGACAAATCATTGTGGATGTATATAGATTATCAAAGACTTAACAAGATTATTATAAAAAATAAATATCTTTTATCTTTGATTTTAAGACTTTTTGATCAATTAAATCAAGCTAAGATCTATATAAAAATATATCTACAAAGAGCGTATAACATGGTTCATATTAAAGAAGGAAACAAATGGAAAATTATATTTCAAATAAGGTATGGACACTTTGAATATAATATTATGCCTTTTGGACTGACAAATACACCAAATACTTTTCAACATCTCATGAATGATATTTTTCATGAATTTTTAAATAATTTTATTGTCTGTTATCTAGATAATATTTTAATCTACTCTAAGAATGTAGAAAAATATGAATTATATGTTTTTCGTGTATTATAAAAACTTAGAGATACAAAATTATATGCCAAGATGAAAAAGTGTATATTTCATATTACTCAAATTGACTTCTTAGGATATATCATTTTAAATGATGGTCTCAAAATGGATCCTAAGAAAGTTTAGACAATCATGGATTGGAAGATCCCAAGAATAATAAAAGATATGTAATATTTTTGGAATTTGCCAATTACTATCAAATCTTTATAAAGAACTTTTTTCAAATTATAGCTCCACTTATACACTTAACTTGTAAGGACAAATTCAATTAGAGTAAAGAATCAAAAATATGGTTTGAAGTTTTGAAGATAGCTTTTATTTTTGCACCAATCTTGTATCATATTGACTTTCTAAGGTATTTTTTTATGAAAATAGACATATCAAACCTTATTTTGAACATGATATTATTTCAAATAGGAGTAGATAATAAAATCCACTTAATAGATTTTCATTCCAAGAAATTTTTAGTAACAGAGATCAACTACAAAATTTATAATAAAAAACTTCTTGTAATTGTGGATTCTTTTCAAAAATGATGTTATTATCTAGAAGGCGCTTTTAATCTAGTCATCATTGTCATATAGGAGAGAGCCTTCTTCAAGATCCCAAGAAGAGTAGTGATATTTCAATTTATATCCTTGTGATTTTCTTCAAAATACCATAATTATCAATCTGTTTGTTCCTTCAAAGATTTTTTGGTAAAAAATTCTTTGATTTTTCCTTAAGACGCCTCAAAGATTCTTTGATCAAAATCCTTTGACTCTTTTAAGAAGATTTAAAGATTTTCTAGTCAAAATCTTTTGACTTTCTTAAGATGCGTTAAAGATTTTCTAATCAAAATCCTTTGATTCTTTTAAGATACCTTTAAAGATTCTTTGATTAAAATTCTTTTATTTTTTAAAGATGTTTCAAAGATTTTTTGGTCAAAATCTTTTGATTTTCTTAAGATTCGTCAAAAATTCTTTGATTAAAATCCTTTGATTTTTTTAAGATGCCTCAAAGATTCTCTAATCAAAATCCTATGATTTCTTTAAGATGCTTTAAAGATTCTTTGATCAAAATCCTTTAGCTCTTTTAAGATGCCTCAAAGATTTCATGATCAAAATCCCTTGATTTTCTTAAGATGCTCTAAAGATTCTTTGATCATAATCCTTTGACTCCCTTAAGATGCTCCAAAAATTTCCTGATCAAAATCCTTTAATTTTTTAAAAATGTCTCAAAGATTCTTTAAATAAAATACTTTGATTTTCTTAAGATACCTCAAAGATTTTCTAATCAAAATCCTTTGACTCCTTTAAAATGCCTCAAAGATTATTTGGTCAAAATCCTTTGATTTTTTTAAGATGCTCCAAAGATTTCTTAATCAAAATCCTTTGATTTTTTAAAGATTCTTCAAAGATTTTTTTAATCAAAATCCTTGATTTTCTTAAGATGCCTCAAAGATTCTTTAATCAAAATTCTTTTATTTCTTTAAGATGCCTTAAAGATTCTTTGGTCAAAAACTTTTGATTTTTTTTAGATATCTCAAAGATTCTTTGATCAAAATCCTTAATTTATCTTAAGATTTCTTTGAAGTTTCCTTCGAAGATCCTCTATTCAAAATCTTTTGTTTATTCTAAGATTCTTTCAAAGATTCTCTTAGAGATTCTTTGTTCAAAATCCTTTATTTATCTTGAGATCCTTTTAGAGATTTTCTTCAAGATTCTATGTTTAAAATCTTTTGTTTATTCTAAGATTCTTTTGAAGATTTTCTTCAAGATTCCTTACTTAAAATCTTTTGTTTATCTTAAGATTCTTTTAGAGATTTTCTTCAAGATTCTCTACTTAAAATCTTTTATTTATCCTAAGATTCTCTTAAAATTTCTTTCAAAGATTCCTTGTTCAAAATCCTTTATTTATCTTGAGATTTTTTTAAAGATTTTTTTAGAGATTCTCTACTCAAAATCCTTTGTTTATTCTAAGATTTCATTGGAGATTCTCTTTGAGATTCCTTACTTAAAATCCTTTGTTTATCTTAAGATTCTTTCAAAGATTTCTTTGGAGATTTTCTATTTAAAATCCTTTGTTTATCCTAAGATTTTTTTGGAGATTTTCTATTCAAAATCCTTTGTTTATCTTAAGATTCTTTTGAAGATTTTCTTAAAGATTCCTTTGAAGATACTCTATCCTTTTTTTGTCTCAAAATAAATCCATTTAAGATTCAAAATAAAAGATAAGAGAAAAAAAGTGTTTATTTTTAATTCTAAAAGAATTTAAATATGCGGCTTAGCCAATACCTAGATAATATCCGGTATATGCTAATACTTGCTTGATACTTGCTTGATATCTAATTGACACCCAAATCTGAGATATCCCATAACTCTAAAATTCCTTAATTGAGACCTTTAAATCTTAAAATTTTCTAGTTGATACTTTAAAATCTTGAGATTCTTTAATTCATATCTTGGAATCTTGAGATTTTTTAATTCATACTTTAGAATCTTGAAATACCTTAGAATCATAAGATTCATTGATTAATATCTTAGAATCTTAAGATTCTCTAATTGATATCTCTAGTTGATACCTTGGGTTCCTAAGATTCTTTTATTGATATTTTAGAATATTCTATGATTTGATCCTACATATTTATATTCCTATTTACATTGCAATTTTAAAACTAATTCTATTTTATTCATATTCACACTGCAGCTTTGAAACTAGATCTATTCTATCCTTGTTTTCATTGTATTTTTAAAATTAATTTTATTTTATCCTTGTTTACATTGTAGCTTTAGAACTAACTCTTTATTATTCTTTTTTTACACTATAATTTTTATACATACCTATTCAATTTTGATGCACTTGTCGCAAGTACATCACGACATTGTGTATATAAATCACAAAAACCTTGAGTACTTCATGTTAGCACGCGTATTGAATCCTTGTCAAGCTTATTAGAGTATGTCTTTGTCAAGATTTGACTTCATTATTATTTATCAGCCAAAAATACAATAAGATCTATTTAATATCCTTTCTAGATGTTCTTATGTTATTTCTAAAAAAGAAGATGCAACTTTTGATCAACAAAGAACAATTCTCATGAAGCTAGAATAATTTCATCTTTGAGCAATAAAATCAACATTAGCTATTGATTTAATTTTTTTCAAGTAAGTCTAGTCAATTATATCTTTAGACCCTTTTGTTTATGATATTAAGAATGATTCATCTAAGTCTCATAATACTTTCAAATTCAAGTTCAAGAACAATCTATTCTATTTTAAAGGACACTTATGTATTTCAAAAAATAAAGCAGAACTATGTACTCTTGAAGCTTATCACAACTTCCTTACAGTAGGATATTTTGGATATAATAAGACTTTGAAGCTAATATCAAGAGATTTTTGATAGCCTCAAATATGAAAGGCTATTAAAGAGTTTGTACAATTGTGCAATGTTTGTTCAAAATCAAAAACTTCTTATCATCAATCTTATGGACTTTTTCAATCATTATTTATACCAAAACAACTTTGATTTTTTATTTTTATAGATTTTATCACAGATCTCCCAAATTCAAATTCATCTAATTCTATATTTATGATTATAAATTGTTTCACCAAGATGGCATATTTTATAATATATATAAAATCTATCATATGTAAAAAAATAGCTATATTCTTCCTCGACAATATTTATTACTATCATGGATTATCAAGGGATATTACATGAAATAAAAGGATGCAATTTATATCAAGATTTTGAAGAATCCTTTTCAAAATATTGAAAGTGGATATAAAATTATCTTCAGCTTTTTATCCTCAAATTGATAGACAAATGGAATGGATAAATCAAGTTTTTAGAGCAATATTTGAGGTGTACCATCAATTATCATCAAGATAATTTGACAATTTTTTTACCATTAGTAGAGTTTGCTTACAATAATTTGATATATTTTTCTATTCAATAAATTCCATTCTTTGCTAATTATGGTTATCACCTATAAGTTGATATTTTTAAATTTTTTAAAATTGATAATCCTGTGGCAAAAGATTTGGCAAATAAATTGTTAGAGCTACATGTAGTAATAAAGGCATAATTAAAAGAAGCTTAAGAATGACAAAAGATTAATATAAATATCTATTATAAGAAACAATTTTAATTCCACATGGGCTATAAGATATGATGTCAAGGACAAGAATATGAATCATAAAAGAACAAAATATATTTTTGTAGTATTCAAAATTACTTGAAGATGGAATAGTATTAAAACTAAAATGGCTATTGACAAAGATAAGAAGACTAAAGACTCTTGAAACAAGACTAAGAATAAGAACAACATTGACAAGAGTGAAGAAGACTTACTCTTGTTTCCATATATACTATCTACCTAAGAGCTATGTGGCAGCATTCTATAGAACTTTCAATACGTGTCAAACTTGCAAGATAAGATTTTTATATGTACACTACATACTTAGCTTATTCCAAAAGCTATCAACATGTGTGCCTTGTACTTAGCTTATTCTACAAGCTACCAATATGTATGATATGTGGCTAACTTGTTGGCTAAGTTTCTAACCTATTAATCACCTATAGCCATATATAAAGGTAAAATTGCATCTATGAAGCTTCTAGAAAGCTTCTCGGTAAGATATTATCAAATTAATCTTCTTTTATCTATTTCTATCTATCCATACTAACTAAATAATAATTAAAATAAATCTTATATCTATGACATATAATTACTTTGTCATAATATCAAAACTATTTGTCCTTATTATAAGCTAGATTATCATAGGCTTAGACCATTTTTAATTTGTAAATAAATCAATCCAATTGCTTATCAATTACATCTATCAAAATCTATAAAGATATAAATAATAGATATATAAGAAAGAAGACAAATGTCACTACCTCTTATAGAAGTAGACAACAACAAAAAATTTGAGGTGGAAGAGGTATTAGATCTAAGGCAATATCAAAATCGATTAGAATATCTTGTATATTGGTGTAGATATGATATTAGTAAATACATATAAGAGCCATCTAGGAATCTAGCAAATACATCAACAAAAGTCAATGAGTTTCATTAATGACATCTATTAAAATAAAGATAAAAAATCAAAAAAATCTTTGCTATATATCAAAGCAAGTTGAATAGAAATTACATTCTATCTTATATCATTGTTTGCTATTCTTTTTAATTTTCTAACACCAAAGAGATGGAGAATAAAGAACTAGTAAATTTAGCTTAAGAGCTATTATTTATTGACTTATTGGATAGGATATTACAACTATTATAACCTTCAAGACAACAGAATACAGATGAAGATCCTTAAAAATAACATATTCTTCGTTGGATTGATGGCAAGATATAATGTATTTGATATCACAATTTTGGAAGAGACTCTTGGTGTTTGATGATACTTTTAAAAGTAAGAACTATTCCTAATGGTATTTCAAATGCTTTCTTTGAAAGTAGTTATGAAAGCCTCAAAAATGATCAAATATTAGAGTGTTCCTCCTGCTCTGATATGTAACACTATCAATGGATGAAAGGACCTATTAACTACCTTCAAAGAGAACAGCGATTAGAATATGTGACAAATACAATTTTGTGTATTTTAATCTTCCTCAATATGTAATCACCGTTCTTTGTAGAATTTATCTTTAAAAAGGGGAATAATATCATGAATATGAGATTTATTTTAATAATTATTTATATAATATAAATAATTAGAAATAGGTAAAAATAGATTAATTTGATAATATCTTATAGAGAAGCTTTTTAGAAGCTTTATAGATTCAATTTTATCTTTATATATATCTATAGATGATTGATAGGTTAAAAACTTGACCAACAAGTTAGCCACATGTTGCACATATTAGTAGCTTGTGGAACAAGCTAAATATATGGTGTACTTATAAAAAAAAACTTGTCTTATAAGTTTGATATGTGTCTTATAAATTGAACATGTGTTGGAAGTCCTATAGAATGCTGCCACATAGCTCTTAGATAGATAGTATATATAGAAATAAGAATGAAGCCTTCTTTACTCTTGTCAATGTCTTTTTTATTCTTAATATTGTTTCAAATGTCTTTAGTCTTCTTGTCTTTGGCAATAGCCATTTTAGTTTTAATATTATTCTATCTTTGAGTGATTTTTTTATTCTTTTAAGATACACAAAAATATATTGATATTTTATTTATTTATAATTTATGTCCTTGACTTCAAATGGCAATTGTATTTTATTTTTTTGGATAGAAGTTTGAATATATTTTGTTTGATATTAAAGAAAGAATGGCAATTTAAGTATAAATTAACTAAAAAATAGGATACAAAATCATCCATAGATCCATAAATAATAATCTATTACACTTCAAAGTACAAAATTCAAAATAAAATCACTTTTTTATAATATTTTTTATTAGGTAAGATTTAAATTATATTATTATAAATTATTCAAGATTTAAAAATACTTGATGTATTTTAAGGAGATACAAATTTAATTGAACCATATTTGAAATATCTTCATATATTTTCATTCTGAATAAATATTGTGCTATCATTGAAGCTCCAATATATCATACATTAATATATTACTTGATCTCACCTTTCTCATTTTTTATTTGTATTTTTATACAATCATATCTTTTATAGATGTACTTATCAATATATTTTATAGATTAAATCAAATCACAAATTCACTTCAATGTTGATATGACAATTATACTTTTTGCTAATAGTAGGATTGTATAGGACAAAATTTAGATTATTTATAACTTGATTATCAATATTGAAAGTTTTGCCATCATTTTTTCTATGGTATTAGAGATAACCATCACTATCTATTGATGTTGCATTTTGATAATCTTTTAGATATTTCTTTTGACATTTTTTGTCTATCATATATAGAACTTATATATTTCAAGGTCCACATAGACTATGAATCATATAAGAACTAATTATATTAAACAACAAAAAAAATTCTTTTTTAATAAAAAAACTTTATATAAATAATCTTATTAATATGAGTTGTTTTTTTTATTTTATTGTCTTACTCAAAAAAATAATAAGTTATATATGTATAGAGGTCCTTTCTTTTAAAATTCAATAGTATGTACTCTTGCAAAAATATTTTTTAAAATATAGTATTTAAAAAAATCATCAATCAATATACAATGCTTGAATTCAAATACTTTGGCTACCAAGTTAAGATAATTCTCGGCCTTTTATCTTAGAAGAAATCCACTTAAAATCTCTAGTTATTGTAGATTTTTAATTGTGGTTCCAAATATATATGGATATTAAAAATATTAAGTAATGGCCATAGAGCCTTAAAAGATCTCAAACATGTTTCTTCTACTTTCAATATGAATTGATAAAAGAATTATCTTTTGTTCTAGATTTTATATTTTAATTTCATAATTTTGCATATTTTTAAAAATATTTGCTAAACCTTAACAAATACTTGCACGTAATTTACTTTGATTCATACTCAAGCATCAAAACTAATTATGCTTGAATATTACCTGTCAAGGACATAAACTCAATGAAGATACATAAACTAATCAAATCTATGTTAAAAAAAATGATAAATTAGAAATAAGAAAGTATATACATTTAAGAAGAAACTAGAATGGCTATTCTCAAAGACTAGAAAATATAAAGACTCTTAAACTAGATTAAAAATAAGAAAAGAGTTGGCAAGAGTGAAGAAAGCTTCATTCTTATTTCTATATACACCATCTATCTAAGAGCTACGTGGTGACACTCTATAGGACCTCCAATACATGTTCAATTTTTAAGACACATGTCAAATTTACAAGATAAGTTTCCTATATGTATGCTATATAATTAGCTTATTCTATAAGCTATTAATATGTGTGATATGTGGCTAACTTGTTGGCTAAGTTTCTAATCTATCAATCACTTATAGATATGTATAAAAATAAAATTATATCTAAAAAGTTATTTTATAAGATATTATTAGATTAATCTATTTTTATCTACTTCTATCTATTTATATATATATATATATATATATGTATAACTATTAAAGCAGATCTTATATCCATTACATTATCTCTTCTATTAGGGATAAGTTTCACAAAGAGTGGTCATTACATATCGAGGAAGTTTCGGATATATTAAATTATAAGGCAAGAGGACCACCTTGATATTTAATTATTGTTAGAGTCTTTATAATTTCCTTCAAATAAAATATTTGAAATACCATTAAGAATAGTTTCTACTTCCAAAAGTATCATCAAACACCGAGAGTCTCTTCCAAGATTGTGATACGAAATACATTGTATCTTGCCATCAATTCAAAAAAAAACATGTTGATTTTGAGGATCTTCATCTCTATTTCGTCGTCTTAAAGGTTGCAATTATTGTGATGTCTCATCTAGTAATTTAGCAAATAATAGTTCTTGAACTAAATTTGTTAGTTGAATTTTCATCTCTTTAGCGCTAAAATATCCAAAAAAAAAAAAAAAAAAAAAAAAAAAAAAAAAAAACTAATGATACAAGATAAAATGAGATTTCTATTAAACCTACTTTATTTTATAGCAAAGATTTTTTTGTTTTTTTATCTTCATTTTGATAGATATCATCAATGAAATGTATTAGCTTTGGTTGATGTATTTGCTAGATTCTTTGATGGTTCCTATGTGCGTTCACTAATATAATATCTATGCCAATGTACAAGATATTCTAATCTATTTTGACGCCAACTCAAATTTAAAACCTCTTCCACTTCAAATTCTTCATTATTGTCTACTTCTATAAGAGGTAGTGGTATTTGTCTTCTTTCTTATATATCCATTGTCTTATATGGCTTAAGTAGAGATGCATAGAATATATAATGAATCTTCATAGATTTTGATAGGTTTAATCAATAAGCAAGTGGATTAATTTCTTTACAAATTAAAAATGCTTCAAGCCTATGATAATCTAGCTTATCACAAAGACAAATAGCCTTAATATTACTACAAAATAATCATATCTTATCACCAATATAGAATTAACAATATTTTTTGCAATAGACATTTGCTTTGATCTTTTGTTATTTTTAAGCTTCTTTTAATTGTACCTTCATTGTTGCATGTAGCTTTGACAATCAATTTGTCAAGTCTTCTATTATAGGATTATTAGCTTTTGAAAGCTCAAAAGTATCAAATTGTGGATAATAACCATAATTGGCAGAGAAAAGTGTTTGTTGAATAGAAAAATTGTTTGTAAGCAAATTTTACGAATGGCAAAAAAATTATCCAATCATTGATAATGATTAATGATATATCTCAAATATTACTTCAAAACTTGATTTATCTATTCTATTTGTCCAATAATTTAAAGGTGGAAGACAAAAGATAATTTTATGTCCACTTTTAATATCTTAAAAAAGATTTTTCATAATTCTAATATAAATTACGTGCTTCTATCTAATATGATATCCGTTTGCAATCCATAATAGCAATAAATATTGTCAAAAAAAAACTTAGCTGTTTTTTCACTTGTGATAGATTTTGTACACAATACAAAATATACCATCTTGATGAAACGATCTACAATCACAAATATAAGATTATATAGATTTGAATTTGAAAGATCTATGATAAAATTTATACAAACTAAAGATAAAGATTTTTTTAGTATAGGTAATGGTTGGAAAAATCTATAAAGTTGATGACGAGGAGTTTTTAATCTTAAATAAATATCATACAACTATGCTTGAGAAAAGCTAAATCAACAATCAATGGTTATTTCATTATTTAAAAATAAAATTGCTCTAGCTTCAAAAAAATTGTTCTCTATTGATCAAAAGTTGCATCTCTTTCTTTTGGTGCAAGATAAGAACATCTAGAAAAGATATTAAATAAACCTTGTTATTTTTTTAGTCAATAAGTGATAATAAACTCAAATCTTGACAAAGACAAGCTTGACGATAATTCAACACATGTGTTGATATAAAATATTTAAGGTTCTTGTGATTTATATATATATAGTGATTAGACTAGAAGCATCTTTTAGATAATGATGCCATTCTTAAAAAGAATCTATAATTATAAAAAAAAATTAATTATGGATTTTATAATTAATCTTTGTTATTGAAATTTTCTTGGAATAAAAAGTTATTAAGTAGAATTTGTCATTTGTTCCTATTTATAACAATATCATGCTCAAAACAAAGTTTAATGCATCTATTTTCATAAAAAATATCTTAGAAAAGTCAACACTATAAAAGATTGGTGCAAAAATAAAAATTATCTTCAAAGCTTCAAATCATACTTTTGATTCTTTATTCTACTTATTTTTACAAGTTAAGTGTGTAAGTGGAGCTGCAACTTGAGAAAAATTCTTGATGAAGATTTGGTAGTAATTAGCAAATCTCAAAAAGCATTACACATTCTTTATTATTCTTAGAATCTTCTAATCCATGATTGTCTAAACTTTCTTAGGATCCATTATGAGATAATCATTCAAAATAATATATCTTAAAAAGTCAACTTGAGTAATGTGAAATATATACTTTTGTATCTTGGAATACAATCATGCATCTCTAAGTTTTTGTAATACACAACAAACATATAATTCATGTTCTATATTTTTACAGTAGATTAAAATTTTGTTTACATAACAAACAATAAAATTATCTAAGAACTCACAAAAAAAATCATTCATGAAATGTTGGAAAGCAACTAGTGCATTTCTGAGTCCAAAAGATATAACACTATATTCAAAATGTCCATACTTTATTTAAAATAAAATCTTTTATTCATCTCCTTCTTTAAATAAAAGATTTCATTTTAAATAGATCTACAAGAAGTATACAATCTGATTTAAAAATAAATCAGATTGTATACTTCTTGTAGATCTATTTTTGTCTAATCACTATATATATAATTCATAAGAACCTTAAATATTGGATAATTTGGAGGTATTTTTAGTGGAATTTCGCCCTATGTATGGAGATTGTAATATAATTTGTATTGCAATCAATAAGATTTGTATCTTGCAATAAGGCAATCGATCAATGACATTATATGCTTTACAATTTTAATAACTAGTAATTGATATCAAGTAAAATAATATTGCATTTATCAACCAATTTTTCTACAGATTACAATATGAGATAAAAAAATTCATGCTCAACTTATCTAATTTTCAAATATTAAGTCAAATAATTGATTTTGCTATGAAATATATCAATCGACTTTTTGAATTTTTACCTGAGAGTCATATAAGAGAGCCTCAAGTAAAAATTCAAAAATAATATGTTGGAAAATAAGTTTGTCCAAGTATAATAAAAATTAAGCAATTAGAATCTTATACAATTCCTAATGAAGATCATATTCTCTCTTTAGAACCCTGTCTTTATTTTACAATAGATGTATATATGGGATTTAAAAATCAAAAAGCCTCTATCTTGCTAGATTCAAGAGTCTCAGCATGTTTTTTAGATAAAGAATTTGTTAAAAGTCATAGAATATCTTTAGTACAATAAAATAAATTTATACATATAAAAATCTTATAAGATCATCCGTTGTCTTTTGGAAATATTACTTATGAAATCTTTTTTATAAATATAACAATAGATGGTCATAATAATTATATAATCTATAATATAATTAAATCTCTTTCTAATCCAATCATTTTAGGTTTATTATTAAAAATAAAATAAAATAAAAATAAAGTATTTACTTTCACATAAGAAATATAGAATAAAGTATTTAAATAAATAATAAATAATAAATAAATAAATCTAGAAATAATATCAATTTAGAAGTAGATAATTTATAACTTCTAATATGTTTATATCTTATTAAGAATAAAAACATAATCTATTTTTAATCAAAAAAAGACAAAGCTCTAATACAATATGTACATTCTTGTCAATCTATCAAAAATATGAATAAAAAAAAGATGCATAAACTAATGAAATCTGTGTTAAAAA
Source organism: Physcomitrellopsis africana (assembly GCA_036785485.1). Taxonomy (NCBI): domain Eukaryota; kingdom Viridiplantae; phylum Streptophyta; class Bryopsida; order Funariales; family Funariaceae; genus Physcomitrellopsis; species Physcomitrellopsis africana. The sequence goes on from JAWRVF010000318.1 coordinate 243,648, forward strand.
AAAATGAAAAAAAAAATATATATATATATATATATATATATATATATTCAAGAAGAAACTAAAATGGCTATTGCCAAAGATTAGAAAATATAAAGGCTCTTGAATTAGATTAGAAGAAAGAAAAGAGTTGATAAGAGTGAAGAAGACTTCACTCTTATTTCTATATATATTATTTATTTAAGAGCTATATAGTGATGCTCCATAAGATCTCCAATATGCGTCCAATTTGTAAGACACATGTTAAACTTACAAGACAAGTTTCATATATATATACCATATAATTAGCTTGTTCTACAAGCTACCAACATGTGCAATATGTGGCTAACTTATTGGCCAATTTTTTGATCTATCAATCACCTATAAATATATATAAAGATGAAACCATATCTATGAAGCTTCTAAGAAGTTATTTTACAAGATATTATTAGATTAATCTACTTTTATCTACTTCTATCTATTTATATTATTTAAATAACTATTAAAGTAGATCTTATGTCCGTGATATTATCTAAGCATCTATCTTATAAGATAATAGAATATTTGTTATATCATAGAAACAATTGATATGAATAAAAATCTATTTGAATGATTTGTATAATCTTTATATTTCCATCTCTATCTTTATTACCATTCATATCTCTATGTCTCATGTGATCATGTCATTCACATTCTATGTGTGGAAAAAAAATAATATAATAGAATAGCAAGTATGAAGAATGTTTCTTATAAATTTGTTGGAATAGACCCTCTCTCTATTGGATAATTATATATCTCATTTCTTCCACCTTTATTCTATTTTTGAGCATAATAATAACAACTTTAATAGAAATTAGAAGATTATAATGTTATTTGTCAGCATCTTTATTTGAGTAAAGATGTATATATATATATATATATATATATATATCATCATTGCTTTTTCTTCTTTTTCTTGCTTTAGATATTGTTTCATGAATTTGATAACAAAGCAGAAAAAATATGTGATGATTTCTTAGACATTCCTATAGGTTGCATATTGTCTAGATTGACAAATTTGTATTACATAATATCCTTGCTTCATATGCAATATTAGCATCATATATGTAAAATTGCATATATTTTGCTTTTAATCCATGTTTGAATTAAAAAAAAAATCCATTTGAAAGTGAGGTTTTTTAAACATGTAAAAACTATATGGACTACAACATTATAAGAAAGTATTGGTATCTTTTATTTTAAGAGATATAAATGCATATATTACATTATACTATTGAATATTTTTCTAAAATTTCTTATCTTATTCATCTTGTTTATCAAACAATTGCCTAATTAACAATGAAAGATCTTTATGAAGTAAAAATCTCAATCTTTTATTTATTTATTTATAATTATTTTTTAATTGTATCAAATCAATAAGTCAAATATTTCTTCAAAAATAAGAAAATAAGTATTTTTATAATTTAATTAAATTTTAAAAATATTTTTTTAAATAAAAAATTATAGATCTTTTTAAACTTTTAGGCTCTTTTGTTACTTTCTATTATAATTTATATTCTTATAATAAATCATTTATTTAAAAAACTAGAATTTTTTTTATTTTTAAAATTTAAATATAAAATTTAAGTTATAATTATAAACTATTAATATATATATATATATATATATATATATATATATAATACCAAAATATTTTCAACTATTCAAGTAAATTCAAATTGTAAAAAAAATAATCTAAGATTGTATACTACTTTGATGGCATTCAATTGTCATGCAAAGATTGTTTTAATAAAACCAATTTTCTTTTTGTCTCTTCTTTCTCTTTCTATCCTTCCTTATAACAAGAATATATATTTTATTTTTATTTTTTTGGTGGTGATATCAACATCTTTATTCTATTAATTTTTATTTCTATTAATGTCTTGGTAGAGGTAGTATGTTTTTATATATTTTTTTCCTTATATTCATACTTTTTAAATCAATTTATTATATTGATCTTTTTATCAATTCTTTGTCTTGTTATATTTATTTATTTATTTGTTTATTTTTTTATTATTTTTTTCTCTTATAATAGAAGTAATATATGTTAGTTTGTAACTTGTAAGTGAAGTGATAAGATGATATGATTTTAGATCCAAAAAGTATTTTAAACTTAGTTATAAAGTTATTTGCTTTCAAAACCTTTATTTTAAAAAATCATGTATAATTTTTTTTAATTAATAATATTTTTTATTTACAAGATCAATAATAATATATATTCATATTTTTTTTAATAAAAATATAAATAACTTAAAAATAAATAAAAAATAAGAAATAAAATCTTTATTTTGTGTGAATAATCAAAAAAATATAATTTATATTTGTAAGTCATTAGATTGACTAAGTAGTTGTTTTAGGACAAAAGAATACATTTAAAGTGCCAAAATTACAATGGTTAGGTAAAGATGTGTTTAAAGGATGCTAAATGAAGGAGAATAGTATTAGCAGAGAAGAAATGGAATCTCAATAAGGCTTAGAGGTAATTATCTTAGTTGATTTAATATTTTTACTTATTATTAAATATTAATAATTAGTCATTGAAATCAATGTCTATATTGGCCTTTTATCTATATGTATTAATTATAAAAATCTTATCAATGATTAATTAGTAGTTAAGAAAAGTATAAAAAAGAATCTCATGTCTTTTCAATTAAATGTATAGAAAATAGGATTTTTAGTGGATTGAAATCGATTTTAATATTATAAAAAATTATCAAGGTAGGAAAATATAGTCTTAAAAGGATATCAATAATATAAAAATATTGTAAAAAAAATTTAAATTTTTAAAATTTTTTTAGAGAAGATTTGAAGACTTTGATAAAATTTAGTTTTACCACCTTGGGAGCCATTATGAAGAAATGGAATAAGATTTGAAGGCCATACAAGGTTCCTATGCTAATTGGATATTTTTGAAGACCAAGGTGAAGTCAAAAATGTAAAATTATTAGTTCTACTAGTATAAAATAGGAGGACCACGAGCTAGTATAGTCCTTATAGGAAGGGAGGTGCATAAGTCCCATATGGATTGTGGCACCTTGGATGTAGGTAGGAGGATAAGACTAAAGCCTCGAAGCCTCTCTAGGACACCCTTATATACTACTTGTGAGCCTTGGTGAGGTTCAAACTCTTGATCTCCTAAGCAAGTTATCTTTGAGATAAAAATTATTCACTTAATTTTTCTATTATTTATCTTATATCTTTAAACTATCATAACTTATTTATAGTAATTTGGATTTATATATTTTTTATATCATTGGAAAGATAAAAAAAAAAAATTACTTATTTAAAAATATAACTTTAATTTTATTATTATTTTTTTTTATTGGATAAAAATTTAATGAATAGATTGTGACTAGTTTTTTAGTTTTGTTTAATTGTACTTATTTTACTTGTTGTGTATTTGTTCTTCTTTTGTTCTTGCTATTTGCTTCCTTCACTTCATACCATTAATTGTAAACAATTTTTAATTGAGACCATCTTGTAATTTAGATTGAGGGGTGAAATTTATCCTCATAACATTTGAGATGACCAATGATCTTGTATCCAAGTGATATATCAATAATTAATATATTAATATTCTTTTCAAATTTTAAAATCACAAATAATATGAATCTGTTAAAAAATAAAAAAGTAAAAAAAATAATTTTTTTAAAAATTAATATATCAATATTGCTTTGTTTAAAATTTATTTTTTAAAAGATCATATTTATATGTATATATATATTTAAAATTTTAAAATTTATATAATTCTTATAATTATATAAAAGCTAAAAAATTAAAATTGATTTTTTAAACAAGTTTGTTAATATATATAGATCATGTAACAAGAAGATTTATAATTTATCTATGGAAATTATAATTATAAGAGAGAAACCTCTACTAATTCCTTAATTAAAAATAAATAAATAAATTATAAATTTGAATAACATGATTAGAACTTAGATAAATCTAATTTGGTCCAATGGCTGTTTTAAACAAAATCAATGTGGATAAAATTTTAAAAATGGTAATTATTCCAAAGTTTAAAAATAATATAACTTATATTTATTTTAAAATAGGAAATATAATATCTTTAGTAAAATTTATTATTTTTTATATTACCACACATGCTTAGGTACAATTATACCAAAAGATAATGATATTATAATCCTTAACTTATTGTACAAACTATAATCTTTTTGAAACCTTTCACTTTCTATATTAATATAACTTGTGTATTTCTTTTAGATTTTAATTATAATCACATACAATTAGGAAGAATCTTATAATATATTATGATAAATATTTAAAATTACAGCTAACTTGATTTCTATATTCAAAGAAATTTTAGCCAATAGGTAGAAATTAATGTCATTGAGCACAAAAACAGTTCTTGAAAATTTCTCTTAATCTGCCACTTCAGAGACATCTCCCACTTGGGAGACATTTCTGACTTCAAGGTATAAGAACACTCAGTGTGAATTCCACATGACTTCTACTTATAACTTATCTGCACCAGAAACAACTCATTCAAATTTCAAACAAAGAGTCCAGTTTATTAAAAAAATAAAAACAAAACCTTTTTTTAAAAATACACATATTCTCGAGTATTTACTTGGACAATGTATCAAATCCAAAAGAAAAAAACAATACAAAAATCCCAGTTCCAGAAAGTAAAGCGGTCAAGTGAGTAAACACCCACCGAATATCGAAAATCTCGTGCTCTACAACCTATCACACTAAATGTAGAACCAAGCACGGATTCATTAATATAGTTTTGCGTGACCGGTGATGGAATTGCGAGGCCTGCGAAGTGGACACGGAGTTCGGAAATGTCTGCACTCAAAAGACGGTTTGGTATGCCGTTGGCCGGGGAAGAGGGCCTCCGGCTTGGCCCCATCCCAGCCCGGCCCATCGACACCTACAACAACAACCAAGCCCCAAGCCAGGGGGGATTGGGGGGTACTGAAGCCCCACTTTCATAAAGTCCATTTGCTGTTACACACTTCACACATTTCCATGCCACCACTACAGCACCAGTGTTGCCCTTCTTCCCTTGTGCGTCCGTCTCCCTCCTGCTCCGCCTCCGCTTCCGCTTCCGCCAGTAAGCTCCCTCCCTCTCCTGTCTGTCGCCTTCTGCGTTCCCTGCCTGCTCTTCGTTGCGGAGGTTTCCGTGTTGGGATGGGGGATGTTGCTGTGTTCGTTAGATGCCATGCCGCATGGTGTAGTATGTCCTTGAATGTGGAGAAACCCCAGGGTTAGGGTTTGGGGCTTGCGGATGGGCAGAGAGGGTGGCCTTTTAGTTAGATTCCTGTGGTGGTGGTGGTGTTGTTGGAGTTGAGTGATTGGTGGGGGACTTGGTGGAGTTGAATTGAGGTTGGTTTTGGTTGGTTGTGTGCTTGGAGTGTGAGTCGTTGGGAACTGGTGCGCTTGGGATGGGAATGCCATAGTTTTAGGTTTAGCGGGAGTTGTGGAGTGGCGTAATTTATGGTGGTGCGAGGAGATGGATGGCGTGCGTGGTTGGGGGTTGATGTGATGGATTGTCGCGAGATTGTGGAATTGTGTCTTGATTTGCAGCAGTGGTGATTCACGCCCATCGATGTACTTCTCGAAACCCTCCTAATCATAATTTTGACGAAGAGTTTGTGGTGGATTATAATTTCGCTGTTTAGGAGTAGCGAGTAGGATCCACGTCCCTCCTGTGCATGGTTTGTTCGGTTTTTTGTTTAACTGCTGCTAGCTGTGTGTTTCCAAGGTGGTGGGTCCTAATTAAAATTCGCAACTAGACACGTTTTCAAATCCGATTTTGGTTTTGACCCTCTGGCGTGGTGCTGCGCAGACATACGTCCCTCCGACAAAATGGCAAAGAAGAGGAAGTCTGAGAATGTAGTACTTGACGAGGTGGAGAGGACTCTGTACACTTCGTTCTGCACTGCTGCGAACTCAATTTCCCAGCTTTACACACAAGCTCAGAATCAGCAGAAGCTTTCTTTTCAAGCAGGCGAAAGACATGCAGTGGTAAGCATGTCAATAACACGAGCGTGTATTTTTTTTGTCTCGCATGTTTGTTTTTATCTCTTGTTGTATGCTTTTGTCGTGGGAAGAAAGGTTTGGATGATTCGGCTTTTGAATGACGATTGTGTGGTTCACGACCTAATTTGGGTGTCCAAGCTCATTAATATGTTCGTGAGCTCCCCCGTGTTACGTAATTGGATGGTGGTCAGCCCCGACTAGGGTTACTGCCGCAGTTTCTTCAACTCATGCACCCAGCCTCCATCGGTGAATGTAGACATCTGAAGATGTGGAACATGTGTTCTGATTTGGTTGTCATTGTTTCAGCACTTACATCATGTTTAGAGTCGAAGTTTTATCATCTGGAATTAGTGTTTGTATCACGTAGAGGTAACCCTTTTTGTTAAAGACATCGTGCACGTGTCGAAAATTCTTGAGTGCCTCTTGTTAAATCACAGACTATACTGCATCCGTTTGATCTTTTTAGGATGTTGTGGATGGCCTGTAAGTATCCTGTAAGAATCCTGTAAGAAATCTACTGTCGTACTTCACGGCTTTCGGAATAGTAAGGCCGCCTCTTCACGTTTCATATAAAGCAACGTACGAACTCTCCATTTGAAATGGAAAAATTATAATATTCCATCTGAACGTGTTTGCGAAACAGGAGAAGCTGTACTACTGGTTGCTGAGGGAACACCAAAATGGTTCCAATATTACCGTAGCACAAATCATTCACAATCTTCAGGTGTGTTATCTTAACATGAATGTTTGTGAATAGTATCTGAGTCTTAGGTGTTAGTTATTTTGGCTGTTCGTGTCGTGTTTTTGAAGTTGAGTTTCAATGTAGATTTACAACAGCTTGCTGCTTCCATTCCACTGATTAGTTGTATCCGCGTGTTTCGTTTTCGTGTGCAGAGCGAACTTGAGGGTGGCAATGGAGAGGAGATGACAATGTCGCCTGGACACCAATTGCAACAGCATGTCCCAGCGCAACAGCAACTTAGTGTAGTGGGTACCGTGGGGACTTCAGGGCGTACGACAGCATTGTCTGCGCCGCTCGATCAGGGGAAGATACCGGTCTTTCAAGGTGCTCTCTCCAGCCCTAATAGGAGATGCTTTCCTGCGTTCGCAATGTCGCCAGGTGGCTACGGTGTGCCAAACTCCACTGTGCAACCTGCTAGAAGGGGTAGTCTGAGCTCAGAGCACCCAGGTGGTGACTTGCGAGAAGGCCAGCTGGACTCTGCACCACTTGAAGACCCGTCTGCCACTGGGTTTGGCTTTCAACCTCCTCTCCAGCAGCATCAACATCAGCATCATTCTCAGCACGTGCGGGACGGCGTTCACTCGTGTAACGAAAACGATTCCAGTATGGACATGCATGCGGATGGCGTTGCTGAGGACTACTATCGCTGACCTCATCTCAGGGAAGGTCGGCTTGCACTATCGGGTATCACCACCGGCTTTCTGACTTGATGTACAGGCAATTTTCAGAGACGGTGGTTTGCTAATGCTGCTCAGTGTTAGCTGTTTTGTCCACACGAATGCCTTCTTGGGTTTCATACAGATGACATATGTTTCCGCTAATTGTGGCTCCTGAATTGTGAGTACTGAAGATGTATCAACTGCGAGGGTTATCAAGAGCTTGTACTGGCAGAAAAGATTGTAAGAAGTAGGATTGGATTGTGCTCAGAGGGAACCATTACACTGGTGGTTAGTAGGTGGTTCAAATGTGGGTGGCTCAAGCTGCCGCCTTAGGCACTCAGCAGGTAGATTGAACTTAAAATAAAACTAACTAGGATCAACCTTGTATCTGTTGACCTGGGCTTCAATAATGGAGTCCTGGGACGTCGTTGCCAAGTATTTTGTAGAGCAATGTCTCAAGGAAACATTCCATCTCAATGGAAGATTGTAACGGAATGCGGTCCCTTTACAGGTTGATATCATTTCATAGAGAATTATTGAGGCATTGTAATGGAATTTCAGTGGGTTGCGTTCATCAGTAATGCCTTGAGATTATAAATGTAAATGTAGGCGATATAGGGAAAGAGCACATGTTATCATCTGTTAATACACTAAACGTATACCGCATATTGGACTTTTTCAATGTATGAAAACAAAATTGCCGTTTCGGTGATTTCCTTCACTCCATTCGTTTCCCCTCAGTTTCCGACATGCAAGCAATGACTAGGTTCCTTCACTCCATTCGTTTCCCCTCAGTTTCCGACATGCAAGCAATGACTAGGTTGGAAGTGTATGTGATGAAGACACACCCTCATACCCTATTGTTAACCTAGTTCTCCAATTCTGAAAGACCACCATATTGCAAAACAGACGAGGTCTTGACAACCGTATACCTCAAAAATCAGTGTGATTTTGTATAATTATCTCTCAAAAGTGGAAGTTTGTGGATCGAATAATGTGTAATTAACACTTAAATGAAGTTCGTCTTCGTCATCTGCATACAGACAATTTGAAGACCAGGTAAGGCTGTTTGGGAAGGGTGCGCTGTACGAGAGCTGTCCTGGGTGAGATGTGAGGTTGTAGGCCATAACTGCGGTAGCGGAAAAGTAGTAAGGAGGAAACTGGGCCAGCCAATCCCTAGCTGCACTCAATTTTCAAAGATGATGGAAGGTGAAGACTCGCATACCACTCAATCTGCCCCGAGTTTGTGGTGGTCAATGGCTGCTCATTTCATTTCTTCAGTCTGCTGTTTAACAGCATTCTACTTGGAAGGTCTCGCAAGGCCGGTGCGCATTAAGACGAGATTGTACACTGATTGTTCTCAGAACAGGCAGCTATGGACATCTCGTGTCTTCGTCGTGCTGCTAATCCGCAGCTGGTTCTGGCCTCCTCTAAATCCTCAATTCGCAATGCCTCCGCGTTGGATTCTGTGCTAGGACTTCCGCGTTTGAGCGCGATGAAATGGCGATCGACTGTCGCACTTGCCAAATTGGATTCAAGCAAGAATGGAGGTCGCTCACGGAACGGCGCGTTGGATTCGTCGTTAATGAGGTTCAAACATGTTGGCGGACAGGTTTTTAGAGCTTCAGAGTGTTTTTCTTTCGGTTCGAAAGTATCTGATGGAAGAGCGTGCGGATGGAGCACATGGGTTCGCGCTGGAGAAGAAGTTGACAAAACCGTCGACTCGACGGCAGGTCAGGGAGTTTTGCACATGGTATGTTACTTACGCGGCATGCTTGATTATTGCCTCTCAATCAAAGATTGATTTCATTCAATTGTTCCATTGCGTCGTTTGTAAGCTGCAAAATGTGACGATCAAGTGGCACTAGGTGATACGCTAGCCTGGGGGTCTATTCTGGAGGTGAGTGCTCAGTTTTATAGATAAATCGAGTCATCTTATTGAGCTCATTTCGAGGTTTCGCGGTCGGGTTATTCGACTTATGTACCCTGTGACATTTTCTCTTGGTATTAAGAAGGAAATCATTCAGCAGACTCATACATTGGTATCGTTCTTCAAGTAGGGTGTAAGGTAGAGTTGTAAGTTGCTGAAGAGCATAGATTCTTTAAACATAATGGTTCTTTTCGAATGCAGTATGGGATATTTCATGGTTTCGAATGTTTAACGCTCAAATATTTCATATTGTTGTCGACAGATTCACAGTTAAAGACAGACATAGTTCTTGAACCCTCTGCGCTCCAGATAGATACAGGGCAAAGCTCAATCACGAAATTTCATTTCAATCGAATCCTAGAAATCTATTCGCCAGGATGTTAGGACCAGTCCATTTGAAACCACATGCGCGGAGAGTGATGTGAGTGGTTTGGCGTCTCCAAGGTCTTAAGAGAAGGTTGATGTACAACTCTTCATTGCTCGATCAATAGATGATAGATAGGCTTTTCGAATCATTTGCAAGAACAGAGTAACCTTGATTTATTTATTAAGACCTGTGGTCGCTTGTGTACCACAATGTCATCAGGTCTGAATGATACAGTAAGCGACTGTGTCGAAGAGTTTGCAGCCTGTTGTCTGCTGTTCCTTTTTGAGATGCACTGGAAGTGCAAACGTAGCTGTATTTTGAAGACCCTCATAGACCCTACATGCACATTAGCATGTACAACATGCAGATCATGTTACAACTCAAATAGTAAGAAGCATTGGGTTTCATGATGTGCAGGCCAAGGAGGGATTGCATCTGGCTTTTTCTCTGGGAGCTTTTCTTGCCCTCGACAAATACCTCAAGAACATGTTCTTGGCCAACGCCATACGCTTCCCCAGTGCGCTTTTTGGAATGTTATCCTTGTTTCTGCTGTTAACAACACTGAGCGCTGTCAGCACCGGTATTGCTTATTTCTCTTCTTCCTATTCATTGTCACAAAATCAAGTTTGTTTCGCATGTTGTGTGTTGACCATCTTTCGCATGTTGTTTCGCATGTTGTGTGTTAATAGCGAGTGTCTTGGCCAATTTTTGCACCGTGGTTTTCATTAGTCTTGCACCATCACAGCGTGTCAGCAGGCTTGAAGACATTAATGTGTGCTATGTCCTTTGTAGGTGCTGCGAATAAGGTGGAAGCTTTCTTCTCGCCGGCCATACTGTTCATCCAACGTTGGTTGCCTCTTTTCTATGTGCCGTCTTTAGTGGTGGTCCCTCTCGCTGTGAAGGGCATTCCTGCCTCCGAAGGAATTAAAATTGGAGCGATATTGTGTACGGATCTGCACCTCAATCCAGACAATCTTCAAAAGCTGTGTTGAAATGGTTGCCGTCTGATTCCATCAATCCTTCCGGTTCCACACTCTGTGACCAATTTGTATGTCACAAGAAACCTCTTATACAGTTATTACGATTTGGAGGGAGTTAATCACGAAAGCGTATGGTTTGAACAATGTGTTGCAGTTGGAGGATGGATGGCCTCCTTGCTTGTGGCTGGCTACACAGCAGTGCAGGTGCGAAAGATGGTCAACACAGAACTCCTTCCAGCAGACCCTGTGCCCAAGGCAGCCCCTTTCACATCTGCAGAGCGTATTTCCTGGATTGCAGCTATGTTGGTCTTCTTTGGCGTAGCTGTGCGTTATCCCACTGCTTTGGGGCCTGAAGCCACCACTGCTGCTCCGTTTCTACTTGCAGCCACTGTTGTGGGATATCTGGTGGGCACTAGGTAAAAGCCTCAGGAGATTCCTTCTTTACAATGTCAATATCAAGGTTCAAAGAGAACCTGACTTTTGTAGAAATTCGGTAATGAAACATCAAACAACTATACCCAAGGGATGCAGTAACAGTTCTGTAAGATAATGCTGTTATTGATCTATCATTGTAATATTTGTCTATACTTTTGAATTTTGAATTCTCTAAGTTTAGTATGAAGATTCCAGTCATATAACTAACATGTGCGATACTTGTACTCACGCAGTTTGCCTGAGGCAGCAAAGAAGATTTTCCATCCCATTATCGCATGTGCTGTTACTGCTGATATTGGTGCATACGCATTGGGTATGGTAACAGGCAAAGGATTTGAACCTATTCTAGGTATGTGCTCCTTGAATCAAACATTCTAATCATCTCGCTGTCAGGAATGATTCAGACATTCGTGGTTCTGAAATTTTGGGACGTTCAAAGATTTGTATGTACACTGATACGGCTTAACCTTTATACGAATTCGAATGTATTACCTTTTTGGATGACATACTTCGGTTGATGCATATCTGTGTATTACATATGGGATGACTGCTGCTAATGGGAATCAAGCGTTGTGCAGGAGCCTATTTGACGAAGAGTGCAGGTAGCCCAGGGGCTGGTGATGTGCTCATGGGATTCCTGGGCCCAGTGATCCTGTCTTTTGCATTCTCCATGTATCGACAGCGGAAGGTTGGTGCATAATGAAGATTATTTCTATTTTCTATTTTTTCATTTTAAAAATTTTACAGCATGATTTTGTTCGATTTCTGTGGCGATGACAAATTGTAAATGCGGCTCTTTTCACCTGATTTTTGTATATGTTGCAGGTTGTCCAGCGGCATGCTGCCGAAATTATTACAGCAGTGGTGGTAGCATCACTTTTCTCCCTGTACTCCACGGCTGCCATCGGTCGCGTTCTGGGGCTTCTACCAGCCCTGACTGCTGCAATTATCCCTCGCTGCGTCACTGTAGCTCTGGCACTTCCCATTGCCACCTTACTTGAAGGTTAGTTGCATTCTTCTATTCTTGTGGCAATCTGAGAAGATCAGTGTTGCAGAAATATCGAAGTCGTATTTTAGCTCGCATAATGTTTACTGGTGACGAACAGTTTTTTTTGCTCACCTGAAGTTTGATTATGTGGCTTGGGTATGACAGGAAACAATGCGTCTCTTACGGCTGCTGCAGTGGTTGTTACGGGACTTGTTGGAGCAAACTTTGCTCAGGTTGTGATGGATAAGTTTGGGTTTAAGGACCCCATAGCACGAGGCTTGGCAACTGCCGCCAGGTTTGTTGCTCATCCATGCTCATTGATATTGTCCACCCTGCTTTTGCCTGTGCTGGGTTGGAAATTAGTAATTTATGTTAAATCTGACGTTACTGCTAGGTCCTGAAGTGAGTCATTGTGGCAAGGAAAACGCTGGAGGTGAACATGGAAGTGTGTTCCACAGATAATTCTGTGTAATCAAATAGATCACATTCCCAAGATGCTTGAAAGAAATTGTTCCATCAAAAGTACTGACGTTGGGTCTGTTTATCTGTGGTATAGTGCTCATGGATTAGGGACGGCAGCGTTGGCAGGAAAAGAACCAGAGGCACTTCCTTACTGCGCAATTGCATATGCCTTAACTGGTATCATCAGTACACTCTTATGTGCCCTTCCACCTGTGCAAGCCTCGCTGCTGTTAATAGCAGGGGCAGCTTGAAGTCTTTGAAGTCACCTTCATGGTAATGAACCTCTTGATCAACCTTGTTCGTGGCCCGAGGTAATTGAAATCATTGAATCGTTTTCTTTTAGTCTTGTTTCAGTCTTGGATAAATCACATCCTTGTATCACGAGTGTTTCAAATGGAGTTGATACGAAGTAGCTCATTCTGCTTATGATCAATCGTAGATAAAAGCTTGATGGTTCAGTTTTTTATTCGCCTCTTGTCACTTCACTTCACGATTTGTAGAGATGCATCCAGATATTTGGGAGAAAACCATAACTGGAAGCCCATGTACACCTTATACTGATGAAGTCGTACCGCCATGTTGGGGAAGTATCTTGTTTAAATGGAAAATAGCTTTTGCAATCACTGTATCTGTGCCAAGCAAGTAATTGTGGGAATAAACACTTTGAGTTGTTCATTTAACAAGTCATGGTTATTTTTCTACAACTGGGTTCTAGAATCAAACTACCTAGTGCCAATTTATGATTTTTTGAAGGGCTAAACAACAGCTTAGTACGGTTAAAAGATAATGAATAACAATACATGTTATGACCTTGAATGAGTAGAAGGGGATTCACTGTGACTTCTTTGTGCATTACAATTGGGTCTCTTCTGATTGCGCTTTTCCCAAAGGTGATAAATAGAGTATTAATATTTTGAGGAAAGTAGGTGCATGGTAGTTCATGACAGATGAATGACAATCCCAAACATATTTTGATTGAAGTGAATGGAAAAATAGTAAATCAGTAATGTAGGTGAGAATTCACATTTTATGTATATTAAAAATGCCTAGTATTTTTTATTTTTCTCATGTATTTTTGAAAATCTCAAAAATTGATATTAAAATGATTAAATCTAGGTATGTTTGAGACACAATATGATATTTGTAACAAAACTCTTGTTAATATTTTTTCTTTGCATCAATTGTGACAGTTTTTATTATTCTAAAAGTAAAATTTATTAATTTGTTTAATTTATGATGAACCTTATTATTATCATTTTCATAATTATTATTTAAATTTAAAACATTTGTTTGTAAAAAATTTGACTGTTTCAATACAATAATGAATTAAAAATAAATCAAAATCTGTAAACATATCTTGTAATTGTTTTGGTAAGTGGACATAAATTGGTTAATAATCTTCTATTTTAAATAAATATTTCGAGTGGTATTTTACTAAGTCAAAAGCAGTTGTATTGGTGAACTAGTAATACATATTCTAAAATCAAGTACCTTTATTTTTTTATTTTTTGAAATTTGTTTGTTTGTTTGTTTGTTGGTTGTAAGTATAGTTTGATGCACCACATTAAAATTTGACTTCATTGTAAGAAACATAATACTTTTTGCATCTAATTGCTCCTTTTTATGTTGGTATTGTTTGATTGTTTGTTTTTATTTTTTTATTTTTTTATTTCTATTTTTTTTATTTTATTACAAGATTTCTTTCATACCATGCTTATAAAGATTGTTTGGGGTTGTATAATATTTTACTAGTTTATGAACTTGGTATTCATTTTTTGGTAATACATAAGCTTGTGCTGAAATATTGTAGGTAACTATTAGATAATTAAAACAAATATATTATAAATAAATTGATTAATTTTTTGGTTCAAACTTATAAATATGTCTTGAGTATATATATCCAATTTATATTTATATTTTTTTTTGTATAGAAGCTATTTCTTTTCTTACAAATTATTTAAATCTAAATTGTTGTAATCTTCTTCAAATAATAAGTTGATACCTTGAGTTTTTAAACTAAAAAATAGTTTTTACTTTGTTTTTTCTTTGTTTAAATTTTTTATAAAAAATTAAAATTTTATAATATATATATATATATATATATATATATATATAATACTATAAATATAGTACTTATCAATTTTTATTTATTTATTTATTTATTTTTGTTTCTTTACAATTTCTTAAAGTTGGTAGCTATAGAATCTTCAAACAATTGTTTTTGTAGAAAATGGAGCTTCATCAATAAAAAAAATCATGCTAAGGATAGAAACAACTTTGATGAGAAAACTATTCTTTATTAGTTGCATAAATAACATTATTAACTTATGTATTTTTCTCCAAAATATATTTTTTTTGAATATATATCCTTAAATGACTAATTTGAAGATAATTATGCTATATTATTTTTCTAAATTTGATTTTATAAAAATCTTATTAACAAACATAGTAAGAATAGTGTTATATTCTAATTTGTTCCACTTTTATAAAAATATGTAAGAATAAGCTATGAATTTTTGAACATATATTATATAAATCTTATAAGAAAAAGGATTAGAAAGGGGTTTTTAGTGTGAACGGAAGTAGTTAGGCCATCTATGTGGATGAATGGAGATGGATGACAAAAGTCTCTATTCCTATTGGCCAAAAATCATGCCCAATGGGCTTCAAGGAGGCTGCTTGAGGATTTATTAGGGATTAGGGTTTGTTTTTGGAGGGGAGTCGAACATCAGAGGCTAGGATCAACAAGTTTGGATTTTTGGATATGGTTTTGGTGCAAATCTTACATGATTTGGACTTTTTATGAAAGAGTTATAGGCACTCAAAAATATACCTATTGTTATTATTTTGGACATAACTCGTGCATACAAAAAGCAATAGAAGATCGGCGACTAGGGTTGAAAAGAGCACTTTCTCAGCTACACTTTTCATGTGCATCTTGATGAAATCCAAGCTGCGGTGAAGGAGATATTGGGAATTGAAGTTAGTGCATGTAAGCTTAGGACAATAAGTGACCCTACTTTACTAGTGGTTACATTTTGAGCTATATCTTAGGAAATTTGATAGATTTTTGGCTCAAAAATTTTAGAAGTGTATATGGTTATGTCATAAGACTATGTAAATTTTTTTTTTGTGGCATTAGGATTTTAGGTTTGTGAGATATAAGGAAAATAGAGCTCGGATTTTTGTGAGCTAGGGTTTTAAGCACCTGCTAGGGCTTTTAAGATATCAGACAATTGGAAGCGAATTTATGATTGATTCTTCTTTTTAGTGAAACTTAAAAGTATTACCTACATTATACAGAAATATTTTTAGAAATTGAATGGTTGGATCAAGAGTTATTGGACTCTAAAGATCAGGAAGAAATAAGTCCTTGTAGGTGAATAAAGTTTTGAAGGGTTTTTTTGGAAATTTGAATCTTTTTTGTACAAACCTACTTGAATACAAGAGGGTTAATCTACATAAATTTTATTTTGTAATATTGTTATATTATTTGTTCTTTTTATTATGGACAAATCACTTATTGGAATTTAATCAATAAATTTCAAATAAACTTTCTATAGCCAGATATCTAGTGTATTCTTAGATAGAAGTTCACACCATACGACAACAGCAACTTAGTTTTTTTTAATAGTTGCAATTTGTATTATAATTATCTTGTATTGTAGCAAAATTTTGAAAGAAAATTTTAACAATACAAGCTTAGGAATTTTCAAAGAAGGCAATACAGTATTTAAATGAATTTCCCTTAAGCAAGGTTTAAGATAATATTCCAAAGTATAGAATTAAGATTAAATTTAGACTCTTTAGTGCTTTCTAACATATATATTTTTATAATAATTTTTCCAAGTTCAAAGATGCAAAATTGTTTACTAGTATTGCCTATCATGGTAGTATTTTCATATAATTATTGTGATGTTGATGATAAGAAGAATGAGATTGATTAGACATGGGAAGAACACATGGAGGAGGAGATGGATGAAGAAGAGGAGTCAATTGCAAATGAAGAAGAAGAGGTTGCAAGAGGTGTGCCTCATAAAAAGAGACTTCAAAAAGTCTTATTGCTAGAAAAATATAGGGTAGTACTCATATAGATGGAAAGTGAGATTATTAAAAACAGCTAGAAACACCTCTATACTAAGGTTATATTCTAATTTTTTCATCTATTTTGGAGAATATATAAGGATAACCATAAAAAGGGAGCTTGTTGATAGAAGGCATCTCATTAAGAATGTAGACAAAATCCATTTCATAGTCAATCTAGACAATGGTTGGATGTTGGGCATGAGGAATGATGATGATATCAAGTATGTATATGTTATATTTGGAGGAGAGAGGATGATGATAATTATTTAGATCACAAGAGGGACACCAATTCATATTGAGGTATCGATCATACTCTTCAGTAGTAAGAATTATCATTACCTAATTTGAAAAGTACCAGATAACGTTAATGCACATGACCAAAGAGGTGGAATGATAAGAAGGTATTCTTGTTATGATTCATGGAGCCACCTGCCTACCAATCTAATCAATATGGATGGCAAAAGATGATCTCTTTAGACAATTGTGGGAAACACAACAATTCTACTAAGCTCTATTAAGCCCTAGCCTACACAAGAATGAGTTGCTATTTTTTTCCATTGTGTGTGATCGATAAGGTTCAATTAGCAAATTTGTTTGTGATTTCCAAGTTCAAGGATGTTTGAGCCAAGTGTTGGGACTAAAAAAAAAATGAAGATAATTCGACAACAGGAATGGTCAAATGGCGTCTGCTCTAATGGTTCTTGATTAAGCAAGTTGACAAACCTAGGAAAGTTGTTTTTCTTACAACTTACAATTAATATTGTACAAGATATCAACTTGCAACGTAATACAAACGACTTGACTTATGTATGCAAGACCATGATTTGATGCAAATTGGCTCTTGATATTATTAAGGTGTAATATGTGGCTCAATTGATACTAGAGTTTCCAAGGTATCATTGCCAAATATTGCAATCATTTCAATGGAGACATCATCAAAGACATTTCAAGTTTGTTGTTATTGAATATTTAATAAATCTCCTTATTACAATTGACTTAAATAATATACTCCCAATTCACATTATTTGGGAATATTTATAAATAGTATGGTTTACATTATTTATCCCAAGTCATAAATAGTGTGGATTACTAAATAATTTAGTCCATACTAATATATGTAGATCTTATTAGAAACCAATATTCATAAATAGTGTGGTCTACACTAATTACTAGAGTTAATGTAATTAAAAGTGCATAATTTTTTATTTAATTATTTTAATTATTTTACTATATAAATTAAAATATTAGCTAATAAAAAATAATATTTATTAAGTTTAGATTTTCCTAACATTATAGGACAAAAAGAGCATTTAAAGGATCTTAAGTTATTTTTAAGCATAATAACAATAATAATAATAATAATTTATCAAAATGGATTTAATATAAATATTTGTTATTATTATATCATTTTATCAAATTAAATGGACAGAAATTTACTGAGATTAATCCTTATAATAAACCAACAATATAATTTCTCTTATACATCTTTAGTATATTAATTTTTTAAAATCATTTAAAGATAATTAAATACAATTAAAAAAAATATTTGTGTGATAAATTAATTCAATAACTTATCTAAATTACTTAATATTTTCCACTAATTTTAAAAAAAATATGGTATATTTTTAAAATATATATAAAAAAAGTATCAAATATTTTAGATAAAAAAGAAAATAAAAGGTTATTCTAAATGAATAAATTTTTTTGGTCATAAATTAAAAAATTTGTGATTTAAAAAAAAAAAAAAAAAAAAAAAAAAAAAACATCAGTCACGTATTAGAAGGGTATTGTTTGATTGATGAGCAGAACTTGTGTGTTCTCAATTACAACATCTGAATTCATGATTCTTGTTTAGAGATTTTAACTTGTACAAGTACACTCAGAACGCTCCCATGTCCTTTGAACACTTCTATGTGCTATACCGTCTTGCTAAACTCCTCGATGGGATGGCAGGAGGTATTTGAGTTGAAGTGACTGTCCCGTAAGCAATCAAACGGGGTACTAGCATGCGAACTGTATCGATGGAGATGGCGAAGTTCACACCTGATGACATTCCCGAGCCTGGAGATTGACATGAAAAACATTAAAGTTGAGCCCAAAGTTTCCACGCTGAAATTTCATTCCTCTTGAGTTTGGTGCTGGTAAACCTCATATGAAATAATTGAGAGATCTATATCTAAAATTTATATGTACAGAAACCCATATGTTTGGTTATCATTAACCTGAGGTCAATGATCATACACGTCCCAACTACAAACGAAAAAATATAACAGTGCTCAAGATGACGCCATACGAATCATATGAATATAACTCTGACCTGCACGAGTAAAAGTAGCAGTATTTACTCCAATTATTCTTCCAAACGAGTCCAACAATGGCCCTCCTGAGTTTCCTGCAAAATCCGCTCAGCAGGTGTCAAATATCGAGCACTTCAAACAGTAATCTAGCAGGTAGAGAAGATGGATAGGTCTATGACACTTCATTCTAGAATTTTTACGTCGAGCTCCTGCTACAAATAAATTGACACAAGCGGAACCTAGACATGGGGTCGTTTTCGTGACACGTCTAGATCGATGCCATGCCAATATGGTTAAGACCTTCCTGAGCCAATCGAGTGAAGTACCAAGACAAGTCTCCAGCTCCTCAAAAAAAAAAACAGAAAAAGAAGAAAACAGAAATACAGAAAAGAAAGAAAGGAAGTAAAACCAGAATATTTGGAAAGACAGAAATGAGCTTTGACTCCGGAGTCCTCGAATTACCAGCGTTAATGGCAGCATCTGTCTGGATAGCGCCAGGAATAGGCAGCCCAGCAGGGGATGGAATTTCTCGACCTAATCCGCTGACCACCTGCAGCCCATTCCAAGGTCGTGTATTGCATTTTATAACACCAACAGCAAGACATGTCGAAAAGGAAAACTTACGATTTAAACGACGAATAAAGTTACACATATGAAGAGCCTTCCAAGGAGGGATAAGCCAACTCGGAATGCGCTTGCAATGCGAAAAAAGAAGTGAACCATCTGACAATTTCTATTTGCGTAGCTAACGTGGTTCACTTCGAGGGAAATAAAGCAGAGCTAGGATAATCAGCAGCGCATACCCCAGTGGTGAGCGTGTGCTCAAAACCATAAGGATTGCCAATAGCAAAGCAGTTTTGGCCCACGCGGATGTCTTCAGATATCCCCACAGGAATCGGGGTCAACCTGTCTTCTGGTGCATCAATCTCAAAAAGCAAAATCGCTTCTCTGTTAGTTCGACACTAATTCGTGCAGAGGAGACACATGTAGCAGGCGTCACTCAGTACAAATCATAGTAGGACCTATCTAAAACGTATCTAGGAACTGGGAATCTTCAGTTAGACGTTTTACGCGAAGGTTAAATTCGACAAATGGATTTCATTTTATGAGCAGCAGAACTGTTGAAAGTAGAGACTAAACTTGTAGGATTTAACTGCAACTCGTAACTCTCCCCCTTTGAAGTCCCCTTACAAAACAACTAACAGAAAAGTTTGATTCTTGGGCTGAAATTTTTTGGAAAACAAGATGCCTACCTTAAGAACAGCAAGATCGTGGCTTGCATCAATGCCAATCAGGGAAGCATCGTGCACTGTGATTTTCCCATCACCTCCAAGAACAGACACCTGATAAAGGGGCAAAGCCGTGAACCACCCACCTAGCCACCTCAGATCGCTGTTTGACTTTACTCATCGGGCAGGTAACAGAAGAAGATTGCTAAAAGAGCATCCGCCAACGAGTAATTGAGGCACAATTTCCGACTGCATTAACTAATCCCTACCCAACCCGTGAAAATCTATATAACTTTAATCCTTCTGGGTCGTTTTTGCAGCATAATCAATTACGTACCTGAGCTTTTTGCCGCCCTGAGGAATCCATAGCCAGTTTTGCTACCACGTGATAATTTGTAACCTACATTGACGAGTTGTATGTGAACTCGATCAATAAAAGGAAGTAACTATGATACAGATTTGTGTGATCTACATACTAGTTGGTAATAATTAATAGCACGAACCAGTTGGCTTCGGTCTGTTCAA
Source organism: Physcomitrellopsis africana (assembly GCA_036785485.1). Lineage (NCBI taxonomy): Eukaryota > Viridiplantae > Streptophyta > Bryopsida > Funariales > Funariaceae > Physcomitrellopsis > Physcomitrellopsis africana. The sequence goes on from JAWRVF010000318.1 coordinate 264,375, forward strand.
GTGCAAATCGTGAATCTCATAATCGAGGTCAGTCCCAAAGCAGCACCAGATACTGAAAATTTTACAGATGTTCATGAGCTTCATCAACAAGACGTTTTCATGGAAATTTGACGCAAAACCAAACAATAGCAGAGCCTGAAAAAGGGTTCCAGATGCCTACAATATGGCCAAACTTGTCCCAGATAAAACCCGAGCCTATGCCTTCCACCTTCACATCATCATCTTCACTCACAGGTTGTCCTACAGTTTTGGTCCCCAAGGTTTGCACATTCTGAACCGACACTACAGACCTTGTTGCTTTCTGCAATTTTCAAGTACCTGAACCTTGGTTAATAATGTTAATAGTCAATAATCTCAAGATAATAAACAAGTGTATACTAAACACTGTATGTATTGGAGTGCTACCACAAATTGATATGTTGGTTGCTCTGTAGATTCCTTAAGAGGCCTGCAATTTGGCAGTATGCAATTATACAGCCCTTGAATTCTAAACTATAAAATTTGCCTGAGGATACAACGATTTCCGCACAGAATTAGGCAAAATCTCCACGTAATTAGATATCTCACTCGATCACAAACTGGAAGAGCTTTCCAGTCTCAAATCAAGTCCCTGGCCACTAACAATGACGAATACAAACAATGACGTTACCGAAAATAGCTCTATCAAGCTTTCCTCCTCCTGATCAAATTCATCCTTTGGTGCTGCCGAACGAAGCTCCAGAGCATGCGAGAGTGGCGCGAAGAGCAACGGAGACGCAGCCAACAAGCTCAGCATGGCAGAACGACGACTTAAAGAAGTTTCTACCACCACAGCACACCTCCTTCGAGTTTTCGAGTTTGACACGACATCGTCCCGCAAGGAACTTCGGAAATCCAATGAACACCGCTTCAAATTCAACCTAGAGGATGAACTCCAAATCCTTAAACCCTCCACAGGAAATGATTCTAGTATTCCTGTACAACGCGAGGCGCCGATGCTACTACAATTCGACATAGTAGTAATCTCCATAGCCAAAAAAGAATATGAGGAAGAGGAAAGTGGAAAGAAAGAAAAAATGTAATCAACACAAACAAGCTCGCGTAGTTCCTCTCAATCTCTGGATAAATACAGAAAAAGTGAAAACGAATGCAATTCCATCAAGAGCACCACCAGAAGTGATGCTCATGAAGCGTGTGTCGCTAAATTGTGCCGGAAATTCACAACCAGACAACTCGAGCTGAGTGTCATCGTCATTCTCAATTCCTCGAGCTCTTCCACGGAGCTTAGAAGCAGGCACAACGTCCTCACTGTAAACCCTTGGATGGATGAATAATTGGATGAATGATTCGTGGTGTGTTTCGGATAAATGATCTGGGAGGCTGGATGAATTTTAATGAATGCTGTCTTGGGACCTAATTCCATATTTACCACACTAATCAGCGTAAAATTATCATATGGCGAGCACATCCTGATTGAATTGGAAACCTACAAATGTACTATTGTTCTGATTGAAAAAAAATTAATAATTTTTGGAGAATTTATATATATATATATATATATATACAAAAATCAAAGAGTATTAAATATTTTTTGAATCAGATAACTCAACATATGAAGTTTGGAAGTTCTTGTGTGGTAACTTAGAGAGAGCATTTTCTAAGGCATGTGCAACAACTTTAGTAGTTACATTAAATGTATAAGTCTACCACTTAATAGGTACTTAATAGGTATTAAATTTAAAATTATGTATATATATATATAATTATCTACAGCAACATCAAATAATAAGAAAATAATGATCTGAAGGTGGTCAATTTTTTTGCAATAAGTTGTAAATTAGTTCAAATAGTGGTTGAATTTATTTTTGTAGGATAATTTTACAATTACAAAGATGACGGTTAAACAAGATATTGACATTTTTCTTCTCAAATATATCTTGATTTTAAATAAATTATTTTAGAATTTTACTACAAATTCTATTTAAATAGAGACTAGATGATTCATTAATAATAAATTATTTTTTTATTTTTTTATTTTTATAGCTTATATAAATTCCCTTGTTTTTATAAATAGATATTTGATTTTCTTAGATACAAAACATATTTAATTCTATGATAGTTTCTTAGATAAATTAATAAAAAATTTAATATTATAAAATATCTAGTCTATTTTAATTTTATATCTTTCTAACTATAATAAACTTAAAATGACAAGATTAATTGGAGACTTCACAATATTAAGTATTATTATACATACATTAGACAAAACTAATGTATGGAAAATATCAATTTTTTCATATTTTCTTGTATTATTGCTATGAAATTCTTCATTTCCATTAGTTTTTCAATAAATATAATAACTTGTAAATCTCTTTGCAAGAAAAAAGAAAAGAAAAGAAAATACTATTATAAATTAATATCAATTTAAAAGAAGGTAATTTGCAACTTCTAAAATTTTTTGATGCTTTCAAGAAACAATGATAGTCTACTTTTTATTATAAAATATTTAATTCTAATATTACAATTGTCAATCTTGTCCAATTATTGAGGAAAATCCTAAATAAAATATGTTCATATATTGAGGAAAATCCTAAATAAAATATGTTCATATATAAAAATAAAATATGTTCATATATTAGATATATGAACATATAGATATATATATATATATATATAAACAAAACAAAGAAAAAATATAGATATATGATTAGATAATATAATTAGATACATAAATAATATAGATATATGCATCGCCGGCATAATGTGGGATTGGATTATTTTGTGCAGCAACCTATAGACTACGGACTCGGGAAGGCAGCGATCCAAGCATGATAATGATTCTAATAATAATAATAATATTAAAATAGCAATGAAGGTCTCGGGAAAGCATGGCGATCCAAGCAAATGGATTGAATGGCTGCTGTGTGCACGCTCTTATGCACTTTAACGCTCACAGCTTCGAGGGAGACACACACCACCACCCCACCCCCCCCCCTTCGGGGGAGAGTATGGAGGACGACCATTCCAAGCAGAATGGTTGTCCACTTGTGCGCAGAGGGGTGGAGAGAGTTGGAATCGGTGATCGGTGAAGAATCGGTGAAGAGGTTGCATGTTTCTATCACCGATTCTTCACTATTGCCTGGTAGTTTCCAGTTTCCACTATTCCGATCCACGAATAGTGTCATGGGAATAGTGTCACTGATGGTCATGCAGTCTCTTCTCCCAGGAAATCCCTTGCTGTCCAGGTGCATAATGCCTTTCTAATCTCATGAGGGCCGGATCGGGAACGGAAGTGTTACTTGAACATCTATCGAGTCTCCGATTAGTCAATCCAGCGCTCTCGCTCTCCCGCACTCACACACGTAGTTTTGCGCAGTGTTCCTGAGTCGAGGTTGATATAGCGCACTTTCTTCTGATCGGTGAGTGTGGTTTGTACTTGAGTTGAATTGGCTTGGAGAGTTGCCCAGTCATCGTGAACTGCAGGGCTTGTCCGTTACAATGGGCTCCTATCCGCTTCCACAGTTTCTCCCTCTGGAACCCAGCCTGACCTTCCAGCCTACTGAGATCGATTATCTCTTCTATGGAGGTCCTCCGCTGGCCCGTCGACATGCGCCTCAAGTTGCTGTTGCAGTTGAGCTCCAGCGGGCCAATTCTGCTGCTTCATTGCCATCCTCAACCCCAGCATCCCAAGCTCCGTAACCAAGATTGTGTATTTAGTTGGCCTGCAATCGCTACTGCGCTTGAAGTACCAGAGCTGTGTTGGAAAGTTCAAGAGCTGTTGTTCTTCTTCTTAACATAAATATTCAATAACATTGGACTTAATCCATTTATTCTATTTTTGGATTTCTTGGTTTCTTCTGTGTGTTTTGTTTGTGCATGGTTCTCCATAATCAGATTCAAAGGGACTAAGGTGTAAATAGCCTAGTTCAAGATACATCTGGCTCAGCTCTGACCATTTTATGGTCATGAATGGTTCCGTAAATGTGTAACCAACTTTTTGTGGAAACTGGAAACTACCAGGCATAGTGGGGATCAGGGTCCCGGTGATAGAATAGATCACGACCATAGCAATCACAGACATCGTTCCTACAATTTCGAGGGATCGACACACGATGTGTTCAATTTTGATATCCATCAGCAATATGCTGTAGAAAGTATGATCGCTCCACTTGCCCTCATATTTCTCGATACTTCTTGAAAGGACATATATATTGTTCAGCAGGTTGATTGTGCAACACAAGTCGTATGTTTGAAAAACATCTGTCCAGCAACAAACAACATTTTACATTGTACATTGTACATTGCAGATCAGATTTGTTCATTTGATGAATTATATCATGAAGTAGAGAACGGAAGCGTTGAAGGCCAGGAATGCTCGGAGTGCTTCGTATTGTCCCCTTCCTACGCACTCAAACATCGCCGAACCCAGCGATGGCGAACGCTCAGCTTTGTGCGAGCAACGACGACACAACCCCACTCTTTAAGCACTAGGATCGAGGATTATACATCTCTAAAACACCGACAAGTATGTGGAACAATTTTCGGCGGACTAGGAGTGGAAGAGAAGAGATACTTCGGAGCACCAATTGTGATGGCACCAAGTTGTGACGAAAAGTTGGGGGGAAGGGGCTTACAAAAGCTACGAATTGTGCTTAATCTGCTGCTAGCTAAGAGGACCGTGACCTCAGTCAATCTTGTGATGGCTCTCAATCTTGGGAAACCTGCAAGACCATAGACTCAAAGTTCGCACACCAAACCTTGCAACTGTTGTGCAAGTAATGTTCTACTAATCCACTGGACGGATGCATCACCGCCAGATGCCCCAATAGATACATCGAAGCACTGCTCCAAATGGATCCGAATCTGGAACTTTGTTGAAAAGAAAAACTGTGATGAAACTAATTTTTGACGACATGCTGGTTATTCGCTTCCACTGGGTTGAAGTTTCAATCCCGGGCTGTTCATATGTCCTCGCCGTTCTAGTTCGTTGCGTCAGACCAGCTCTGTGATCCTATGTCGAGGTTGATCTGGCGTACTTTCTTCAGTTCCGTGAGTGCACTTCGGGTTGAATTCGCTTGGAGAGATACACAGGAGTTGTTTATAAGACGTTGTTTGCTTAAATCTCTTTCAGCTTTTGCAATCCTTTTTATGCACTAAAATTAGTTATATTGATAAATTGTATTGCTTTCATTAGATCATGGTATTTTGAAGCCAATTTGCATGTTGAAATGGTTAAATAGTAAATAGAATGTTACTTCAATGGTTAAATCAATTTAGATATCAAAAATCTTTTAGATGCAGCTTTTACCAAGTTAATGAAATAATACATACAAATCAAGACAGATAATATAAAAATAGGATAAAAACAAAGAACAAGGATTTTGCTTAGCTTTGTATTCAGTTTTTTATTTGTTTTCTATTGTAAAGATATTTGTTTTTAATTATCAGTAAAAAAAATTATAATTATCAGTAAAAGAAAAATAAAACTAATCTTCTATACTTCCACATCCATTCCAATTTTGCTACTCTAATCTCTCAAAAATTTCTTTCAAATTTTCTAATTTAGAATTATTATTACTTGGTTGTTTAAGCTTTTAGTTAAACAAAATATTATATTGGTATTTTCTTCAAATAAATACTCTTAATTTTATATAATTTTTTTTATAATTTGTCAAAGATAAAAATATCATATATCAATTAAAAAAACTAATATAAGATTTAGAATTTATCATATTAATAAGGAGGTATCAATTAATATCTTGGCTTGAAAAAATGGAAAAAATATTATTTTTGAATAGTTAATACATTCATATTTATCTATATTTTAAGCATAAAAATATAAATATAAATATATTAACTATTCAAAGACAAGTATAGACTTTGGATGGCTATAGACTTTTAAAATATACTTATAATAACAAAAGTGAATATTTAGTATTAACATTAATTAGAGTTTTAGTCTTGAATGTACAAAACATTTAAATTTTATTAAGAAAAAAATTTAGAATTTGATTCATATGTAGGACATGCCAATAGATATAACTTATATAATAATAGTAATTTTTTTGTACACATATTTTGAATCTATAGTATTGGTATAATTTGGTTGTTATTGAGAGCCTCTTGAATTGCCAACCATATCTAATTGCAAGAACCGCATAGTAAGTGGTACTTTATAATTAATTAAATAAAACCAATCAATATGTAATAATTAAAAAATAATTTTTTTTGCTATATTATCTCTATAATTTAATATATTTAATATATTATTAGAATTTAATATCAAAAAAAAGATTTTTTCATAAAATATAAACTATATAATAATTTATTTAATATTTTAAAAAATATATATGATTATATATATATTTTTTAAAATATTAAATAAATTAGAATTTTAGATTTTTATATATTATTAGACTAAATTCACATGATAATATAGTATCTTATTATCAATAGTTGGTCATTGGTTTTGATTGATGTTGTAGATTAAAAATAGCAATAAATTCTAACACATTTGTAAGATTCTCATATTACTCCCATCAACATTGTCATTGTCATATTACATGAAGTCTTACTTAAAAATGCACTGGGCACTTGGCACAACTAAAATCACATATTCACAAAATTTTACCTATAGATCTATAACCAAACTCACAAAATGCTCAAAAATATAAATCCTTTTTTATTTCACAAATCCTAGAATCATCCAAATCAACCTTGACTTTGCAAAGCTTTTACAAAGTCAATATTTTTTCAAATCACTCAAATCCAATGCTCAAACAAACCTTCTTAATTCTACCCTCAAATCCAATTCTTTAATCTGCCAAAAAACTTTCCATTTCCTATTGGCATGCGGTTTTATGCCTTAAGATCTGATTTCAATCTAAGTTTATAGTTGGTCCTCTCTAAGTATCGATTCTTAGAATTTTGAAGTAAATTTTGCTAAAACCTATTTTCAACTCCTTTTTAAAGATGCCTATATTATTTAGTTTTTTAATCTATTTGATTCTACCTTATTTATGGCCATAAAAAGTAAATAGAAGCCTCTTCTAAAAGAAGGCAATATTAGCATCTTTTAAATTTTATTATCTCCTTGTCTATTATCTATATTTCTAAGATAATTTATTAAAATATTTTTATTTGAGCTCTTCTATTATATAATCATTCTTTTTTTCTTTCATCTAATAGTCATATTACTAAATAATATTTGCTTTCCTTGAACTTATGCATCTTCCAGCATGTGCCAAATTTTCTTTAATATATTGATATATATAGTCTTTATCTTGGTCAAATTCTTAAACTTCAGTTTGTTCTTCTTCTCTCATTTCAATATTCTTTAATAGATTTTATTCTTCATCAAAATATATACACACTCTTCTTTGTCTGAATAACTTGACTTATCTACTAAAGGTGACTTCAATTTTGTTCCATCTAGTTCTTGTAACCAATATGTTCTATTGTCAAAGACTTCTATTATAATATATGATCCAAATCAGTGCTTAAATTTTTTTCATAATGTACCATATTGATTATCCAAACTATTATCATAGACTAAGATCCAATCACATTCTTTTATTTTTTTAGGCTATAATTCATGTATTTTATTAAATGTTTCTTTATTCTTTTTCCTTACTTCTTTCAACCTTTCAATTGTTACGTTAATATCCTTAGATCTTCTTTCTAATTATTGAATCCATAATGCTAAAAGCTCCTCTCTATTAAAATCATCCTTTTAAGGTAATACTCCTTATATAGATACTATTTCTTCTATCAATATAATTGGCTTTTATCCATATATTAACTCAAAAGGCATCTAATCAATTATTGTACTATAAGTTGTGCAATTTGTCTATAATGCAAATGGTAGTAGCTTTAGCTATTGGTATATTTTATCATTACATGCTTTTATTAATGCCTTAACAATAGGTGAATGCCCATGCTTATTCTTTCTATTACCTTTTAAATTATATGATATAGTCAAAAAAAATTTAATTCTTATTCTATCAAAGAGTTTTCTTGTCTTTTTACATCCAATTTACATCTATTTGCAATGATTTTTCCAATACAACTATAGCAACAAACAATGTCTTTTAAGAGAAATCAATATACACTTTCAATACTTTTTATTTTTAATACTTGTCCTTCAACTATATTCAATAAATTTTCATGTGTAAGTACCAAATATTTCATTTGTTTAAGTTCTATAGGCATTGCTGCTAAATCTACTATCTACTTATAATATAATGCTAGAAGATAAGTTAGATATAATTCATCTTGATGTTGAATGCTAAAATAAAGTTGACAAATCTTACATGATCCTCTAAAATCAGTCATATCTTTATACATGCCTTTCTACCAATACTTCTCTTTTAATTTAATAAAAGTTATTCAAATTCTTTTATATCCTACCTACAAATTTTTATGGAATTCTTTAATAGTCTTTTATTGAGCTTTTAAACCACATATCACTTGTTGTGGTACTTCTCTATTTTTCTTTGGATACTTCTATAAATATCTATTATGTAAAATATATCCATAGATTTTTTTATGATTTTTTAAATTTTTTTGATCTATTCAACCTTCTTGCCTCTTTAATGTATTTTGATAGTTTTCAATATCTTTCCATTCATCTTCATATAAATCTCTTAAAAAGGATTCTAATAATATATTCAAACATACATCTTCTTCTTTTGATAATGCATTAGTATAAAAATTTACATCCACATCATCTTCCAAATCAATCATATCTTCTTCATTATACTTTATTCTTGATAACATATTTATAATAGAACTATCTCTCCTTAAATTGTACTTAAAATCTAAATTTATAGATTTGATATATACTATCTACCTTAATGTAGCAATATCAGGAGTTGAACAATTTGTAATTATATTCAATAAAGATAGACAATCTATTTCTATAGTATTGATGCACCAATTAAGTATTCTTTTTTATTTTTCATAATAATTACTACATCCTATAATTTTCTTTTAATGTGTATATATGTCTTTTATTTAATATTCAAAATTTTTGCTCCAAATCATACTACATATTTATTCCCTTATTCATCATTTTGTGCAAGTGTCCAAGCTATTCAAATCGTACTTGTATCAATTTTTAATATCACTAGTCTTCTACATTCATAATTCACTTTCTTTAAAGTTGGAGGCAAAGAAAGAAGTTTCGTTAATTTTACCATAGCTCTTCTTTGTTCTTCTTTCTATTGAAATTTTTTATTCTTTCTTAGCAACTCATACAATAGATCTACCACATATGTAAAATAAGGTATCTATATATGATAGAAAATATATGCTCCTAAAAAGATCAAATGCTCTTAAAAATCCTTGAGATAATGTATATATTTTTATTAAATCCAATAGATTCCTTATAGTAATTAAATTTATATTTTGTAATACTAATTGAAATTAATCATATCCTGTGTCAAGGACATAAGAATACAAAACAAGGGACTTGAAACTGGGACAAGGTTTCCAAAAGAAACCAACAAGAACTCGAAATAAACAGATGAATATACGAATAATATCAAGAAAGGTTAGTTAGAACTCTAAGAGATGCATTGTTCAAACTGAAGAATTCTTCAACCTTGACTCTTATATATACTCCTGTCTAGGATGCTTCCTAAGCAGCTACTATCAAACTAAGAAGCTTCTCAAGCAGTTTCTACCAATTGGGAAGCTTCTTGAATTCCTTCTACTAACTAGGAAATTTCTCAATTGACTTTCACCAACTAGGAAGCTTTTCAATCGACTTTCACTAACTCGAGAAGCTTCTAAAATGTTCTAGAAGGTTTTGTGAACCTCAGAAGTGTATGTCCTTAACATCACCCCCTTCTCTAGTGACGAGTTTCAAGAGGAGCTCAATCTTATTATATACGTAAGAAATCAAGAATACGCTGTATTATTGAGGCTATGTATTCTATTCTTTGTTCTTGGATAATAGGTTCTACTGGTCCTTGAAGAAATCACCCATGACCTTGAGCTAGTATCTCTGTTGTTGAAATATTCCATCCAAGGATCTGATCTTCATTACAACCTTCAAAACATCCTCCAAACAAGATCTTAGGACTAAAAGGATTCACCTTTCTAAGTTTAAGCAATATTGCTAAAGCTTGAGCATTAGAATCGAGACTTGCATGGTTGGATCTTGCTCCTAATGGCTCCAATTAAGATCATACTTGGCGTTGAAACGTGTTGTCCTCATTTTGTTGCACTAGTTCATTGAAAGCTTGTGTGGCAAATAAATCTTTTGAGTCTTTTTTTCTTGATGCTTAAAGATTTGACATAATGACTAATTTGCTTCTATTATTCTATTCTATCTTAAAACAAATGACTACATCCTAATGAAGGCTTTAGTTTAACTCTCTCTTCTTTTATGAATATTCTTTGAAACCAATCTTCACTAAGAAGTTATCATCAGATACGTTTGAATTTGTAGAGATAGAGTTGATGAAATTCTTGTATCTTTTGAGGCGCATTGGCGAGATTTGTGGCCGGTTCTCATGTGTGCTCATTAATGTTATAACCCTGCCAATAAACAAGATATTCTAATTTGTCCCACCTTTGCCATGAATTAAGTACCTTTTCTACCTTGTATTCTTCATGGTCTTCAATTTTGATACTAGGTGGCGATTGTTATATTCTTCTTAGAATATGCGATTCTTTGTAAGGTTCTAAAAGAGAGATATAAAAAATTGGATGTATCTTCATAGCAAATGGTAATTCCAAGCGATATGCTACTAAATTAATTTATTTTTGGATATAAAATGGTTCCAATCTTCAATAGTCCAATTTATCACATAGCTGCTTGGTCTTGATATTCCGTCAATGAAGCCATATCTTATCTTCAATATGAAAAGCAGGTGGTTGATTCCTAAATTTGTCTACAGATGCCTTATAAGTATCTTGAGCTACTTATAACTAAATCTTCAAGATTGCTTGGTATTGCAAAAGCTGCTTTGCAAATCTTTTAGTCGCTGGATTCTTATTCTTTGGCATACTCCACACATCAAGCTTTAGATAATATCCATAGTTGGAGTAAAACGGTTTTGCTGGGTTGGAACATGAACAATATTATTATATGCAAACTTTGCTAGTAGTAGATATGAGATCTAATCGTCTTGTTGATAGTTAATACTGCATCATAAATATTATTCCAAAATTTGATTAATTTGTTCTGTTTGGTCATCAATTTGATTAATTCGTTCTGTTTGGTCGTCAATTTGAGGATGGAAAGCCGAGAAAAGTTTAATATACATCTTTAATATTTCAAAAAGATATTTTTAAAACTTAGATATGAATTAGAGTCTTTGATTGAATACAATATTATTTGATAGGCTATGATATCGATATATATATTATTAAGCAAAAGCCTTATCGTTTCTTCATTAGACGTAATCTTTTTGCAAGGAATGAAATGAGCCATTTTTGTAAGTCAATCAAGCACTACAAAGATGCTATCTAATGAATTGGATGGTAATAGATCCGTCATTAAATCCATCGAGATAGAGGAACATGCCCATCTTGGAACAAGCAAGGGTTGCAAGAGTCTATAAGAGCGATGTTGAGGATTTTTGGACCTTGAATACATATTACAAGAAAGAACAAAGTTCTTTAGTGCCTTCCACATTTGAGGCCACCAAAAATCTTGAGAAATAAGTTCTAAGGTCTTGTTAAATATAAAGTGATCCACAACTAAAAAGTCATGGCAAGATTGAAGAACGCGCAGTCGTGTTGGTCCTTTTAAAATATACAATGTATCCCAAAAATTCCATTTGAGATTGATGAAATACACATTTCTTTGATTTGGCATACAAACTTGTATCTCGTACCTTTCCTAATATCAACTTAACATGCTTCTTATGTTCCTCCAAATTTTTTGAATAGATCAAGATGTCATCAAGATAAATCATTACAAACTTGTCTAAATATTCTCGAAATATATCATTCATTAAATGCTAAAAGATAGCGGGTGCATCTGTTAGTTCGAAGGGCATGACATTATATTCAAAATGTCTATACCTTGTCCAAAATATTGTCTTTTATTCATCTCCCTCTTTGATTTGTACTAAGTTGTAAGCTCTACAAAGATCTATCTTAATATAGATCTTGGCTTGGCCGAGTTGTTCTAAAAATCTTGACATTAACGGTAGTGGATAACAATTCTTTACTATTATCTTATTCAATCCCTGATAATCAACGCACATACGCAAAGAACCATCTTTCTTTTTCACAAAAAGTATAGGTACACCTATTGAAGACTTTGAATGCCTAATGAAATTTTTTTCAAGATTTTCATCAATATAATCTTTTAATACTGAAAGCTCATTTTGAAAAAGATTATAGATTGGGCCAAAAAGTGATTGCGTTCTTTCTTGAAGATCTATAGTACAATCATATGGTCAGTGTTCAAATAATATATCAGCATTTTTTTTCTGAAAAATATCTTAAAATTCATTATATTGCTCTAAAATACTTGCTGATGAAGCCATATCTTTTTAAATTGGAGTTGCATAAATAATAAATAGTGTACCTTCTTCAACTGATTTTTTAAAAGCCCTTGTTCCAATAAATAAAGATTTATTATTTCACGACATTTTATGTATTTTTTTTGTAGAAATCTCTATTAAAAATGTTATTTTTTGCGACTTTTGATCTATAATTGGATTATGCTTTTTCAACCAAGATAATCCAAGAATAATAGGATTTGAAGGAGTTTTGATAACATTGAATACAATTTGGCTTCTATGATCTTTGAATGATACTTCTACAAAAGTGGTTTGATGGATGATAGTACTAGAGGATAAATATTATCCATCTATTCCCTCTACATGAATAGGTTTAGGTTTTTGTATTAGAAGAATTTTATAAAGATTAGTGAATTTCTAATCTATAAAACAAGAAGATGCCCTTGAATCTAACAAAGCAATCGTTTGAAGCTTTTGAGGGCCAAAATACAAAGGGATTGTAAAACAATGAGCATATTGAGCAGAAAGAGAGAAACTTGAATAGATTTGTAGTGTTGGATTGTCTAGCTACACAATCCCTATTGTGGCTGAACATTATTATTTTCCTGAACAATTGCACTCCTGATTTAGTAATGTGCCGATTTTGTTTCTTCAAGCAATTATCAACCTTGTGGTCTTCCTCGCCACAATATAAGCATAGATCTTCTTCCATCCGATGCTTCTTTTCTTATGGACTAAGAGATTTAAATTATATTGTATCAAATTACATATCTTCTACTTCTGAGTGGGAATTCAAAATGCTTATTGATGTAGCAAGAGAATATCAGATTATATATTGTCTTGTTGAAGCCCATGAACGTTGATCTTATCGATGTTGAAATAATCGATTATCACATTTTACGGCTTGACTAATAGCTTCATTAAGTGATTGTGGGCCTGGAAGTGATAATAACAAATTGTGGTACTCCAAATGTTGCGTCATTACGAAGTTTTACAACAACTCCTTCTATCTCCACAATCCTAGCAGATAAAGTAATAAGAACACTTATGATGGCATCTAACTTGGACTCGAAAGATTCGATCATATTAATGTCTTGACTTCAAGCCATTTTCAAGAAAAAGAAGGAAGGAATCTATAAGAAAAATAATATCAGTTTAGAGGAGGATAATCTACTACCTCTAAAATATTTTAAGACCTTTAAAGAGAGGGGTGATTCACTCTCTCACAAGAAGGAACAAAGCTCCAATATTGATGAAGAAAATATCAATTTAGAAGAGGATAATCCGCTGTCGTGTTGTGACACGATTATATGGTGAAAATATGATTAAAAATAAATTTTTAATTAATACTCTATTATCTTAGCTCAACAAGAATTCCACATATTTTAATAAGGCTTTTATGAAAGCCTCTTAGTTTATTTTCTTCACTTAATAGCTAGTAGATAAGAATTAGTTAGTAATTTTACCTTTTAGGTTGTAGTAATTCTTTTATAACCTTAAAAAGGCCATAAAATAGTAAAAATATAGTAGAAAGGATAAATTATTAGCATGATTGATACTAAGATTAAGTTGAGGGTAGGATCAGGCTATAAAATCCCTATGATAGGTTGGATTGATATCCAAGGGTTGGCCGTTTGTAGGACAGGGTTGAAATCAGACCTCTGGCCACAAAAATAGCCGCCTAGGACAAAGTACGAGGATTTTTTCAGATCGGGTTTTTTGGTTGGATAGGTAGCTTGAAGCTTATTTGAGAAGCGTTAAGCTTATTGCCATAGAATTTTGGATGACTTTGCAATTATTGTTCAAAGTCAGGGTTTGTATTGGTGTTTTGGTATTTATATAAGACAATGATGGTTTGCATTCTTGAGTGATTCATGCATTGTGTATAGCATCTATAGTTCAAAATTTGATATTATTTGGATTGTTGAATGTGCTAAGTATATACAAATTTTTGTATTAATCTAATAATACAATCAGGAGATATTTGGATTTTGATACAAAGGGTTGTCAGAAGTTGGCAGCTTAAGGTTGGGTAGGGTTTCCCATAATAACTAAAGATCTACAAATTGGATCAATGTGAATTTTAGCATGGTGATAAAAGACTTGGAGATCAAGCTACATACCAAGTTTGAGCTGAAGTTAATAGTGGAAGAAGGAGAAATCACCACTGGAGTTTCTGCATCAATCTTCAAGTTGGCGGCCGAGTGTCATCAGTGTGGTTTTTGGGCATTTTCTTGCAATTTGTAAGTTAGATTGAGCTAAATTTTTTTGAGCATGTAGAAGGCTTATACTAGCATTTGTGTGCAAAAATTCACACTAAGTGGATAGTCATATTAAAAGTTATAGCTTGTCAAAGCTCATTGATTAGGATTAGGGCTTGCAAAGAAAAATAAAAAATTGCTTAATTATAAAAGAAACAAGGCTATTGGGGTATATATATGGTTGATGTTACTAAGAGGAGTGTTTTTAAACACTTTTGAATTGAAGTTCGAATTATATTCCTCATACATGGGTGAAACTTATTAGGATTTCTTGATTATTTACAAATATTACTTTACCTTTTACAGCCAAGTGCCCGATGCATTCCCAAACAAGACAACACGTAATACGACACCGCAATCTCTAAAGCATTGATAAACCTTCAAGTAGAGTGGTAATCCACTCTCTAACAAGAAGGATCCAACTTTGATATTGAAGATGAAGGCAATTTCGACAAACTATCAAGGAGAGAAGAATACAAAACAAGGGACTTGAAACTAGGACATGGTTTTCAAAAGAAACCAATAAGAATTTGAATTAAATAGATGAATATAAAAACAACACCAAAAAAGGTGAGTTAGAACTCTAATAGATGTATTGTCTAGATTGAAGAACTCTTCAGCCTCGATCCCTATATATACTCCTATCTAAGATGCCTCCTGAGTAGCTACCATCAAACTAAGAAGCTTTTCAAGTAGCTTCTACCAACTAGGAAGCTTCTTAGGTTCCTTTCACTAATTGGAAAGCCTCTCGAGCTCCTTCTAGTAATTGAGAAGCTTCTTGAGCTCCTTGCACTAACTATGAAACTTCTCAACCGACTTTTACCAATTAGGAAGCTTCTTAACCGACTTTCACTAATTCAAGAAGTTTTTAGAATATTCTAGAAGGTTTTGTGAACCTCCAAAGTATATTTCCTCAACATCCTAAGTAAAGATCATCCATTGAATAGATTGTTCTTCTAGCAAATGCTTCTACAAATTCATCCACAATTGGATTTGAATTCATATTTCTAATAAACACTTTATTCATAGGTTGCATGTCTTGTATAAATCTCATTGTTCTATTTTTCTTTGATATTGTAAACCATCAATTAGAATTAGATATTATAGATAGTTCTAAAATTTTTATTTTAATCTTTTCATTAAATAAATTTACTAACTTGGAAAAATGTAATCTTGGTACTATTGCAATTAGTCTCAAATTCCATAGTTCAGGAGGAATAATAAAAATAACAATAGATATTATAATACTTGGATCAACACATCCAATTTTATGTGCTTCAAATATAAAAGCCTTTCTATGTTGTAAAAGCATCTTTCTAAAATATCTTTCCTCATAGTTTATCAAAAATCCATCACATCCAATTTTTAATCCATCTAATGTATCATCCACAAAATTTCATGCCCTATTTTCCTAAGATCCTTTAAATTTGATTATATAGATATTTCTTTCACAATTATTTTTTATAATTTGATGATAATGACAAAACCATTGGTTTAATTTTTTTCTTTATTGATTTATATTTAATTTCAATATGTACTTTTTGGCAACTTAAAATTTCTATAAATCTTCTATAATATCTGCAAATCCTACTTATTCAAATTTTCTTAAAATAAATTTGTTTTCAATCAATTCTCTATTTTTTTTTCAAAATTTATTCTATATTTTTAATATAATATTTGTGCATCTTTTTCATCTTGTTAATAATCTTAAAAGACAATATATAATCTTGTAAATGCTCCGGGCACCTGGTTGTAGAAGATAAAAGGAAATAACAATAACTAGTCCTAATACCTCTTGTCAAATTCTAAACAAATTGTAATAAAATCCTAAACAAACTTAATCAACTCTAATCAAATCCTAACTAAATCCTAACCAAATCCTAAATAAATCCTAAATAATCCTAATCAAATCCTAACTAAATTCCAGTCAATCTTGATAAAATCTTAACTAAATTTTAGTCAACCTTGGTCAAATTCTAATTAAATCCTAATCAATCCTAATCAAATCCTAACTAAATCCTAACCAAATCCTAAATAATCTTAATCAAATCTTAACTAAATCTTAATAGAATCCTAATAAATCCTAGTCAAATTCTAATTAGCTCTAGTTAAATCCTAATTAAATCCTATTCAATCTTGATCAAATTCTAATTAAATCCTAATCAAATCCTAAAAAAATCCTAATTAAATCCTAATCAACTTTGGAAAAATCTTAATAAATTTTAATTATATCTTAAATAAATTCTAATTAATCTTGATCAAATCTTAACTAAATCCTAAACAATCCTAATTAAATCCTAATTAAATCCTAATAGAATTTTAACAAATCCTAGTCAAATCTTCATTAGCTCTAATTAAATCCTAATTAAATCCTAATCAACCCTGATCAAATTCTAACTAAATTCTAACCAAATTCCAACCAAATCCTAAAAAAATCCTAACTAAATCCTAACCAACCCTGGTCAAATTTTAACAAATCCTAAATAAATCATAACCAACCCTAGTCAAATCCTAAGAAATCCTAAATAAATCCTAACTAAATCCTAACTAAATCCTAACTAAATCCTAATTAAATCTTAGTCAACCTTGATCAAATCTTAACAAATCCTAATCAAATTCTAAATAAATTCTAAAGAACCTTGATCAAATCTTAACTAAATCCTAATCAAATCCTAAACAATCTTAGTCAACCCTAGTCAAATCCTAACTAAATCCTAACCAAATTCTAAACAAATCTTAAATAATCCTAGTCAAATTCTAATTAAATTCCAATCAATCCTGGTTAAATCTTAACTAAATCCTAGTCAATCTTGGTTAAATTTTAATTAAATTCTAATCAATTCTAATCAAATCCTAATCAAATCCTAATAAAATCCTAATCAAATCTTAACTAAATCCAAGTAGAATTCTAACAAATCCTAGTCAAATCTTAATTAATTCTAGTCAAATCTTAATTAAATTTTAGTCAATCCTAATCAAATTCTAATTAAATCCTAACCAAATTCCAAATAAATTCTAACTAAATCCTAGTCAACCTTGGCCAAATCCTAATAAATCTTAATTAAATTCTAAATAAATTCTAGTCAACCTTGATCAAATCCTAACTAAATCCTAAATAATCTTAGTCAAATCCTAACTAAATTCTAGTAGAATCTTAACAAATCCTAGTCAAATCCTAATTAGCTCTAGTCAAATCCTAACTAAATCCTAATCAATCCTAGTCAAATTCTAATTAAATATTAATCAAATCTTAAAGAAATCCTAACCAAATCTTAATCAATCCTGGTCAAATTCTAACAAATCCTAATCAAATCTTAAATAAATCTTAAATAATCTTGATCAAATCCTAATCAAATCCTAATCAATCTTAATCAAATTTTAATTAAATTTTAATCAAATTCTAAATAATTCTAATTATAGCTTAATTAAATCCTAATCAATCTTAAATAAATCCTAAATAATCCTAGTCAAATCCTAATTAGATCTTGATCAAATCCTAACAAATCCTAGTCAAATCCTAATTAATCCTAGTCAATCTTCATCAAATCCTAACTAAATTCTAATCAAATCTTAAACAATCCTAGTCAAATCTTAACTAAATCTTAACTAAATCCTAGTCCACCCTAGTCTAATTCTAAGTAAATCTTAATCAATCTTGATCTAATCTTAATTAATACTAATCAAATTCTAATTAAATTCTAATCAACCTTAGTCAAATCTTAATTAAATTCTAACCAAATTCTAAACAAATCCTAAACAATCCTAGTCACCCTAACCAAATCCTAACTAAACCTTAATAAATCCTATCCGAATCCTAACAAGCCCTATAGCAGATTTTAACTATAATGGCTAAAAATCTAATTGTTGATCTTAATCTAAATTTCACATTTCTTTTAACAATCTAATTGATAATACACACAAGAAATTTGAAAGAGATCTAACATACCCACCAAAAGTTATGATTAAATTTATACTCGGGTGTGGGCCGCTTTCTTTCTTTAATCCTAATGTCAATTTTCCAGCACAAATAGCTTGCACCATTAAATCACTCTTAAAATACATATACATATAAAAAATCTTGTCTATTATCTATAAAAAAAACTATCATCTCAATCCAATTGACAGATCACTAAATATCTGGCAAACCCTCACTAACCCTCAAATCTCAACTTTCGAGATCTTAGTACACTTGAATTCTAATACTTCTTAATTAAATGATTTAATCTAGCTCAAACTTATAGTATATGCTAATCACATTAGTAATCACAAATCTTCAAAATTTCACTTGTAGATCTAAAATTAAACTCCTAGAAAGCTCAAAAATATAAACCTCTCTTTACTTCATAAGATCCCAAATCATTCAATACAACCTTGACTTTGTAAAGCTCTTACAAAGTTAATTCTCTTTCAAATCACTCAAAATCAACTTTCACACATGCCTTCTTAAGTCTGGTCTTTTATCCAACTCTCTAATCTGCAAAAGACCCCTTGACTTGTCGTAGGGATGCAGTTTTGTACCTCAGGGTCTGATTCCAATCCAGGCACATAACCGGTCTTCTCCGGGTATCAATTCTAAGATTTTTAAGGTAAAATTTTCTAAAATCTCACCTTAATTCTTTTCTAACAATGCATATATCATTTATTTTTCTAATATACTTTATTTTATCTTTTTTATGGCCATACAAGTAAGTAAAAGCCTCTCCTTTAAAAAAGCAATATTAGCCTTTTAATTTTTTTTCTACTTTCTTCTCTATTATCTATAATTCTTAGATAATTTGCTCAAATATTTCCATTTGAGCTCCTATATATTATAATTATTCCTTTTTTCTTTTACCTAATGGCCATATTATTACACAACATCCGTCCCTACTAAACTTGTGCATCCTCCAATATACGCCAAAATTTCTTCAATATACTAATATGTGACACTTTCTACCTTGGTCTAATTCTTGATCTTCAATTTGTTCTTCTTCTTCTATTTCAATACCCTTCAATATATTTTTTTCTTCATTAAAATATATATATATATTCCTCTTTGTTTGAATAATTTGACTCGCTTGCCTGCTATAGGTGTCTTTGATTTTGTTCCATTAAGCTCTCATAAAGAGTATGTTCCATTGTCATAGACCTTTGTCACGACATATGGTCTAAACCAATGCTTAGAAAATTTTTGTAATGTATTATGTTAATTATCTAAACTATTATCATAGATTAGTACATAATCATCTTCTTTTATTTTTTTAGGCTGTAATCAATGCGTTTTATAAAATCTTTCCTTATTCTTTTTCCTTGCTTCCTTCAATCTTCCAATTGTTACTTCAATATCTTCAAGTCTTTTTTCCAATTGCTAAATCCGTAATGCTAAAAGATCCTCTCTATTAAGATCATCCTTCCAAGGCAATATTCTCCATGTAGGTACTATTTCTTCTATTGGCATAATTGGCTTTTGTCCATACATTAACTCAAAAGGTATATAATCAATTAATGTATTATGAGTTGTATGATCTGTCCATAATACAAATGGTAGTAGCCTTGGCCATTGATGTACTTTACCATTGCATGTTTTTACTAATGCCTTAATAATAGGTGAATGTCTATGCTCACTCTTTCCATTACCTTTTGGATTATATACTGTTGTCAAAGAAAGTTTAATTCCTATTCTAGCAAAGAATTCTCTTGTTTCTTTTGCATCCAATTCACTTCTATCTGTAGTGATTTTTCTAGTACAACCATAGCAACAAACAATGTCTTCTAAGAGGAATCGACATACACTTTTAGTGCTCTTTGTTCTTAATGCTTGATCTTCAACCATATTTAATAAATCTTCTCATGCAAGTATCAAATATTTCATTTGTCCAAGTTCCACAAGCATTGCTACTAAATCCACTACCCACTTATAATATAATGCTAATAGATAAGTTGGATGTAATTCATCTTGATGTTGAATATTAAAATAAACTTAATAAGTCTCATATGGTTCTATAAAATTTGCCACATCTTTGTACATGCCTTTCTACCAATACCTTTCTTTTATTTTAATAAAATTTGCCCAAATTCATCTATGTCCTTCCTACAAATTTTTATGGAATTCTTTTATAATCTTTTGTTGAGCTTCTAAATCACATATCATCCATTGTGGTACTTTTCCTGTTCTCTTTGGATGCTTCCATAAATATCCATTACGTAAAAAATATCCATAGGTTTTTTTATGAATTTTTTTAAATTTTTCATTTGTCCAATCTTCTTATTGCTTTAATGTATTTAGATACTTTCCAACATCTTTCCATTCACCTTCATATAAATCTCTAGAAAAGGATTCTAATGGTATATTCAAACATACACCTTCTTCCTTTGATAATGCATTAGTATAAAACTTTGTGTCTACATCATCTTCCAAATTAATCATATTTTTTTCATCATAACACCTTGCCTTTGATAACATATGTGCAATTGAATTATCTTTTCCTGAAATATATTTAAACTCTGGATTCATAGATTTAATATATGCTATCCATCTTAACATAGCAATATCAACAGCTGAACAACTTGTGATCATACCCAATAAAAATAGATAATTTATTTCTATAACTACTGAAGCTTCTATGAAATATTCTTTTTCATTTTTCATAGCTATTCCATAATTCTCTTTTAATTTGTATATATGTTCTTTGTCTAATATTCAAAATCTTTGCTCCAAATCTTATTACATATCTATTTTCTTGTTCATCATCTTATCCAACTGTCCAACCTATTTCAATTGGACTTGCATCAATTGTTAATATCACTAGCCTTCCATATTCATAATCTACTTTTTTCAAAGTTGGAGGTGAAGAAAGAAATTTTTTAAATTTTTCCATAGTTTTTTTTTGTTTTTCTTTCCATTGAAATTTTTGATTCTTTCTTAGCAATTCATGTAATGGATTTACTACATGTGCAAAATGAGATATTCATATATGATAGAAAATACATGCTCCTAAAAATCTTCTGACTTTCGTTGTATTTGTACATTCTTTCATCTTTTTTATAATATCTATCTTTTCAATACTTGGCTTATGTCCATAAGAACCATACATGTGTCCAACAATAAGTATCTCATTTATCCCAAATATAGATTTAGTGCCTGATAAGATCAAATGTACCTCTTCCAATCATGATAAAATCTTTTTACAATCAATAATATGATTTATAATAAATCTTCTACAATCCTTTTGATCCAATTTTTCATTTTTTTTCCTCTTTTGTACATCCTTTAATTGGAACAATGGCATAGTTTTTTTTGGTATAAAGTCTCTCAATACTTTATTCATTGCATTCATCATATAAGCTACTGAATTAGTAGCCTCTTGAGGCAATGTATACATCCTTATTAAACCTAATAGAGTCTTCATAGTAGTTTAATCTCTCCTTTGTAATGTCAATTGGAATTGATCATATCTTGAGTAAAGATTATTAGGGATGCAAGATAGCAAATTAGCAAAGAAATAAGGAGAAGATTCAGAATTAGAATAATTTCAAGAACAAAAAATTAGATAGACAAGAACAAGAATTAGATCAAGAACAAGAGACTAGATTGATATCAAGAACAAGGCAACACTTTGGATTACTCCAAGACTTGTGTTGAGAAGACTCAGGTGCTCTTTGATCTTGCTTCTTATTTATATTACAAAGCCTATGTTCTATTGAACCTTCTAAGAGTATCTTAGAATATTTTGGAAGTCTGAGGAAGATTTTGGAAGATTCTAATAAGTCTATAGGAGGTTTTAGAAGGTTGAAAAAGATTCTAAAGGATTTTCAAAGACTATAAAAGATTCTTAGAAGACTAAAGAAGGTTCTAGAAGGTTCTAGAAGATTCTAGAAAGCTATGAAAGGTTTTAAAAGACTATAAAAAGATCTAAAAAGTGGTAATTTAAAATATATCTATGATATCTAATGACAAGTTTCATGAGGATTTGAAGCAATTTAATGATCAAATCACATACGTAAAAAATTTAAAATTTGTTGGAGTAAAAAAGCAACATATTCCGTCTTTTGTTCATTGATTATCGGTTCAACAAGGCCCTTGAGATGGCATCAATGACTTCCAAATATAACCTCTATTAAACTAACATCCTATCTAAGAATTTTTTCTATATTGCAACCTTCAAAACATCCCTCAAATATAATTTCTGGTCCATTTGAAATCACCCTTCCAACTTCAAGGAGTATTATCAAAGCTTGGGCATTTGAATCGAGATTTTTGTGATGAGGCTGTATCTCTAAAGATTCCAAATATGGTCTTATTAGATGTTAGAATATTCCTTCTTTGTCTTGCCCATGTTCTTCAAATCCAACAGATTGTGAAAGATGTAATGATTCTTCAGCCATTTGTATGGCAAAAAAGTCTTCTGACTCTTGTTCCTACAATTTCCTTAAAATACAAAGATTTGACATGATAACTAATAAGCTTCTAGTAGGATCTATTCTATCTTAGAAAAAATACAAGTACAGGTCTTGGCATGGCTTTTTTTTTTTATATTAGTCTTCTATTATTGATAGAAAGCATCATTTAGAAGCCAAGAGGTGTTGTTGTTCACAAAATCTTCAATGGCAATTAAATCTAGGTTTTTTAAGATATTATTGATGGAATTTGTAAATTTTTTGAGGTACATTCTTGAGGTTATCTAAAAGTTCTTATATTCTTTCGCTAATTTCATAATCCTTTCAATGGATGAAATATTTCAATTGTCCATATCTTATACGTAAATCCAATATTTCATCCACTTTGTATTCAAGTTCTTGATTGACTTCAATTGGGGTTGGTGGTGAAAAAGTTCTTCTAATAATATTTGATTTATAATAGATTTTTAAAAATGAGATATAAAAGACTAGATAAATACGCATACCACTTGGTAGTTCAAGATAAAAACTTACTGAATTTTTTTGGTATAGAATTATAAAAGGTCCAAATCTTTGATAGTCTAATTTTTGTGATGGTCAATTCGTTTATATATTTTTTCGGAGTAGCCAGACACGATCTCCTACCTTGAACTTTTGTTGATTCTTGTGATGAACGTCTGCATAGTCTTTATATCAATCTTGAGCCATTTGCAGTTGGAATTTTAGTTCTTCATGGATGGCTTTTAAGCAGGTAGCTTGATTTTCTACGGCAGGACTTCTCACATCTTCAATTTGGATGGATCTGCTCTAAGGTGGTATCCATAGTTTGAGAAAAATGGAATTTGCCTCATCAAAGAATATTTAGAGTTATTATATGCAAATTTAGCTGAGGATAAAAGGTTCATCTAATCATCTTGTTGATAATTTATATTACAATGAAGATATTATTCTAAGATTTGATTCATTTTTTCTAATTGACCGGTGGTCTAAGGATGATAAGTTGATGAGAAATTGATCTTGACCTTCAAAAGTTGAAATAGTCCTCTCCAAAAATTTGATATGAATTGTGGTCCTTGATCTAAAATAATAGCATTTGGAAGGCCATGTATTCAATAAATATTATCAATAAAAAGCTTGGCTCTTTTCTTCCTAAAAATAGTCTTATTATACAAGATAAAATATACTATGTTGATAAGACAATGTCATAATACGTGAAGTCTTGCTTGAATATGCTCTGGGCACCTAGCTATGGAAGATAAAAAAGAAATACACAACAATAAGAACCTAACAACTCTAACAAAATCTTAAATAATTTCTATTAAATTTTAATAATATTAATCAAACTTTGATCCAATCTTAAAGAAATTACAAAAAAAAGAATAAATGAATCATATATTAATCATAAAAAAGTAATATATAAAAAAATAATTTTAGAAAATATTAAAAATAGAAATATTAAAACCTTGATCAAATCCTAAGTCAAATTCTAGTCAAATCCTAATCAAATCCTAAATCAAACCCTGATCAAATCTTAAGTCAAATCCTGGTCAAATCCTAAGTCAAACCTTGGTTAAATCCTAAGTCAAATCCTGGTCAAATCCTAAGTCAAAACCTAAATCAAATTCTAATCTTAATGAAATCCTAATGAAATCTTAATCAAATACTAAATCCTAAACCCTAATAAAACCCTAATTAAACATAAAATCCTAAATTCAAATCTTAAATTCTAATGAAATCCTAATCAAATCCTAATCAAATATTAAATTCTAAATTCAAATTCTAAAATCTAAACCCTAATGAAATCCTAATCAAACACTAAATTCTAAATCCAAATCCTAAATCCTAATCAAATCCTAAGTAATTCCTAAGCAATTCCTAAGGCAATTTTAGAATCTCAATAACTACCAAATAAATCATTGATCTTGATTGAAAATTTATTTATGCCTTAATAACTAAGTTGACAACAAACACATCAAGTTTTAAGAAGATCGAACTTATCAAAAAGAAGAAAAATCTATAAATCTGCTTGGGTGTTAGCCGGCCTCCTTCTCCAATCTTAATGCCAATAATCCAATGCCTAAATCTCTTGTTTTCACCATTCAATTTCTTTCAAATTTCATATATGCATAGGAAATGAAGTCTTCTATTTGTTGACAAAAATTTCACTCAAATCCAACTAGTAAATTGCTCAAAATGTGCAAAATCCTAATTGACCCTCAAAACCCAATTCCCAAGATCTTAACCCACTTAGATCTCAATTACTTACAATTAAATTATTAGATTAAGCTCAAAATTGTAGCACAAATTGATAACAATAATATCAACTAACACACAAAATTTTAGCTATAGATCTGCTATAAAACTTTTGTAATTGTCTAAAGCATAGACCCTATTTTATTTCACAAAATCCAAAATTGCCCAAAAAAATTCTAACTTTGTAAAGCTCTTACAAAGTTAGTTTTGATTCAAATCACTTTAAATTAAATCTTATGCAAAAATTTTCAAGTCTATTTTCTAATTCTACTCTTCAATCTACCAAAAAGCTTTTGATCCGCTATAAGCATGCAGTTTTGTGCCTCAGGGTCTGATTCTGACCTCAGCTCATAACAGGTCCTCTCTGGATATCTACTTCGAGATTTTTGTAATAAATTTTTTTAAAACCTATTTTTAACTCCTTATTAAAGATACCTATATTGTTTTTTTTTTCTAATCTACATTGTTTTGCCTTATTTATGGCCATACAAAGCAATTAGAAGTCACTTCTACAAAAGACAACATGAACAACTTTTGATTTTTTTCTACCTTCTTTTCTATTATTTATTTTTTTAAGATAATTTTTTTAAATATTCTCATTTAAGCTTTTCTATAATATAACCACTCCTTTCTTCTTTCATGTAAGAGTCATATTACTACATGACAACGGTGTCATACTACATTTACGTGCAGTGTGTAAAAATATTATATATTTTACATTTATTGTTATTACATGTGTGAGTGCTAGAGGCTATTTTAGAAGATATTATAAGGAGAGGATTCATTTTAGCCACTTAATTAGTAAATTAAAATGGCTATTTGTTTTGTTTCTACCTCACTTATATCTTAGAATAGATTCTTTAATAATTAAAAAAAAAGTAAAGGTTGTTTTATCTTTTTTGTTGACTTTGAGGTAGCATGGACCTTGTGAAGGATAAGAAAGAAGAGTATGGGGTGAATAGGGCCTATCCAATAGGATTTGGTTGCCCATGTGGGCGTGGCATGGGCTGATGTGGAAGAAAAGAGGAGAATACTCTTCTTGCTAGACTTAGGATTTGGCAATTTTTTGGTAGTGAATTTTAGAGAGAGATAGCTCAGAGGGTATATAAGCATTTGTAATGAAATTTAGAAGGTGTGTTCTTTGAATTGTGAAGATTCTAGAACCTACTCACTTGCTTGTATTGGAGTTGTAATCAAAAAGTTATGCTTGTTTTAGTGGAGTGAGGTCTGTTGCTATCGAAAAGTGATGGCAGAAACTTCGAGCTATTACTGTAAGATTGATTTCGACTTTTCTTAGTGAAATTTATAAAAAATGTAGAAAATTGTGCCTGCTTTCTATTAAGCTATTTCTTGTAGCATTTGGAGTTGAAAAGAGAAAGTTGTGAGCTTGAGAGTGGGTCTGCTACCACTTGATGAAGAGGGACAAAGATTTTGTTCAGCCACCCAAGTCGGACAGTCTCTTCAATCTTTTTGATATTTTAGATGCTTATAGTAGCTTATATAAGCTTTCTATGAAAACAAAAATCAATGCATTTGGAGCTTCTATGAAAGATTTATGAGTCGTGAAGTGTCAAGAGGGCAAATTATTACTAGGTTTTGAGGAGTAGATTCGACTAGCTATAAAATCTGAGGTTTGAGAGGTATACATGCGAAATTTTAAGACAAGTCAGATGATGGAGTGAACTTTTTAAAAAGCTATTGTATGTCTAATTTGGAGAAGGGAAGCAACCACAACAAAGGCTGAAGTGAAGAGGAGCTTTGCTGCCTTTGTATTTGTTGGGGATTTTTAGTACCTATTTCACTTAGCCATAACTTTTAAACAATAAGACATCTATTTGTGAAATTTTGATATATATTACAATGAATTATTAACTTTCTATAAGCTATAAGCACGCTTGATTTGACTTGTGCATGAATTTTTAGTGATTTATTTAGTTTCAGCTTATTGTATAACTTGTATTCCTCATATGCGGTCATATTTTGAGGTATACTTGAGTATATATACTTTGCTTATATTTATTATACAAGTATATATACTTGTATTTATATCAAGTATTTATATAAGTATTTTATAAGTATTTTATAAGTATTATATATAATATTTGTACAAGTATTTATATAAGTATTATACCTAGGATTATATTCTATTTTTATATAAGGATTATATTCTATTTTTATACAAGAATTATATTCTAATATTATATAAGTATAAAAGATACTTGCACGGCTTCTTCTCATGTTCTCTGCTAGTTCTAATAGCAGCTAGGTACTTGGTGTTTTCCTAAGATAAATTCTCTCTATCCGACAACGGTCTACCACTACAAAAATTGAATCTTTTCCATTTGAAATTGGGAGGTCTATAATGAAGTCCATGGATAATGATTGCCATAGGCTCTTAGGAACTGAGAGGGATTGAAGAAGTCCATATGGTTGGTGTCTTGGGATCTTTGCTCGGACACAAATTTTGCTTGATTGGATGAATTCTTTCACGAATTTCCATATTTGAGACCACCAATAGTCTCTTGATATTAATTCCAAGGTCTTATTGAAGCCAAAATGTTCAATTGCTGGAAGGTCATATTGTGCTTGAAGAATTCAAAATCTTATAGGGACTAGACAAACATATAAAAGATGCTTGAAATATAACAATCCATCTTCAAATTTGAAATTATTATTTTCTTCTATATGTGTATTTTTTAGACGTTGCTAAATATTTTCTATACATAGATCTATCTTTATTGCTTTCTGGATTTCTGTCTTGAGAGTTGTATCTGTATAGATAGATATTGTCAATATCTTCAATTATAAATTAGATGGCTTTAATATGATTGATTTTTGTTAATTCAATACAATGTCTCTTATTCTTGGCGCAAGATATGATCGTCGAGAAAGGACATCTAGTTTTTCATGAAGTTTTTTCGGACAATATGTAATCACAAAATCAAATTGAGATAATGACATGCTCCATCGTGCTTGTTGGCAATTAAAAACTTGAGCATTCATAAAATACTCCAAATTTTTGTGATTGGTATGTACCATGATCTTGTGTTGAGTCCCTTCTAGCAAATGGCGCCACTCTTCAAAAGCATCAACAATTGCCAATAGTTCTTTGTCATAGATTTCATAATTGATCTTTGCAGCTGAATTTTTTTGAGAGGAGAATGCTACTAGATGTAATTGACCATCATCACCAATTTCAAAGAGTATAGATCTAAGTACAAAATCTGAGGCATCCATTTCTAGAATGAATGGTTTTGTTGGATTTGCATGGACAAGTATAGGGGTGAAATAAAAGATTCTTTTAACTTCTTGAATGCTCCTTCAGCCTTGTCATTTCAAATAAATTTGTCCTTCTCTATGAATCGTGTTAATAGAGCCGCAATCTTGGAATAATCTTTGATAAAGATTTTATAAAAATTTACAAATCCCAAGAAATATTATATATCTCTGATTGATGACAATTGTTTTGATTCTATGACAATTTGTATCTTCTTTGGATCCATAGAAATTCTATTATTAAAAGTAATATATTCTAAAAAATTGGCTAATAGTTGATGGAGAAAGCACTTCTTCAATTTGGCATACAATTTGCTTTCTCGTAGTTTTTTCAATACCTTATATACATGATGTTCATATCCTTATTTGTTCTTAGAGAAAATCAAGATATCCTCCAAGTAGATGACTACAAAATCATCTAAGTATTCTCGTAAGATATCATTCATCATATATTGAAAGACTGCAAGTGCATTTGTAAATCCAAAAGGCATAATAGTATACTCTAAATGTCCATATCTTGTATGAAATGTTGTCTTCCATTGATCTCTTTTTCTAATCTTGACTAGGTTGTAGGTGCCTTTCAAATCAATCTTTGTAAAGTTCTTTGCCTGTCCTAATTGATCCAATAATCTTGAGATTAATGATAATGAATAACAATTTTTTATAGTTACCTTGTTCAAACCTCGATAATCGATACACACACGTAAAGAACCATCCTTCTTCTTCACAAACAAGATAGGAGCTCCCGCAGGTGAATTTTGAATGTCAAATAAAATTCTTGGTTAGATTTTCATGAATATATTCTTGCAAGGTTGTAAGCTTTGTTTGAGAAA
The DNA here is from genome assembly GCA_036785485.1 of Physcomitrellopsis africana. Classification (NCBI taxonomy): domain Eukaryota; kingdom Viridiplantae; phylum Streptophyta; class Bryopsida; order Funariales; family Funariaceae; genus Physcomitrellopsis; species Physcomitrellopsis africana. Next base: position 293,838 of record JAWRVF010000318.1, read on the forward strand.
GATTATAAATTAGACCAAATGGAGATTGAGCTCCATCTTGTAATTCGATTGCACAATCATAAAGATGATATTTTAGTAATATGTTTGCTTTTTTTTTTTCAAATACGTCTTTAATGTCACGATATTGATTAGGAATATTTTGCTTTGATTATTCTATTGGATCTTTCATTGAAATAGCATATAATGCAAATGTAATCCCTTTCTTTGTTGCCTATATGAATGCTTTAACTCTAAGGAATGGAGTACCACTTCATTTTTTTTTTTGATGTTTGAATCTTGAAAAAATCTTTTGCAAACTTCAATCAATATTAGGATTATATAAGTCAAATCAAGGAAGTCGAATGACAATTGGATTTGTCGGACATCAAATGATGTTGAAAATAATTTGTGATACTTGATCTCCTAATATCACTTCCAATGGTTGGATTTTTTTGATAACATCTCTTGATACAAGATTTTGTCCATCAATGATTTCAACGGGTGCAAGATAGATCTTTTTTACAAGTAATAAATTGTGCTTGGTTGTAAAATCCTTATCGATAAAGCATGCTAAGGCTCCAATATCTAAAAGGATTTTAGAAAAAATTTCTTGTTTTAGAGTTCTTATATATACAAAAAATATAAAATAGGATATTAGATCCGGAGGTAGGAGACCTTTTTTTGATGCTTTAAGTTTGAGGGTGTCCAACTGCAAGGTCCCTATTATGGCTGAACGTCTTTGTTTTTTGACCTTTTCAATTCATCTATTATACCTCGTGCCTTGAACTCTCTAGACTTGTTTGGACAATTTGCTACATTGTGATTGGGTCTTCCACAATATAGACATAGATGCTCTTGCCAACGTCTAGTCTTTTCTGCTAGTATTAATGGCTTGAATTGAGCCGCATCAATCTGCATAGGCTCAAGATATATTAATAACTTCTCTGATATCTTTGAAGATGTAGCAAATATACCTTGATAGGTATTGTTGAAAATTGATTGTCTCTCTTGTCGTAGTTCAAATAGGCAATTGTCACAAATAATTGCTTTAGCTATGAGTTTCTCTAAGCTTTCAACTCTTGGCATTGTCATCAATAAATTCTTTACATCGTTTTTTACGCTATAACAAAATCGAGTCATAAGGGCCTTATCATTCCAATCGAGATCACAAGTAAGTTGTTGAAATTTTGCAGTATAAATCACAAGTAAACATTGTTCTTATTGTAGATTTTGAATCTTCCTTTCTACCACCCTCTTACAATCATTGTTTCCAAATATAATAGTAAATCTTTTCATAAAAGCCTCCAAATTATATAAGATTAGAAAATTCTTTTTCAACAATGGACCAAATCATAATCAAGCACTTCTTGATAAAAAGATGCCTACAAAAATGACTTGAGTGAATCCACCTAGATAACGAGAAAGATATAGTGTCAAGGACAAGAACTCGATGAAATCAAATGGACAAGTGAGACTTCTCTTATAAAATAGAAATAAGAAAATATGTATTCAATAGAAACTGGAATGGCTATTGTCAAAAGACAAGACAACTAGAGACTCTTGAAACTAGATTAGAAGCAAGAAAGGAGTTGACAAGAGTGAAGAAGGCTTCACTCTTATCTCTATATATACTATCTAACTAGAAGCTACATGGCGATGTTCTATAGGACCTCCAATATGTGTTGACTTTGAAGGCCACTTGCCTTAGCTTGCAAGGCAAGTTTTTTACATGTGCACCACGTAGTTAGCTTGAAGAACAAGCTATTAACATGTGTGGCACATGCTTAACTTGTTGACCAAGTTTCTAACCAAGAAATCAACTATAGACACCTATACGGTCAAAACAACGTCTATGAAGCTTCCAGGAAGTTTTTCTAGAAGATATTATAGAATTAATCTACTTTTATCTACTTTTATCTAGTTCTACTTAATTATATAGGTAATTATGTGTATGTCCGTGACATTACCCCTCCTTTTAGGCACGAGTTCTATGAAGAGCGGTGGTTAGATGTTGAGAAAGTCTAAGATGCGCCGGATTGTATTTGCGACATATTCTGATCTTTGTTCTCTTCGAAGGTAATTAATAGGTTCTCTTAGCTATCAATTATGTCCCATTCCGGGGTGGGAAGACCACCCTCTTATTTGATCATTGTTGTGACTTTCATAACTTCTTTCGAATAACACGTTTGGAACACCATCAGGAGTTGTTCCTACCTCCAATAAAATCACCAAACATCGAGAGTCTCTTCTAAGGTCGTGATACCAAACACGTTGTATCTCGCCATCTATTCGAAGAAGAACATGTCATTCTTGAAGATCTTCATCTCGGTTGCGTCATCTTGAAGGTTGTGACAATCGCACCTTCATTGTTGCATGTAGCTTTGCCAAGTGATTTGCCAAATCTTTTGCCTTAGGATTATCAGCTTTTGAAAAGTCAAAAATATCAAGTCGTGGGTGATAACCATAATTGACAAAGAAAGATGTTTGTTAAGTAGAAGAATGTACGGAATTATTATAAGCAAACTCTGCCAATGGCAAAAGAGTTATCCAATTGTCTTGATGGTAATTGATAGTACACCTCAAATATTGCTCCAAGACTTAATTCACTCGTTTTGTTTGACCATTTGTTTGAGGATGGAAGACTGAAGATAGTTTTATATCCACCTTCAATATCTTGAACAGGGTTCTCCAAAATTTGGATACAAATTGCGTTCCTCTATCTGATATAATATCCCTTGGCAATCCATGATGGCGATAGATGTTGTCAAGAAAGAGCTTAGCTGTTTCTTCACCTGTGATAGATTTTGTACATGGTACAAAGTGTGCCATCTTGGTGAACCGATCTACAATCACGAATATGGAATCATATGAACTTGAAATTAGTAGATCTGTGATAAAATCCATAGAGATAGAAGACCATGGTTGTTCTGGTATAGGTAGTGGTTGGAGAAGTCCGTAAGGTCGATGACGAGGGATTTTTGATCTTGAACAGACATCGCATGATTGTACAAACTCCTTAACTGCCTTTCACATTTGAAGCCACCAAAAATCTCTTGATATTAGTTCCAAAGTCTTGTTGTACCCAAAATGTCTTGCTGCGAGAAAATTGTGACGAGCTTCAAGAGCACGTAGTCGTGCTTCGCCTTCTGGGATATACAAGCGTTCCTCAAAGTAGAATAGATTGTTTTTGAATTCGAACTTGGAAGTATCATGAGACTTAGATGAATTGTTCTTAATATCATGAACAAGAGGGTCTGAGGACATACTTGACTAGATTTTCTTGAAAAAATTCGAATCAACGGTCAATGTTGATTTGATTGCTCGAAGATAAAATTGTTCTGGCTTCAAGAGGGTCGTTCTTTGTTGATCAAAAGCTGCATCTCCTTCTTTTGGAGCAAGATAAGAACGTCTAGAAAGGCCATCAGACAAACCTTGTTGTTTTCCTAGCCTATACGTGATAATGAACTCGAATCTTGACAAAGACATACTCCAACGAGCTTGACGACGATTTAAAACACGTACTGACATGAAATACTCGAGATTCTTGTGATCCGTATATACGGTGACTGGATGGGAGGCGCCTTCTAGATAATGACGCCATTCTTGAAAAGAGTCCACGATTGCAAGAAGTTCTTTGTCGTGGATCTCATAATTAATCTCGGCTGCTGAAAACTTTCTTGAATAAAAAGCTATTGGATGAAGTTTGTCATCTATTCCCATTTGTGACAATACGGCATCCAATGCAAAATCTGATGCATCTGTTTCCATAAAGAATGCTTTAGAAAAGTCGACGCGATACAAGATTGGTGCAGAAGTAAAAGCTGTCTTCAAAGCTTCAAATGATGCTTCTGCTTCCTTGCTCCACTCAAGTTTTTCTTTACAAGTTAAGCGTGTCAATGGAGCTACAACTTGAGAAAAGTTCTTAATGAAGATCCGATAATAATTGGCAAATCCCAAAAAACACTGTACATCTCTTACTGTCCTTGGAATTTTCCAGTCCATAATTGTCTGAACTTTCTTAAGATCCATCATTAAGCCGTTATTAGAAATGATGTATCCTAGGAAGTCAACTTGAGTAATGTGAAATACACACTTTTCCATCTTGGCGTATAATCGTGTATCTCTAAGTTTTTGTAACATACGACAAATATGAAATTCATATTCTTCTGCATTCTTAGAGTAGATTAGAATGTCGTCTAAATAACAGACAATAAAATCATCAAGAAATTCACAAAAAACGTCATTCATAAGATGTCGAAAAGCAGCTGGTGCATTTGTGAGTCCAAACGGTATGATATTATATTCAAAATGTCCATACCTAGTTCGAAATGCAGTCTTCCATTCGTCACCTTCTTTGATGCGGACCAAATTATATGCTCTTCGTAGATCTATTTTTGTATAGATCTTTGTATGGCTGAGTTGATCAAGAAGTCCTGAAATCAGAGGTAAAGGATACCTGTTTTTGATGGTAATCTTATTAAGCCCTCGATAATCTACGCACATCCGTAAGAATCCATCTTTTTTCTTTACAAATAAGATAGGAGCTCCTGCTGGAGATTTCGAATGGCATATGAAGTTCTTAGCCAAGTTCTCGTCAATATATTCCTTCAATGCAGTCAGCTCGTTCTGCGATAAACTATAGATTGGTCCAAATGGTGGTTGAGCTCCTGCTTGAAGGTCGATTGAGCAATCATAAGGTCGATGCTGTGGAAGAATATCTGCATTTTTCTTTTCAAAAACATCTTGAAAATCTTGATACTGATTAGGAATATTACTTATAGTCTTCTCAGTATCCGAAATAGGTGTGGCATATATAACAAAAGATGGTCCTTCTTTTGCCACATGTATAAAAGCTTTCGCATCTATTAGTAAGGGTTTGGATATATTAGACTTATGTATTTCTACTTGACTACTGGATTCTTGGCTTGAACTACAAGAAAAGTCGAGGTTACGAGAAATCCAATCTATTTGAGGATTATACTTTTCTAACCACGATAATCCTAAAATAATCGGATTTGAAGGGGATCTAATCACATTAAATATTACTACACTAGTATGTCCTTTAATTGCTACATCTAAAGGAACAGTCTCATGGGTGACATCTCCAGAAGATAACAAACGACCATCTATGACTTCTACGTGCACAGGTTTAGCTTTCTTGATTAAAACTATTTCTTGTTTTTTGACAAAGTCTTTGTCTATGAAACAGGCTGAGGCTCCTGAATCTAATAAAGCAAAGACTTTGTGATTTTTAGGTCCTAATGATACTTCTATTGTAAAACAAGGTGAGGGGTCTGAGGAGAGAATAGGACCTTTACAAGGTGTTGCACATGATTCCAGCTGCACGGTCCCTATTGTAGCTTGGAGAAATTTGTTTTCCGACACAGTGTCTTCTCTAGCAGCCATACTTCTCATTTTGTGATTGCGTTGCTTCTTTGGACAATATTGAGCAGTGTGTTTAGATTCTCCACAATATAAGCACAAACCCTCTTGATGACGTCGAGTCTTTTCCTGCTCAGTGAGAGGTTTAAAGCGTACCGCATCAATTTGCATTAGTTCTGGTTTAGCCAAGTAAGTTTCTGAAAACTTAGAAATTGCTGTCATCAATTGACTTGTTCCTCTCCAATTGAATTTATGTTCTTGGCGCCTTTCAAATAATCGATTGTCACATGCAATTGCTTGAGCAACAAATTGCTCCAAAGATTCAGCTTTTGGCATTGTTAGTAACAAATCTTTGACGTTATCCTTCAATCTATAACGAAATTGGTTGATAAGGGCTTTGTCATTCCATTCTACATTGCAAGCAAGATTTTGAAATTCAACAGCATATGTTGTAGCTGACCGTTGTCGGGTAGAGAGAATTCGCCTTGAGAAAACGCCGGGTTCCTAGCTGCTACTAAAACTAGCAAGGAACATGTGAGGAAGCTGTGCAAGTATCTTCTATACTTGCACAATATTTGTTCAAGCTTTCAAATTATACTTGTATTATAATTGTACAAGTATTGTATAAGTATAAAATATAAACACTTGAATAATACTTATACAAATATTTTTATAATACTTGTATAATCCTTTGTATAATACTTATACAAATACTTGTACAAATATTATATATAATACTTATAAAATACCTATATAAATACTTGATATAAATACAAGTATATATACTTGTATAAAAGATATAAGCAAAGTGTGTATGTATTCAAGTACACCTCAAAATACAACCGCATATGAGGAATACAAGTTATACAATAAGCTGAAATTAAATAAATCACTAAAAATTCATCCAAAGGTCGAATCAAGCGTGCTTATAGCCTATGGAAAGCCAATAATCCGTTGTAAAACATATCAAATTTTCACAAATAGATGACTTACCATTTAAAAGTTATGGCTAAAAGAAGTAGGCGCTAAAATTTCCAAGCAAATGCAAAGGCAGCAAAGCTCCTCTTCACTTCAGCCTTCGTTGTGATCACTTCCCTTCTCCAAATTGGACATGCAATAGCTTTTTAGAAAGCTCACTCCATCATCTAACTTATTCTAAAATTTTGCATACATGCCTCTCAAACTCCAGATTTTGTAGCTAGTTGATTCTACTCTTCAAACCCTAGCAACAATTTGCCCTCTTTGACACTTCACGGCTCATAAAACTTCTATCAAAGCTTCAAATGTATTGATTCTTGATTTTTTGGAAAGTTTACACAAGCTACTATAAGCATCTAAATTATCAAAAAGATTGAAATGACTGTCCGACTTGGATGGTTGAACAAAGTCTTTGCCCCTCTTCGTCGGGTGGCAGCAAACCCTTTCCCACTCTCAAGCTCACAACTTTTGCTCTCCCACTCCAAATGCTACAAGAGATGTCTTGATAGAAAGCTAACACAACTTTCCGCACTCTTTATAAATTTTACTAAGAAAGAGTCGAAATCAAACTTGCAGTAGTAGCTCGAAGTTTCTGCCCCTCTTCATCGGGTGGCAGCAAACTCTACTCTACTAAAACAAGCATAATTTTTTTCTCACAACTCCAAAACAAGCAAGTGAATAGATTCTAGAATTCTCACAATTTGAAGAACACACCTATTAATTTTCATTACAAGCGCTTCTATATCCATGGAGCTATCTCTCTCCAAAGTTCACTATTCAAAACTGCCTCTAATCCTCGATCTAGCAAGAGGAGTATATCTCCCTTTCTTTCCATATTAGACTATGAGACGCCCACATGGACAGCCAAATCCTATTGGATAGGCCTTATTCATCCCATGCTCTTCTTTCTTATCCCTCACAAGGTCCATTCTACCTCAAAAGTCAACAAGAAAAGTAAAACAACCTTTACTTTTCTTCTAATTACAAAAGAGTCTATTCTAGGATATAAATAAGGTAGGAACAAAACAAATAGCCATCTTAATTCACTAACTAAGTGGCTATAATAAATCCTCTCCTTATAATATCTTCTAAAATAATCTCTAACACTCACACATGTATTAACAATAGATACAAGATATATAATATTTTTATATACTGCACGTAAATACAATACGACACCGTGATCCTTATCGTAAAGATAAAAGCTTGGTCTGTGCTACCCTCTCTTGGTCGCTTTCTCCAAATGTAGCTGTAAACACTTCAAAGAATGAATTCAGATTGTAAAGAAGTCTTGAATCTTTTTCCATCAAAGGTGCAAACCAAGAAAGGGCACTTCCAGATAGAAGTGCACCTATGAATCCAACTTGGATAAATCCATGAGGATATTGGAAAAGGTGTAATCTTAAATAAAGCTTGACTTGTTGCAAAAATCCTCAAAATTTTGATCTTGTTCCATCAAATTTCTCGGGCATACTAATCTTTGCCTCTTTAACGCTTAAAGAAGCAAGATTTCTTGAATTCGGTTGGGAGGCTGATCTACTTGCTTCTCTCAGTTGTACAACTTCTTGGCGTAAGCTCTGGACTTCCTCCATAGGTGTTGGAATAGCGCTTCCATGATTACCATTGGTGATTCGTGAAATTTCCACTCTAAGAGTGTTGACAAGCTCCTGAAAATCTGCAATAGTTGCAAATCTATTCTCGCTTCCGATAAGTGTAGCATCCATGATTTTTCCTTCCATCTTAGACAACTTTGTAAATCTATAATTTGGATTAGAGGAGGGTAATCCGCAACCTCTAATATCAAACAAAAATCTTCCACAAAGAGGGGTGATCTACTCTCTTTTAGGAAAAAATCAAGGTTAGAAAGCAAATAGAGTCAATTCAAAGGTGGGTAGTCCGCAACCTTTAAATACAAAAAATAGGAGTGGAGTAATCCACTCACTTCTAACACAAAACAAGAACAATAAATCTTCACTCTTGTCAAACTGTTAAGAACAAGAACTCGATTAAATCAAATGGACAAGTGAGACTTCTCTTATAAAATAGAAATAAGAAAATATGTATTCAATAGAAACTGGAATGGCTATTGTCAAAAGACAAGACAACTAGAGACTCTTGAAACTAGATTAGAAGCAAGAAAGGAGTTGACAAGAGTGAAGAAGGCTTCACTCTTATCTCTATATATACTATCTAACTAGAAGCTACATGGCGATGTTCTATAGGACCTCCAATATGTGTTGACTTTGAAGGCCACTTGCCTTAACTTGCAAGGCAAGTTTTTTACATGTGCACCACGTAGTTAGCTTGAAGAACAAGCTATTAACATGTGTGGCACATGCTTAACTTGTTGACCAAGTTTCTAACTAAGAAATCAACTATAGACACCTATACGGTCAAAACAGCGTCTATGAAGCTTCCAGGAAGTTTTTCTAGAAGATATTATAGAATTAACCTACTTTTATCTACTTTTATCTAGTTCTACTTAATTATATAGGTAACTATGTGTATGTCCGTGACATATAGTCATTAATAGAGTCATACGTATTGTACAAACCCTCAGAAGTTGGATCTTGTTCCATCAAATTTGTCAAGCATACTAGCTTTTAGCTCCTTTATGACAATCCTTGGAGCTTCTACAGATGTTATGTGCATAACTTGTCTACCACCTACTTCCCTTAATCGAATAATCTTTTGTTGTAAACTATGAATCTCTCGCTTAGCTTCTTTGGATACTTCTTCTATTTGCAATTCTTTTTTTGAGTTGCAAAGAAGTGCCATTTTTTCTTGTATAATATCTAAAAGAGCTCAAAGATTTGCAAGAATTGCCACTCTATTCTCTATTCATGAGGATGCACCTCCATTAACATGATGTATTTCCATATTGACAAAGAAAAAATTGATAAGTCGTTAATATAGTATTTTCTTTACTTAAAAGAATATTCTTAAATAATTAATTTAGTGGGGGATAATTTACAACCTCTAAAATATAATAATATATCTTAGAAAAAGGATAATCCACTCTTTTTGAAGAAAAATCAATTGCAATAAATAAGCATATTAATCTAGAGGGAGGTAGTCCGCACCCCTCTAGAATGCAATAATATCTTAAAAAGAGATAATCCATTCTCTATCAAGAGAATAAAGCTCTGATATGATTATGTAAGCAGTCTTGTCAAACTGTCATAGATGCAAGATAGCGAGTTAGGAAAGAAATAAGGAGAAGATTCAGAACTAAAATAATTTCAAGAACAAAAATTAAATAGATAAGAACAAGAACTAGATCAAGAACAAGAAACTAGATTGATATCAATAACAAGGCAATACTTTGGATTACTCCAAAACTTATGTTGGCAAGACTGAGATGCTACTTGATCTTATCACTTATTTATACTATAAAGCCTATGTCCTATTGGACCTTCTAAGAGTATTTTAGAAAATTTTGGAAGTCCAAGGAAGATTTTGGAAGATTCTAAAAAATCTACAAAAAATTTTAGAAGGTTGAAGAAGATTCTAGAAGATTCTCGAAGACTATAGAAGATTTTTAGAAGACTAAAGAAGATTTTAGAAGATTCTAAAAAGCTATGGAAGATTCTAAAAGGTTCTAGAAAGCTATAGAAGATTCTAAAAGACTAAAGAAGATTCTAGAAGGTTCTAGAAAGCTATAGAAGATTCTAGAAGACTATGAAAAGATCTAAAAAGTGGTAATTCAAAATATGTCCATGAAAAAGATCTCCCATTGAATAGATTGCTCTTCTAGCAAATACTTTTATATATTTATCCACAATTGGATTTGATTCCATATTTCTAATAATCACTTTATTCATAGGTTGCATGCCTTATATAAACCTCATTGTTCCATTTTTCTTTGATACTGTAAACCATCAATTAGAATAAGGTGCAATAGATTGTTCTAAAATTTCCATTTTAATCTTTTTATTGAGTGAATTTATTAATTTGGATAAATATGCTTTTGGCATTGGAATTGGTCGCAAATTCTATGGTTCATGAAGAATAGTAAAAATAACCATAGGTGCTACAATACTTGGATCAACACATTCGATTTCATATGCTTCAAATACCAAAGTCTTTCTATATTGTGAAAGCATTTCTCTAAAACATTCTTCTTCACATTTTGTCAAAAATCTATCATATTTAACCTTTAATCCATCTAATATAGTATTTGTATATTCATGCCCTATCTTCCTACAATCCTTTAAATTTAATTGTGTAGATGCTTCCTTCATCCTTTCTTCATAATCCAATGGCAAAGCCACTAGTTTAACCTTTTTTTCCATTGATTTATATGTAGTCTTGACATGTATTTCTTGGTGATTGAAGATTTCTATAAATTTTTGAATTTCATCATAACATTTTTTTGAACATACATTAATAATTCTATTCTCTCCTTATAATCCATATTACAACAAATAATTTAATTCTTCCATAGTATTTGCAAATCCAACTTCTTTACATGTTCTTGAAATGAATTCATCTTTAATCAATTTTCCATTTTTTTTTAAAGATTTATCCATATTTTTAATATAATGTTTGTCTATCATTTTCATCTTCTCAATAATCTTAAAAGACAATACACAATCTTGTCTCAATCCAATAAGTCCAATAGATAATATCTTCTCTTTTAAACTAAGCGAAAGCATTTTTTTCTCTGATGCGTTGCAATCCCGCTTTACAATGGTGCTTGGTAAAAACCCTCAAGGTCTTTAAAATTTTCATTTTATAATATCTTTTCTCTCAACTTATCACAATTTCTTTCATAATTGGCACAAACAATCAAAAATTGAACTGCTCTCATTCCATCTTGGCCTCTTATCCTTGCATAGGCTGAACCATCATCCATTACCTTTGTTTCCATTTGTGTGGTGGTAATATATGGTTTTCCTAATATAATAGGATATGTAGACATCTCTTGTAGAAAGAAATATTGCTCATGCATAACATCTCATATTATTACCTTGATATTTGGATAAGCTCTATATAAATCTCCCTTTGAATTATTTGCTGATCTTATCATCCATCCATGTTTAGTATCAATAGGCCATTTTTTCTTTTTATATAGCTCTTTTGATATTAAATTGATCTCAAATTCATGATCAATTAATGCCACAATTGGTTCTTCCAAATCTCCTAATTTTACTAAAGTTTTAGTAGTAGTCCTTGCCCAATGATTTTGGAAATAATAACTAGATGGTTGAATCCCATTTCCTTCCTTTGTAAGTCCAACTCATGAAATATCTCCTAAAACTTGTATTTCAACTTCTTCATCTACACTATTTTTTATTATCTTTGTTCCTTGTATATTTGGTATCATAATATCTCCTATAGATTGCCATTTTTTTTTTTATTGTATCTATAATAACTTCATGAAATTCAAGCTGTATAATTCCCAAAATTTCACCAATTGTAAATTTGACCTTCCTCCCTAAAATCCGTTCTTTTAATATCTTCTTCAAATCTGTAGCAGCCTCAATATTTTATTGTAATTTATAGACAAGAGTCTTTTTTTTTTCTTTTAAAATTTTCTTTTCCTTTATAGTAACATTTTCTACTTCCTCCTCATGTATAGGATTTTTTTGTTGCCTTGCTTTATCTCTTCTTGTGGTCTTTTTTGATGGCCTTTTATTATTTTCATCTCTTCTTTGTTTTTTTTCTATTAATGCTTCATATTGACTCTTTGCAATATGAACATGCACTGATAATCCATCTATTAGATCATTCCACCTAATAATTTGCCAAATATTATTATCAACATGTTTTAAATCATTTGTAATAAATTTTTTTTTTTAGCATAATTCATTGCACTTGTCCACAAAAAACAAGATTTTCTTAGAAGTTCAAGATTTATACTTAAATATTTGCTTTGATTTGCTTCCGTCCAATATGTTGATATTTCCTTATTTGAGATTGTATGCACTTTAAAAGCATCTCTCGTAAATATCTTTATTCTTCTTTTACTAAATTTTATTTCTAATTTTTTTCCACTTTCTTTCAAATGTATCATACCATCCTTAAAAAAAAACAACTCTTTTGTGTAGCACCTCTATAAAATCTTCACACTCCCTTCTTGAATGTTCCATGCTATCACACCACATGCACCTATGTACTATACCTTCCATTGGTCCTGAATTTTGTCTTGTTGATATCCTTGATGATTGATCCTTCTCTTTAAGTTTTCCAAATTTTATTTATAAATCTTTCATCTCACATATGATCTCATCTATATTCATCTCTTCTTTCTTTGATGTAGATATTGAAAGTTGAATTATAGATGTAGGATAGTTGGTTGGCAATTTTACCTTAGATGCTTGCAATAGTCTTTGAATATCCACCCTATCCTTTTTCCTTTCTCTTTTTATAAGAAATCCTATTGCCTCTTCTATTTTTTTCCAATTTGATATCAATCCTTCTTCTTCTTCTTTATCTTCAAGCAATACTTCCAATTTTTCCTCCAACTCTCGATCAGCTGCTTGAAAAAAAAGTTTTATTTTACTTGGGTCCAACAATTGCCTCTCTTTCTTTGATAAATGAGAATATTTTCTTTCAAATTTTGTTAGTAATTCTATTACTTGAAGATCCTTCTTAGGCCTTTCAATCCATTTAAAAAATAATTTTTTTATAATCCAATCATTGTCTTTTAAAAAATATTCATTCCTCAATGTTTGAAAAAATTTCTCCCATGAACCTTCAATATGTCCTATAATAGACTTCACATGATTCTTTATTTCTAATACAATAGCTAATTCAAATAATTGAACCATCCCCTTTTCAAAAACACGCTTCAATTCTATTTCTCTCACATAATATCTTAAATATCTTGTGATATCCTTCCCTCTAAATTGATCGAATTTGTCTACAACTTCTTGTAATGCTTTGTTTGTCATACCTTCTTTGTGATCTTTAACCTATTGTTGTTGTATAAATAAAGTAAATACTTCAAACATATGTGCACAGTTAAGATCAAAATACATGCATTATCCTCAACTAGTACTTCCGCTTATAGCTCCACATGAAATACCATCCATAGCTCCCCCTTCGATTTTCTTACCTTCCTACTCTATAATTTAAATAGATCTAAAAAAATCTAATTACCTTCCACTTCAAGTTTTTCACGTTGGATTCATTAAATATGACGTATGTCTTGAAGTCTTATTTGAGAATGCTCTAAGCATCTACTTGTAGAAGATAAAAAGAAATAACAATAACTAGTCCTAATACCTCTACTCAAACTCTAAACAAATCTTAACCAAATCCTAAATAATTCTAGTCAATCTTCGTCAAATCCTAACTAAATCCTAATGAAATCCTAACAAAATCCTAAATAAATCTTAAACAATCCTAGTCAAATCCTAACTATATCTTAATCAATCTTGATCAAATTTTAACTAAATCCTAGTCAACCTTCATCAAATCCTAACTAAATCTTAATCAACCTTGATCAAATTTTAACTAAATCCTAGTCAACCTTCATCAAATCCTAACTAAATCTTAATCAACCTTGATCAAATCTTAACTAAATCCTAGTCAACCTTCATCAAATCCTAATTAAATCTTAATCAACCTTGATCAAATCTTAATTAAATTCTAACTAAATCTTAATCAACCTTGATCAAATCTTAATTAAATTCTAATCAAATCTTAAATAAATCTTAAATAATCCTAATCAAACTCTAATTAAATACTAATCAATCTTGGTCAAATCTTAATCAATCCTGGTCTAATCCTAACTAAATCCTAGTCAAACTTTGTCAAATCCTAATTAAACCCTAATTAAATCCTAATCAAATCTTAAACAAATCCTAAACAACTCTGATCACCCTAATCAAATCCTAACTAAATCTTAACAAATCCTACCCGAATCCTAACAAATCCTATAACATATTTAAATTGCAATGGCTAATAATCTAACTATTGATCTTAATCCAAATTTCACATATCTTTTAACAATCTAGTTGCTAATATATACAAGAAATTTGAAAGAGATCTAAGATACCTACCAAAAGTTATGATTAAACTTATACTCAAGTATGGGCTGCTCTCCTTCTCCAATCCTAATATCAATTTTCCAACACAAATAGCTTCTATTTATACTATTCAATCACTTTCAAAACACATATACATATAGAAAATCTTGTCTATTATCTAAAGAAAAACTATCATCTCAATCCAATTGACAGATCGCTAAATATCTAGCAAACCCTCACTAACCTTCAAACCTCAACTTTTGAGACCTTAGTACACTTGAATTCTAATACTTCCTAATTAAATAATTTAATCTAGCTCAAATTCATAATATATGCTAACCACATCAATAGTCATAAATCTTCAAAATTTCACTTGTAGATCTAAAATTAAACTCTTAGAAAGCTCAAAAATGTAAACTTCTCTTTACTTCACAAGATCCCAAATCATTCAATACCACCTTGATTTTATAAAGCTCTTACAAAGCTAATTGTCTTTTAAATCACTCAAAATCAACTCTCACACATGCCTTCTCAAGTCTGGTCTTTCATCCAATTCTCTAATGTTCAAAAAAACCCTCGACCTATCATAGGCACGCAGTTTTGTACCTCAGGGTCTGATTCCAATCCAGGCACATAACCGGTGTCATATTGTAATATGTTTATATAGTGAAAAGTATGAACAAGAATAAATTCTATTTAATACTTAGTTATCTTGGTTTATTAGAAACTTAAGGTACTTAAGAAAAGATTTATAAAAGCCTCTTAGATTAATTCTTACTCTAATAGCTAAAAGATAAAAATTAGTTATTAAAATTTTCTTCTAGATTGTAGAAATCGGTTCACAGCTTTTAAAAAAGCCATAAGTTAATAAAAATAGGATAAGAGAAGTAAAAAGTTAGCATAGTAGATACCAAGGTTGAGTTGAAGATAGGATTAAGTTTAAAAATCCTTAAAATAAGTGAGATCAATATCCGGGGGGTGACCGGATATGAGACAGGGTCAAAATCAAACCTTCAGCCACGTAAATGACCACCAAAGGCAGGGAATTGGGACATTTGAAGATTGGCAATTAGAATTGGATAGCGAGCTTGAAGCTTGTTCTAAGGACATTTAGCATATTACAATAGGATTTTGAAAGACTGGACAATTGCTATTCAAAATCACTGTTTATATTGGTATTTTGAGTTTTATAGAAGACAATGATGGCTTGCATTCTTGACCAATTTGTGCAATTTGTATAGCATCTATAGCTCAAAATTTGATATTGTTTGGATTGTTGAGTGTGCTAAGTGTATACAAAAGTTTATATTAATCTAGCAATGCAATCACGAGATATTTGAGCTTTGATACAAAAGATTGTTGGAAGTTGGCAGTTTAGGATTGGATAGGATTTCTATGATAACTAAAGATCTATTAATTGGATCAATGTAAGTTTTGACATGGTGATAGAAGACTTATAGTTCAAGCTACATACTAAGTTTGAACTAAAGTTAATAGTAGAAGAAGGAGAAATCACCACTAGAATTTTTGCATCAATTTTCAAGTTAGCGACTGAGTATCATCACTGCGGTTTTTGGGCATTTTCTTGCAATTTGTAAGTTGGATTGGGCTGAATTTTTTTGAGCATGTAGAAGGCTTATACCAATATTTGTGTGCAAAATTTTATACTAAGTGGATGGTTGGATTAAAAGTTATAGCTTGTCAAAGCTCATTGATTAGAATTAGGATTTACAAACAAAAATAAAAATTGCTTAATTATAAAAGAAACAAGGAAATTGGGGTATATGTATGGTTGATGTTACTAAGAGGAGTGTTTTTAAACACTTTTGAATTGAAGTTCAAATTATATTCCTCATACATGGGTGAAACCTATTAGGATTTCTTGATTATATGCAAATACATCTTTATCTTCTACAACGAGGTACCCGGTGCATCCTCAAACAAGACAATACATAATAGAACATAAGTGGTGAATCCAATGTGAAAGTTTGGGATAGAAGGTATTGGCTTTTATTTATGGTTATTCAGAATTAATGGCGCAAGAAAGCAAGAAGGTGGATTTTGAAATTATTGATAGAGCTTTAGATGGAGCTTCTTCTGGTGAACAAGGTATGTATCTAGATCTGAACATTGCAAATATGTTTCAAGCCTTTACATTAATTATACAATAGGACCAAGGCAAGGATTGCAAGGAGGCTTTGGCAATCAAAGCATTGCAAGCAGTAGTTAACAAGGTTGACCAATTTGACGAAAATGACATATCTAAGTATTTGAGATATTATATGCGAGAAATGGAATTGAATCGAGTCTCTGAAAGGAACATGATTTTATTATTTGAACTTGTTATGATATCGGAGATAAGAAAACATGTGAAATTAGTTACAGAGCGATTTGAAAGCTCTTGGGAAGAATTCTCTCATGCGTTGAGAGATGAGTATTTCTTAGAAGACTCTAATTGAGTCACTAAGAAATCATTTTTGGAATGGATTGAGCACCCTAACAAGAAATTGCAAGCTACTGAATTATTAAAGAAATTTGAGAGACAGTATTCTCGGTTATCAAAAGTAGAAAAGATAACCTGGGAACCAAACAAGGTTGAGTTATTTCTTCAATGAGTAGATGGAGAATTGCAAGAAAGGTTGGAGATTTCTTTTGTAGATAAAGAAGAGGATGAAGGATTGACAACAAACTAGAAGAAAGTTGAGAATGCAGTAGGGTTGCTATCAAAAAAGGAAAAGAGGAAAGATAAGGCTAGTATCCAAAAAATAGTGTAGATAATTAAAATTCAAGTGCCCACTTTACAATTAACAGTACCTATTGTTCAACCTTCAACAACTATGTTAAAGAAAGAAGATATGGAGATTGAAGAATTTATATGCGGGATGCGGGATCTTCAAATTAAACTTGCAAGGCTTGAGGAGAAGACTTCTGCAATGAATCCAAAATTCACTTTTAAACAAGGATATGTGTAAAGATGCATCTGATGTGATGATGATTCCCATTCGCAAAAGGATTGTGGTGAATTCAATGAAATGATCCAATAAGGCATTATTTTTTGGAAAGATGAGAAGGTGGCGTTAAAGGATATTGGTGATATTCTCCAAACCAACTTTAGTAAGGGAGGTATGAAAGCATTGATTAAAAATTATATGATAGCAAATGGGATTGCAGTAATGGAAATTGCAAGTTATGGTACTAAGATGGATGACAATGCAAAGCAAGAATTTTTTGGAAATATTGAACCAAGTGAGATTTGGTCTTCTGTCATTTCCACAATGTATAAGAAGAAGATGCCATGAAAAGCTTTATTGAGGACTGCTGTAATAATTCGTAGAACTACGGGTTGGGAGGATCTTGTAGAAGCTTTATCAGTACATGCCTATATTTGCTAAAAATCATAAAGCCTTGATAGAAGAAAAGAGAAGACAAGTTTCTAATGACACAAGAGAAGAAAACTCTTCAAAAAGGTAGACTCGGAGAGATTAGGCTTGTAAGATGGCATCACAAGAATTGCCAATAAAAGATGCTTCAATATCTTCTAAAGAAAAATCAAAAGATTTAGGAAAAAAAAGTAAGTCAACGGCTTACAAACTTCTCTCTGATATTGAAGCAACAACAAATTTAAAGGAGGTGCTTGAAGAATGTGTCTTCAATGCTACAGTTGAATTTATCTTGAAGAAAATATTGGGTATTACAAAGAAAGAATTCCATGATATCATTATTAATAGCATTAAGTGAAAAAGGTAATTAATGGGTGAAGCTAAATGAAATCATGCTATTCATGCACATATATGTGAGGATGAAGAAGATGAAATTGATAATTATTCCAAAGAATCAACAAGTAGAGGAAGGAATTACAATCAAAAAGTACGCTTTGATGATCCAAATGATAAGAAAAAAGAAATTTGTAGTTATTATACTCGAAAGCATTAGGCTAGAATAACTACAGAAGCATTAATAAATATTGGAGATATAGATGAGCTAGTTGTTGCCTTGATTGACCATGGATTAGAAATAAATCTTATATCTAAGGATCTTTACATGAAACAAAAGTAGCCAACTGATATAAAGCATGGATGGATAATACGGGCAGCTAATACTACACGAGGTGAGTTGTATGGTGCTTGCCCGGATGTGAAGATTCAGATTGGTGATGTTGCAATGGAATAAAATTTCTTTGTTCAAGATGCAACAACTTATCCTCTTATATTGAAACAACCGTATATTATTGCAACTCGAATGGAAACAAAAGTCTTTGATGATAGATCAGCTTATGCACGGATTTGTAGTAAAGATGGAAAAAGAGCAATACAATTTTTGACCATTCCTCCAAATCATGAATGTAATCGAGACAAATTAAGAGAGAAACCATTGCCAAGAGTTGTTGAAGAATTTATGGATTTTTGAGGAATACCATTATAAAGTGAGATTATGGAGGTACAGAAGGAAAAGTATTCTTGCAAGATATATATACCTTTGATACAAGATTTATTGACATTCTTAAGAATGAGAGTGTTATATATAAGAAGATTAAAGATTTAAAAAGAAATGAGAGAAAAAGATTATGTGCTATTGAAAAGGAATTATATGGATTAAAAATAATAAAAGATGATGAAAAGATTATTGGTATCTATGAAAAAAACGGATTAGAAGATCCTTTGGAATTGATTGCATCTATTGGATCAGGTGACGATAATAAAATTATATAGATTCATTCAAAAAAAATTTATGATATGATTAAATCTTTTCAAACACCAAAGATTATGGTTGAAACAAAATATAAGGCAATAGATAAGAAGGTGAAACCTATTGCTGGACCTTTGCCAAAAGACTATAAAGAACAGATTAAAGAAGCATCAAGGAAAAAGAGCTTAAGGAATCTAAAGGATATTGGGCATCAATTTATTGAAGAGACTTTTAAAGAATTGAAGATTGGTTCTGACGATTCTTTGTTACTAGAGGAAATTGCGTGCTTCAAAGAAATGCTAGCAAAACAAAGTAAATCATTTGCTTTTGAGTCTCATGAAATTGGATGTGTAAATCCAAATATTGTAACTCCAATGGTTATTTTTACTATACCACATGTACCTTAGAATTTGAAGCCAATTCCAGTGCTAAGGGCGCATTTATCAAGTTTGGTGGAATTATTAAAAGAAAAGATGAGAATGAAGATTTTGGAGCCCTCTTTTGTACCATATTCTAGCCGATGGTTTATAGTGCCTAAGAAAAATGGATCATTACAATTTATTCAAGATATGCAGCCAATAAATGCAGTGACTATCAGGAATGCACGAATTGAATTGATAGTAGATGAATTTGCTGAAGCATTTGGAAGAACGGCAATCTATTCAATAGATGACTTGTATTCAGGCTATGACCAATTTCAACTTGCAAAAGAGAGTAGAGACATGACAACGATGAGAACGCCACTTGGATTGGTTAGAATGTGTACTCTTTCTCAAGGTGCTACTAACTCAGTTGCGCATATGATGAATGGGATGAACAAGGTGTTGAGGGATTTTATTCCTGAGAAGATTATACCTTTTCTAGATGATGTTCCTATAAAAGGGTACAAAGAAGATGACAAGGATGAAACTTTAGATAAGAGGGGATGTCACAAGTATATTATTGATCATATACAAGATTGTGAAAGGATATTGATTCGACTTGATGCAGTTCATCTTACATTATCAGATATAAAATCTATATTTGGAATATAAGAAGTTATAATTATTAAATATTTATGTGGATTTTATGGAAGAAAACCAGATCCAGCCAAGGTTGATGCAATTGGAAGAATAAAAGAAGGTTGTAGTTCTTTAACAGAGGTGTTTAGGTTTTTGGGTGCATGTGTGTTCTATCGCATTTGGATTCTTCACTATGCTCATATAGCAGATCCATTGTATGAATTACTATGCAAAGATTATCGTTTTAAATGGAAAAAAAAGCATATCAAAGCAATGAAAATGTTGAAGAAATTATTAATATTACTTCCAGTATTGAGAAAAATTGATTATAAGTGTAATAGACTAGTGATTCTTATAATGGATACTAGTCTAATTGCCATTGGATGGGTTGTGGGTCAAGATGATTCAAATGAGCATAGATTTGCAGTTCGATTTGAAGCTGAGGTTTTGAGTACAAGCCAACGTGCGTATTCTTAGGTGAAAAGAGAATTATGGGGAATTATTTCAACTTTGAAAGCTGAAAAGGACTATTTAATTGCAACAACAATGGTAGTTGAAATAGATTGTTTGCCTTTGCTTGGAATGATTATTAATTGTACAATCCTAGACATTGCAATGTTGAGGTGGATTACTTATATCAAGTCATTAAATCCGAAGTTTAAACATGTTGCGGGAAAAGACAATTCCGTAGCAGATATGTTATCTTGAGCAAGATATGATAGAAAAGATGAGATGATAGAGGATATTGATGATGTGGATACAAAATTTTATCCACTTTTACAATTGAACAAGGAAAATAAGCCATTTTAAGAAGAAAATTATGAAGGGGATTTATTGGATATTGGACATTATTTGAGCACATTAACCAAGCATGCTAATTGGTTGGTTGAAAAATTTAGACAAATTAGAAAAAAGGCATACAAGTTCGTATTACAAGGTAGATTTTTATAAAAGAGGCCAAAAACAAACATTGGAATGCCACAACGAGTAGTAGGTACTAAAGAAGGTCAACAAAAACTACTCAAGGAATTTCATGATAGTTTATGGGCAGGGCATAGAGGAATTTGGACTACTTTTGCTAAATTGAAGGAACGGTATTGGTGGAAGAATATGTATCGAGATATAATTTCATTTATAGAATCTTATATAATTTATCAAATATACTCAAATATACGACATCAAGATGGTTTACATCCAACATATCCTTTGGCCATTCATTTTAAATGGGTTGTAGATTTGATTATTATGCCAATAGAATTATGGCAAATGAGGTATTTAATTTTGGCTCATGAAGATTTATCAAACCAAGTGGAAGGTAGGGCTTTAAGGATGAAGTCTAGAGAAGGAATTTGCACGTTTTTGCTTGAGGATGTTATTTGTTGCAATGGATGTGTAAAAAAGATCACTGCAGATCATGAAGAACTAAATGTATATGAAGCTTGTGAATTCTTTAAGAGATGTGGAGTCAAATTATCATTGATTATGGCTTATAATCCAAAGGAAAATACAAAGAGTGAAGGTGGACATCCATCAATTGTAAAAGCCTTGGTTAAAGCCTGTAATGGAAGAATGAAAGAATGGCCTCGACTTCTATCTTATATATTATGGACTGATCGAACAACACATAGTTCGATTACAAGATATATGCTAGTGGAATTGATAACAGGTCAAAAACCTATTATGCCAATTGAAGAACATGTGCCAACTTGGAGTATGCTACCTTGGGAAGAGGGATTAACAAGAGAAGAGTTGTTGGCTATTAAAATTCGGCAACTTGAACAAAGACCGGAAGATGTGGAATTGGCATTGAAAAGATTACAAAGGGCAAGGCTAAGGAACAAGGTTTGGTTTGATAAACATCGGTTGAGGCCTAAAGCAATTGAAGAAGGTGATTGGCTACTTATTTATGATAACAATTTAGATAACCTACATAGAACCTTAAGAAAGTTTTCAAAATGTTGGTTTAGGCTGTATGTAGTAGTAGCAATTTATAATAATGCCACATATTCATTGAAAGAATTGGATGGTACAAGGTTGAAGATACCTATTACTGAGAAGCGAGTTAAGGTTTTCAAAAGACGAGATGAAGAAATAAATGTGGAGGATCATGTTGAAGACATCAATGACTTTCAAGAAGATAATTATATAGAAATAGATGATGAACATGATGAAGAAGAACTTGGTGTGAGAAATGAAGAGATGGTATGATGCCAATTATGACATATGCTTCATTCGCGCATACCAGAGGATAGGCAAGTTCAAAGAAGGTGGATGTTATGTTGTAACACGTTTATATAGTGAAAAGTATGAATAAAAATAAATTCTATTTAATACTTAGTTATCTTGGTTTATTAGAAAATTAAGGTATTTAAGAAAAGATTTATAAAAGCCTCTTAGATTAATTCTTACTCTAATAGCTAAAAGATAAAAGTTAGTTATTAAAATTTTCTTCTAGATTGTAGAAATCGGTTCACAGCTTTTAAAAAAGCCATAAGTTAATAAAAATAGGATAAGAGAAGTAAAAAGTTAGCATAGTAGATACCAAGGTTGAGTTGAAGATAGGATTAAGTTTAAAAATCCTTAAAATAAGTGAGATCAATATCCGGGAGGTGACTGGATATGAGACAGGGTCAAAATCAAACCTTCAGCCACGTAAATGACCACCAAAGGCAGGGAATTGGGACATTTGAAGATTGGCAATTAGAATTGGATAGCGAGCTTGAAGCTTGTTCTAAGGACATTTAGCATATTATAATAGGATTTTGAAAGACTGGACAATTGCTATTCAAAATCACTGTTTATATTGGTATTTTGGGTTTTATAGAAGACAATGATGGCTTGCATTCTTGACCAATTTGTGCAATTTGTATAGCATCTATAGCTCAAAATTTGATATTGTTTGGATTGTTGAGTGTGCTAAGTGTATACAAAAGTTTATATTAATCTAGCAATGCAATCACGAGATATTTGAGCTTTGATACAAAAGATTGTTGGAAGTTGGCAGTTTAGGATTGGATAGGATTTCTATGATAACTAAAGATCTATTAATTGGATCAATGTAAGTTTTGACATGGTGATAGAAGACTTATAGTTCAAGCTACATACTAAGTTTGAACTAAAGTTAATAGTAGAAGAAGGAGAAATCACCACTAGAATTTTTGCATCAATTTTCAAGTTAGCGACTGAGTATCATCACTGCGGTTTTTGGGCATTTTCTTGCAATTTGTAAGTTGGATTGGGCTGAATTTTTTTGAGCATGTAGAAGGCTTATACCAATATTTGTGTGCAAAATTTTATACTAAGTGGATGGTTGGATTAAAAGTTATAGCTTGTCAAAGCTCATTGATTAGAATTAGGATTTACAAACAAAAATAAAAATTGCTTAATTATAAAAGAAACAAAGAAATTGGGGTATATGTATGGTTGATGTTACTAAGAGGAGTGTTTTTAAACACTTTTGAATTGAAGTTCAAATTATATTCCTCATACATGGGTGAAACCTATTAGGATTTCTTAATTATTTGCAAACACAACTTTATCTTCTACAGATAGGTGCCCGGTGCATCCCTAAACAAGACAATATGTAATACAACACCGGTCCTCTCCCGATATCAATTCTAAGATTTTTAAGGTAAAATTTTCTAAAATCTCACCTTAACTCTTCTTTAACGATGCATATATCATTTATTTTTCTAATATACTTTATTTTATCTTTTTTATGGCCATACAAGTAAGTAAAAGCCTCTTCTATAAAAAAGCAGCATTAGCCTTTTAATTTTTTTTTACTTTCTTCTCTATTATCTATAATTCTTATATAATTTGCTCAAATATTTCCATTTGAGCTCCTATATATTATAATTATTTCCTTTCTCTTTCACCTAATGGCCATGTTACTACACAACAATCTGTCAAACTTAGAAAATAAGTTTCCTATGTGTGCAATACGTACTTAGCTTGTTCAATAAGTTACCAATATGTACAATATGTAGTTAACTTATTGGCTAAGTTTCTAACCTACCTATTGTCATGGGCATATTTGAAGTCATCACATTCTAGAACCTTTTGTAGTCTTCTAAAATCTTCTATAGTTTTCTAGATTCTTTTAGAACCTTCCAAAATCTTCTTTAAAATCTTCTATAATCTTTTTAAATCTTCTAGAACCTTCTTCAATCTTCTAAAATCTCCCATAGCCTTCTAAAATCTTCTAAGATATTTTTAAAAGATTCAATAGGATATAGGCTTTGTAGTATAAATACGAGGTAAGATTGAGATACACTTCAGTCTTGTCAACACAAGTCTTGGAGCAATTCAAAGTGTTGCCTTGTTTCTTGATATCAATCTAGTCCTTTGTTCTTGTCAATCATCTAATTCTTTATTCTTGTCAATCCAATTCTTTATTCTTGAAATTATTTTAATTCTATAATCTTTTCTTTGTCTCTTTGCTAATCCACTATCTTGCATCCTTGATAGTTTGGCAAGACTATCTAAATAATCATATCAGAGCTTTCATCTCTTAATAGAGAGTGAAATATTCTTCTTCTTGAAGATACTATTACGTTGTAGAAGAGTGCGGATTACCTCCCTCTAGATTGATATACTTATTTATTACAACTTGATCTTTTTTTGGAAAGAATAGATTATCCTTTTTCTAAGATATATCACTATATTTTAGAAGTTATAGATTACCTTCTTTTAAATTAATATTATTTTAAAATATTTATTTTTAAAATAAAAAATATTACATTGACAACTTATTGATTTTTTTTTGTTAATATGGAAGTAGATCAGATTATGAGAGGTGCAATCTTATAAATAAACAATAGAATGGAAACTCTTATAAATCTTTGAGCTTTTTTAGATACTATATGAGAAAAAATGGCATTCCCTTGCAATTCCAAAAAAGAACTTTAAATAGAGCAAATATCCAAAAAAACTAAGCAAGAGATTCACAATTTACAACAAGAGATTATTCAATTAAGAAAAGCAAGCAATAGACAAGCTATGTATATAATCCCTCTAGAAGCTCCAAGAGTTGTCATAAAAGAGCCAAAGGCTAGTATGCTTGATAAATTTGATGGAATAAGATCCAACTTTAAAAGATTTGTGCAACAAATATAACTTTATTTATAATTATATCTTTCTTGTTATCTAAATGGATTCACTCAAGTTACTTTTGTAGGCACCTTTTTATCGAGAAGTGCTCAATTATGGTTCGCTCTGCTGTTGGAAAAAATTCTTCAATCCTATATAATTTGGAGGCTTTTATAGAAAGATTTATTACTACATTAGGAGATAGTGATCAAAAGAGGGTGACAAAAAGGAAGATTCAAAACCTACAACAAGGACAACGTTCAATTATAATTTATGCCGCAAAATTTCAACAACATACTTATGATTTTAATTGGAATAATAAGGCTTTTATCACTTAATTTCATTATGGCCTACAAAACAATGTGAAGAATTTATTGATTACAATGCTAAGAGTTAAAAGCTTAGAAGAACTCATATTTCAAGCTATTATTTGTGACAATTGCCTATTTAATATTCTTCACATTAATGTGAAGATATAATATCTGAATTGGAGAGGTTGAAAAACAAAGACGTTTAGCCATAATAAAGACCTTACAATTGGACACCTCTAAATCTAAAGTACCAAAAAAAAGCTCTCTTTTTACTTCCAAATCCAACATCCTATTTTATACTTCTTATACATATAAGAATCTTAAGACAAGAGATTTTTACTAAAGCCTTTTTAGATACTGGAGCCTTAGTATGCTTTATGGATAAAGATTTTGCAATCAAGTACAACTTAATACTTATAAAAAAGATCCATTTTGCACCTGTTGAAATCATTGATAGAAAAAACCTTGCATTAAGAGATATTATTAAAGAAATCCAATTATTGAAAGTGGTACTAGGAAATCAAGTATCACGCATTGTCTTCAACATCATTTGATATCCAACAAATCCCATTGTTATTGAATTTCTTTGATTCCAATTATATAATCTTGATATTGATTAAAGTTTATAAAAGATTTTTTCAAGATTCAAATATTAAAAGAAGAAACAAGGTACTACTTTATTTCTTGGAACTAAAGCATTTATGCAAGCAACAAAGAAAGAGGGTGTATTTGCATTGTATGCTATTCCAATGAAAGATCAAATGAAACAACTAAAGCAAGATATTCCTAGTCAATATCATAACCTTGAAGACATATTTGAAAAAAAAAAAAGTATACATGTTACCAAAATATCATCTTTATAATTGTGTAATTGAATTACAAGATGGAATTTAACTTCCATTTGGTCCAATTTATAATCTTTCATAGATGGAGCTTATAGCCTTACAAAAACATATTGATGAAAACTTAGCTATGGATTTCATTAGACATTTAAAATCACCAGTGGGAGCTCTTATCTTGTTTGTGAAGAAGAAAGATGGTTCTTTACAGATGTATGTTGATTATTGAAATCTAAACAAGGTAATTATAAAAAATTACTATTCTTTATTGTTAAATTCAAGATTATTGGAATAATTAGGATAAGCAAAGATTTTTATAAAGATTGATTTGAGAGGTGTCCACAACCTAGTCAAAATTAAAGAAGGAGATTAATACAAAATAGCATTTCATATAAGGTATGGATATTTTAAATACAATATTATGCTTTTTAGACTTATAAATGCACTTGTAGTCTTTCAATATATGATAAATGACATCTTATAAAAATACTTAGATGACTTTGTAGTCATTTACTTGGACGATATCTTGATCTTTTCTAAGAATGAACAAGAACATGAACATCATATATGTATGATATTGGAGAAACTACACGAAAGTAGATTATATGCCAAATTAGAGAAGTATTCTTTTCATCAACCATCAGTTAAGTTTTTTGGATATATTACTTCTAAAAATGAGATTTCTATGGATCCGAAGAAGTTACAAACTATTATAAAATAGAAACAATTGTCATCAATTAGAGATATATAATATTTTTTAGAATTTTTAAATTTTTATAAAATCTTTATCAAAAATTATTCCAAGATTGCAACCCTATTAACACAACTTATAAGTAAGGAGAAATTTATTTGAGATGACAAGGTTGAAGAAGCATTCAAGAAGCTAAAAGAATCTTTTACTATAGTCCCTATACTTGTCCACGCAGATACAACAAAATCTTTCTTTCTAGAATTGGATGCCTCAAATTTTGCACTTGAATTTGTACTCTTTCAAATTAGTGATGACGGTTAACTACATCCAATAGCACTTTACTTCTAAAAAAATTTAGCTATAGAAATCAATTATGAGATCCACAACAAAGAATTATTGGCAATTGTTGATGCTTTTGAAGAGTGGCGCCATTTGCTAGAGGGGGCTCAATACAAAATCATGATATACACTGATCACAAAAACTTTGAATATTTTATGAGTGCCCAAGTTTTGAATCACTGTCAAGCATGATGGACCATATTATTATCTCAATTTGATTTTATAATTATATATCATCCAAAAAAACTTCAAGAGAAACTGCATGCTATTTCTTGACAATCATATCTTATGCCAAGAATAGAAGATATTATATTGAATCAACAAAAATAAGTCATATTGAAGCCGTCTAATTTACAATTGAAGACATTAATAATATCTACCTATGTAGATACAATTCTCAAGATAAAAATCTAGAGAGCAATGAATACAGATCCATTTATAGATAGTATTCAGTAATATTTAAAAAATACTCATATAGAAGAAAACAATAATTTTAAGTTGAGGATGGATTGTTATATTTCAAGGATCTTTTGTATATTCTTCTAGGCCTTGAAAGACTTCAGATTCTTCAAGCGCAATACGACCTTCCAATAATTGGACATTTTAGCTTCAATAAGACCTTAGAATTAATATCAAGAGATTATTGGTGGCTTCAAATGTGGAAATTGGTGAATAAATTCATCAAATTATGTAAAAGTTGTGCCCAAGCAAAGGTCCCAAGATACCAACTATATGGACTTCTCCAACCACTTCCAATTTCTAAGGGCCTATGGCAATTGTTATCCATAGACTTCATTACAAATCTCTTATTTACTAATAGAAAAAACTCAATTTTTGTGGTGGTAGACTATCTTATAAAAATAATATATTTTATCTTGTATAACAAGACTATTTCTAGAGAAGAAATGGCCAAGCTTTTTATTGATAATATTTATAAAATATATGGCCTTTTAAATAATATCATTTTGGACCGAAGACCATAATTTGTATCAAATTTTTGGAAAAGACTATTTCAACTTTTAAAGGTCAAAATCAGTCTTTCATCAACTTATCATCCTCAAACCAATAGTCAAACAGAATAAGTGAATTACATCTTAGAATAATATCTTTGTTATATTATAAATTATTAATAAGATGATTGGATAGACTTCCTACCATAAGCTAAGTTTGTATATAATAATACCAAACATTCTTTGATGAAGCAAATTCTATTCTTTTTAAACTATGGATACTATCCTATAAAAAATCTATTTCAAATTAAAGATGTAGAAAGTCTTGCTACAGAAAATCAAGCTATCTACTTGAAGGCCATCCATGAAGAATTAAAATTCCAATTGCAAATGGCTCAAGACCAATATAAAGACTATGCAGACATTCATTGTAAGAACCAACCAAAATTCAAGATAAGAGATTGTATCTAGCTACTTTGGTAAAATATACAAATAAATCAACCATCACAAAAATTAGACTATTAAAGACTTGGACCATTTACGATTCTACACCAAGTAAATTCAATAAATTTCCATCTTAAACTACTAAGTAGTATGTACATTTATTTAATCTTTCATGTCTTACTTTTAGAAACCTATTATAAATCAAATATTATTAGAAGAATTCTTCCACTACCAATCCTAGTTGAAGTCAATTAAGAGCTTGAATACAAAATAGATGAAATATTGGATTTGCATATAAAACATAGACGATTAGAATATTTCATTTATTGAAAGGACTATAGAGTTAGCAAAAGAATATAAGAACCTTCAGATAATCTTAAGAATGTACCTAAGAAAGTTTATCAATTCCATGGATAATATCCTAAAAAATCTAGATTCAATTGCCATTGAAGATTTTTGTCGATACCAACATCTCTTAGCTTCTAAATGATGTTTTTTTACTAATGGCTAAAGACCAATATAAAAGAAGGAGAGCCATGCCAAGACCTTCATTTATATATAGTTATTTTTTCTAAGATAGAATAGATTATGCTAGAAGCTTATTAGTTACTTAAGAAAAAATTTATGAAAGCCTCTTAGATTATTTTCTTATTTTAATAGCTAATAGATAAAAGTTAGTTATTAAATTTTTCTTTTAGATTGTAGAAACTCTTTCATTGCTTTTAAAAGCCATAAGTTAATCAAAATAGGATAGAAGAGATAAATAGTTAATATGGTTGATACTAAGGTTAAGTTGAGGATAGGATTAAGCTTAAAAATCCTTAAAATAAGTTAGATTGATACTCAGGGATCGATCATGTATGAGATAGGATCAAAATTAGACCTCTAGCCACAAAAACGGCCACCAAGGACAAGGAGTCGGGGTCATTTGGAAATTGGTGACTACGATTGGAGAGCTAGCTTTAAGCTTGTTCTAAGGACGTTAAGCTTGTTTTCAAAGGCTTTGAGAAGACATAGAAATTGCTATCTAAAGTTAGATTTTATTAGGGATTAAGTTTTTATACAATAAAGTTAGGACCAATACTCTCAGTTATTGTATGCAATAGAAGTGATATGTATAGTTGAAATTTTGACAATGTATGAATGATTGAGTGTGCTAAGACTCAATTAAAATTTATAGCAATCTAATAGTGCAATCAAGACTTATTTGATCTTTAATATAAAAAGATATCAAAAATTGGTAGTTTAGGGTTGCTTAGGATTTCTATGATATTCAAAGATTTACTAGTCAAATTAAGGTGAAAATTAGTATAATATTAGAAGACTTAAAAGATAAGCTATACACCAAATTCTAGTTGAAGTTAACAATTAAAGAAGGAGAAATTACCACTAAGATATCTGCATCAACCTTCAAGCCGGCAGCCAAGTGAAATTAGTGCGGATTTTGGTTGATTTTCTATAATTTGTATGTTGGATTGAATTGAAACTTTTTAAGCATATAGAAGACTTACATTTGCATTTATATGTAAAATTTCACACTGAGTTGATAGTTAGATTAAAAGCTATAGCTTATTGAAGTTCATTGAATAAAGTTAGGATTTATAAAGAGAAATCTAGTTGCTTGATTGTGACATTAACAAAGCAATTGGGATTTATATGTGGATGAAGTTATGAAGAAGAGTGTTTTTAACCAATTTGTATTGACTTAAGCACTCTTATATTGATATTCAATTATACTCTTTTTATATGAACAAAACTTGTTAAGGATTCTTAGGTATTTTTGAATCGCAACTTCATCCTCCACAACTAGGTGCCTGATGCATTTCCAAATAGGACAACACATAATAGAACACTGTAGTTTTTTAAAACCTTACATAGTCTTTTAAAATCTTCTATAGTTTTATAAAATCTTCCAAAATCTTCTAGAATCTTCTTTAGAATCTTTTATAATCTTCTAGAACTTTTTTCAGTCTTCTAGAACCTCTTGTAACCTTTTAAAATCTTTTAAGACAGTTTTAGAAGGTTCAATAGGATATATACCTTATAATATAAATAAGATGTAAGACCAAGATGCATCTCAATCTTATCAATACAAATCTTGGAACAATCCAAAGTATTATTTTGCTTTTTGATATCAATCTAATTCCTTATTCTTGTCAATCATTTAGTTCTTTGTTCTTGTCAATCCAGTTCTTTATTCTTGTCAATCCAATTCTTTATTCTTGTTAATTCAGTTCTTTATTCTTGAAATTATTCTAGTTTTGTAATCTTTTTTTTTATCTCTTTGCTAAACCCCTATCTTGCATCCCTGACACCAATCACCTAAAGACATATATACTGATAAAATCGTGTCTATGAAGCTTTTAAGAAGCTTTTCTATAAGATATTAACAAATTAATTTATTTTTACTTACTTCTATTTATCTATGTTACTTGAATAATTATTAAAATAAATCTTATGTCCCTAATATTATCTCCCTTTTAGGGATGAGTTCTACACGAAGCATTGATTATATGTTGAAAAAGTCCAAGATGCACCAAATTATATTTGTCACATACTCTAATCTTTATTCCCTTTGGACGTAGTTGATAGATCCTCTCAGTCATTAATAAAATCTCATACCAAGATAAGAGGACCAACTTGATATTTGATTATTGTTGAGACCTACATAACTTTCTTCAAAGAAAATATTTGAAACACCATCAAGGATAGTTCCTACTTCCAAAAATATCACCAAACAATAAGAGTCTCTTCCAAGGTTATGATACCAAACACATTGTATCTTGCCATTAATTCTAAAAAGAACATATTGTTTTTGAATATCTTCATTTCTATTCTATTGTCATATTATGTGTTGTCCTGTTTGGGAATGCACCGAGCACTTGGCTATAGAGGGTGAAGATGTAATTCACAAATACTCAAGAATCCTTAATAGGTTTTGTCCGTATAAGAAGAATAAGGTTGAATATCAATATAAGATTATATAAGTCAATGAAAAGTGCTTAAAAATAATCTTTCTAATAACTTCATTTACATATAAATCCCAATTGCTTTGTTACTTGTCACAATCAAACAACTAATTTTTTCCTTACAAATCCTAATCATATTTAGTGAATTTCAATAAGCTATAATTTTAAATTTAACTATTAATCTAGTATAAAATTTTGCATATAAGTGCAAATATAAGTCTTATATAAACTCAAAAAGTTTCAATTCAACCTAATTTACACATTATAAAAAATCAACCAAAATCCACAGTAATATCACTTGGCTACCGGCATAAAGATTGATATAGGTATCTCAGTAGTAATTTCTCCTTCTTTAACTATTAACTTTGATAAATAAATTAGCAAGTAGCTTGTTCTTTATGTCTTCTAATATTGTGCCAAATTTCACCTTGATTCAACTAATAGATCTTTAGATATAGCAGAAACCTCAAACAACCCTAAAATGCCAATTTCTGGTACCTCTTTGTACTAATGATCACATAAATCTCAATTGCACCATTAGATTGTTACAAATTTTTAATCAATCTTAGCACACTCAATCACCCATATATTATAAAAATTTACAACTTCAATTGTACACAATAGCTAAAAGTGCTGGTCCTGACTTTATTGTATAAAAACTTAACCTTCTAGTATAAATCTTAACTATAAAATAGCAATTGCTAAGTCCTCTCAAATCCTATAGAAACAAGCCTAATGTCCTTGAAATAAACTTGAAGCTAGCTCTTCCACCTTAATTGTTGATCTTTGAATGAGTTGACTCCTTACCCGTAGTGGCTATTTTTGTGGCTAGAGGTCTGATTTTGATCCTATCTCATATATGGTTGATCCCCAGGTATCAATCTAACTTATTCTAAGGATTTCCAAGCTTAATTCTATCTTCAATATAGCCCTAATATTAACCATATTAATTATTTATCTTTTCTATTCTCTTTTTATTAACTTATGGCTTTTTAAAAGCAATAATAGAATTTGTACAACCTAGAAGGAAAATTTAATAACTAATTTTTATTTGTTAGCTATTAAAACAATAAAATAATCTAAGAGGCTTTCATAAGCCTTTTTTTAAGTATCTTAAGTTCCTATTGAATCAAGATAATCAAGTATTAAGTAGAAATTATCCTTAGTCCTGCTTTTCATTATATAAACGTATTACAACACAACACCGTCTTTTTGAAGATTGTGACAATTATAATATCTTGTCCAAAAATTCGACAAATAATAGCTCTTGAGTTGAATTTGTTGGTTGTTAATTTTTTATTTATTCAGCATTAAAATCCAAACAAATAACTAACAATAATATAAGATTGAATGAAATCTCTATTAAACTTACTTTGTATTATAATAAATATTTTTTTATTTCTTCATCTTGATTTTGATGGATGTGATTGATAAAACATATTGACTTTTGCTAGATTCCTAGATGGCTCTCATGTGTATTCACTAATATCATATCCATACCAATGTATAAGATATTCTAACCTATTTTGGCATTGCCTTGAATCTAAGACCTCTTTGACCTCAAATTCTTTATTATTGTCTACTTCTATATCAGATGGTGGCATTTATCTTTTTCCTTATATATTCACTATCTTATATGATTCAAATAGAGACACATAAAATACAAGATGGACCTTTATAGATTCTAATAGATTTAATCAATAAGCAACGGGATTGACTTGTTTACAAATCGGAAATGGACCAAGCTTGTAATTACTTAGCTTATCACAAAGATGAATAGTCTTGATATTACAACAAAATAGCCATACCTTATTACCTACCTGGAATTGGTGTCGTTTATTATGATAGACATTTGTATTGGTTTTTGTCGTTCTTGAGCTTCTTTAAATTGTGCTTTCATTATTGTATGTAGTTCTAACAATCAACTTATAAAATCTTTCACTGTAAGATTGTCAACTTTTGAAAAATCAAAAGTATCAAGTTATGGATGATAATTGTAATTGGCAAAGAATGGAATTTGTTGAATAGAAGAATGTATCAAATTATTATAAGAAAATTCTACCAATGGCAAAAGAGTTGTTCAATGATCTTGATGATAATTGATGGTATAACTCAAATATTGCTCCAAAATTTGATTTATCTATTCTATTTATCCATCAATTTGAAAGCACAAGGCTGAAGATAGTTTTAAATCTACTTTTATTATCTTAAAAAAGATTTTTTAAAATTTTGATACAAATTTTGTCCATCTATCTGATATAATATCCCTTGGCAATCCATGATAGCAATAGATGTTATCAAAGAAAAATTTAGCTATTTTTTCACCTAAGATGGTATAAAATATGCCATCTTTGTAAAACAATCTACAATCATGAATATAAAATCATATGAACTTGAAATTTGTGGATTTGTGATAAAATTCATAGAAACAAAAGACCATGGTTGTTCCAATATAAGTAAGGATTGGAAAAGTTTGTAAGGTTAATGACAAGAAATTTTTAATCTTCAATAAATATTATTTAATTATATAAATTTTTTAATAGCCTTCCATATTTAAAGCCACCAAAAATCTCTTGATATTAGTTCCAATGTCTTGCTATATCTAAAATGGCCTGCTATAAGGAAGTTGTGACAAACTTTAAGAGTATGTAGTTGTGCTTTTCTTTTTGAGACATATAAGTGTCTCTTAAAATAAAATAGATTGTTGTTAAACTTGAACTTGGAAGTATCATTGAACTTAGATGAATTATTTTGAATATCATGAATAAGAGAGACTAAAGACGTACTTAATTTTTGAATATCTTATTTTAAAAAAATCCAAATTAAGCAATTAAAAAATATCTTATTTTACAAAAATCCAACAAGTGATTTGTCTTTAATAAAAAAGACAAATAATATAACAATCTTACAAAAGAAAAGTTAAATATATAAACCTTCTTGTATTCAAGTAATTTTGTATAAAAAGAGTTCAAATTTCTACAAAAACCCTTCAAAACTTCATTTATCCACAAAGACTTATTTCTTGTTGAACTTTAGAGTTCAATAACTTTTGATCTAATTGTTTAATTTCAATAAAATTTTATTCAAAATATAGATGATTTTTTTAAGTTTCACTTCAAAAAAGAATCAACCATAAATGCATTTTCAATTGTCCGATATCTCAAAACCCCTAACAGGTGCTTAAAACCCTAGCTCAGAGACACCTGAGTATTATTTTCCTTATATCTCACAAATCCAAAATCTTAATACCACAAAATTTTTTCAAATAGTCTTGTGATATAAATATATAGGTTCTTAAAAATTTTGAGCCAAAAATTTATCAAATTGCCTAAGATATAGCTCAAAATATAACCACTAGTTAAGCAGAGGTACTTACTGCCCTTAGCTTACAAGCATTGACTTCAACCCCTAATTTCTCCTTCACCCTGGCTTGGATTTTATCAAGTTATATATAAAAAGTGTAGCCAAAAAAGTGCTCTCTCCAACCCCAATCACCGATTCTTGATTGCTCTCTGTATGTGCGATTTATATCCAAAAGAGTAACAGTAGGTCCAAAATCAACACCTTAACTTTGAGCGCCTATAACTTCTTCATAAAAAGTGCAAATCACACAAAATTTGCACCTAAACCAGATCCAAAAACCTAAACCTTATGATCCTAGCCTCTAATATTCAACTCCTTTTGAAAAATAAACCCTAGCTCCTAATAAACCCTAGGGCAGCCTCCTTGAAGCCCATTGGGCATGATTTTTGGCCAATTAGAATAGAGATTTCTATTATCCACCTCTATCCATCCACATGGATGGCCAAACTACCCTTTTTATATTAAAAACCCTTTTCTAATCCTTTTTTTTATAAGATTTACATACTTTGTGCTTTAAGCACCAAATAAAAGAAATAAATTAAGATTTTAAAGGTCACCAATGTCTAACAAAGGTGACTTAAGATATACAAAAGTTACTATCAATATAAAATCAACCTCAAAATTACTATCAAAAGAAGAAATAAGGTTGTATAAACCTCAATAATAATCCTTTTAATAAATCCCTTCTAAACTAGTAACCTAATCACATCTTGTAACCAATAAAAGTCCATTGATATGGCTCTCATTTAGCTATGTAGTAAATTGTACATTAAATATATATGTACAATTTTTTCACATAGTAGCCAAATTACAATATAACAACAATGATTGGATTAGAAGTGCCTTTTAGATAGTGATGTTATTTTTTTAAAAAATCCATAATTACAAAAAGTTTTTTTATTGTGGATCTTAGAACTAATCTTGGTTGTTGAAAATTTTTTTGAATAAAAAGCTACTAAATGAAATTTTCCATCTATTCTTATTTGTAACAATACTACATTTAAGGCAAAATTTGATATATTTTTTAAATAAAAAATACTTTGGAGGTGTTGATGCAATATAAGATTGGTACAGAAATAAAAGCTATCTTTAAAGCTTCAAATGATACTTACGCTTCCTTACTCTACTTGAGTTTGTCCTTACAAGTTAAACATGCTAATAGAACTACAATTTGAAAAAAGTTCTTAATGAAGATTCAATAATAATTAAAAAATCTTTAAAAATATTTCACATCTTTTATTATTCTTAAAATTCTGTAATTCATAATTGTTTGAATTTTCTTTTGATCCATTATTAGACCATTATTTAAAATAATATATCCTAAAAATTCAACTTGAGTAATATGAAATACATGCTTTTCTATCTTGGCATATAATCTTGCATCTCTAAGTTTTTGTAACACATAACAAATATGAAGTTCATGTTTTTCTGTATTCTTAGAATAAATCAAAATATCATTTAAATAGTAGACAATAAAATGTTAAAAAAATTCACAAAAAATATCATTCATAAGATGTTGAAAAGTAATTGGTGTATTTGTAAGTCCAAAAGATATGACATTATATTCAAAATGCCCATACCTAATTTAAAATGCAATCTTTTATTCATCACCTTCTTTGATGTGGACCAAGTTGTATGCTCCTTATTGATCTATTTTTGTATAAATCTTTGCTTGATTGAATTGATTGAGAAGTCCTAAAATCAAAAGTAAAGAATATCTATTCTTGATAATAATCTTATTAAATCTTTGATAATCTACATACATCTACAAAAATCTATTTCTTTTCTTTACAAATAAGATAGAAGCTCCTACTAGAAACTTTGAATGGTATATGAAGTTCTTAACCAAGTTCTTATTAATATATTCCTTCAATGCAACCAACTTATTTTATGATAAATTATAGATTGGTCAAAATGGTCGTTGAGCTCCTTCTTGAAGATTGATTGAACAATCATAAGGTCAATGCTCTGAAAGAATATCTATATTTTTTTTTCATAAACATCTTAAAAATCTTGATATTAGTTACGAATACTACTTATAGTCTTTTCAACATCAAAAATGGATGTGGTGTATATAGCAAAAGATGATCTTTCTTTTATCACATATATGAAAGCTTTTACACCTACCAGTAAGGATTTGGATATATTAGAATTATATATGTTTACTTGACTAATGGATTTTTGGATTAAACTATGAAAAGAATTAAGATTATAAGAAGTCTAATCTATTTGAAGATTATATTTTTTTAATTATAATATTCTTAAAATAACTAAATTAAAAGAAAATTTAATCACATTAAATATTACTATGCTATTATGTTCCTTAGTTGCTACATCTAAAAGAACAATTTTTATGGATAACATCTCTAGAAGATATCAAATGATTATTTATGACTTCTTCATATATGGATTTAGTTTTCTTAACTAAAAATATTTCTTTTTTTTTTTACAAAGTCTTTGTCTGTGAAACAAGCTGAGGTTTTTAAATCTAATAAGACAAAGATTTTGTGATTTTTAGGTCCTTAAAATATATCTATTGTAAAATAAGGTGAAGGATGTAAAGAAAGAATAGAACCTTTACAAAATGTTAGATATGTTTCTAACTGCACGATCCCTATTGTATTTAGAGAAACTTATTTTTTAAT
This sequence comes from Physcomitrellopsis africana, assembly GCA_036785485.1. Lineage (NCBI taxonomy): Eukaryota > Viridiplantae > Streptophyta > Bryopsida > Funariales > Funariaceae > Physcomitrellopsis > Physcomitrellopsis africana. The sequence continues at coordinate 331,485 of JAWRVF010000318.1, forward strand.
ATATTATCTTCTTTAATAATTATATTCCTCATTTTGTGATTGCATTGCTTCTTTAGACAATATTGAGTAATGTGCTTAGATTCTCCATAATATAAACACAAACCTTCTTAATAATGTCAAATCTTTTCCTATTTGGTGAGAGGTTTAAAATGTATTGTATTAATTTATATTAGTTTTGACTTAGTCAAATAAGTTCTTGAAAACTTAGGAATTATTGTCATTAATTGACTTCTTCTTATTCAGCTGAATCTATGTTCTTGATGCCTTTCAAATAATTGATTGTCACATGCAATGGCTTAAGCACTAAATTGTTTCAAAGAATCCGCTTTTGGCATTATTAGTAACAAATCTTTGACATTATCCTTTAACCCATAACAAAATTAATTGATATCTTCTGGAAATATTATCCATAACATGAGCATTCTACTTTATATTGCAAGCAAGGTTTTAGAATTTTGTAACATATGTTGTGATTGATTGTGATCCTTGTCATAAAGATAAGAGCTTGGTCTTTGATATCCTCCCTCAATCACTTTTTTTAAATATGACTGTAAACACTTCAAGGAATAAATTTAAATTATAAGAAAATTATAAATATTTTTCTATCAAAGGTACAAATAAAAAAAATATTTTTAGATAGAAGTGAGTCTATAAATCTAACTTGAATAAATCCATTAAAATATTAGAAAAGATGCAACCTTAGATATAGCTTGACATGTTGCAAAAATCCTCAAAATTTTGATCTTGTTCTATCAAACTTTTTAAGCATACTAAACTTAGCTTCCTTCATGCTTATAGAAGCAAGACTTCCTGGATTTGATTGTAAGGCCAATTTACTTGCTTCCCTCAATTATACAATTTTTTGACATATGTTTTAGACTTCTTCTATAGATGTAGGAATAGTTCTTCTATAATTGGCATTAGTGATTTGTGAAATTTTTAGCCTAAGAATATTGACAAGCTCTGGAAGATCTGTAATAGTTGCAAATCTATTCTTACTTCTGCTAAGTGTAGCATCTATAATCTTTTTTTTTATCTTAAACAACTTAATAACTCCACAATTTGAATTAGAAGAGAATAATTTGTAACTTCTAATATCAAATTAAAATTTTTCTAAAGAAGGGTGATCCATTTCCTTTCAAGAAAAAATTTAAGATTAGAAAGCAAAGAATGTTAATTTAAAGGTAGATAGTTTGTAACCTTCAAATACAATAATAGAAATAGAATAATATATTCATTTTTTAAACATAAAATAAGAATACTGAATCTTTACTCTTGTCAAATTGTCAATAATATGAATTATAAAGGAACAAAATATCAATATATTCTTGTGTCAGTCAAAAGAATAGTAAATCATTCAAAGATGGAATAATATTAAAATTAAAATGACTATTGCAAAAGAAAAAATAACTAAAGACTCTTAAAACAAGACTAAGAACAAAAAAGGCATTGATAAGAGTGAAGAAGGCTTCATTCTTGTCTCTATATATATTATCTATCTAAGAGCTATGTGGCAATTTTCTATAGGACCTTCAACACATGTCCAATTTGCAACACACATGTCAAACTTGTAAGACAAGCTTCCTATATGTGCGCCACATACTAAGCTTATTCTACAAGCTACTAATATGTGTGACATATGGCTAACTTGTTGGCCAAGTTTTTAACCTACCAATCACCTAAAAATATACATAAAGATAAAATCATATCTAAGAAGCTTCTAAAAAGCTTCTCTAAAAGATATTAATAAATTAATCTATTTTTATTTACTTCTATCTATCCATGTTACTTAGATAATTATTAGAATGAATCTTATGTCCGTGACATCTTCATACATAGGATTTTTTTGTTGTCTTATTTTTTCTCCTCTAATAGTTCTTTTTGATGACCCTTTATTATCTTCATCTCTTTTTTATTTTTCTTCTATTAATATTTTATGTTAATTCCTTATAATATGAGTATATATTGATAATCCATCTACTAGATCATTCTATCTATTAACTTATAAAATAATATTTCCAATATGTTATAAATTATTTGTAATAAATTTTTTCTTTTCAGTGTAATTCATTACACTTGTCTACAAAGAATTAGATTCTCTTAGAAGTTCAAGATTTATATTTATATATTTACTTCAATTTTATTTTATCCAATATGGTGATGCTTCATTACTTGAGATTATATGCACTTTAAATGCATCTCCTACAAATACCTTTATTCTTCTTTTACCAAAATTTATCTCTAATTTTTTTTTTTTTTTTTTTTTTTTTTTTTAATTGTATCATATCATCTTTAAAAAAAATAATACTTTCGTGTAGTGTCTTTGTAAAATCTTTACACTTCCTTCTTGAAAGAAGTGGTGTGATAGTATGATCTATGCTATCACATCACATGCACCTATATACTACACCTTCTATTAGTTACACTTTTTGTCTTGTTAGTATTCTTGATGATTGACCCTTCTCTTTAAGTTTTGCAAATTTTATTTGCAAATCTTTCATCCCACATATGATTTCATCCATAATCATTTTTTTTTTTTTTTTTTATGTAAATATTAAAAATTAAATCATAGATATAGGATGGTTAGTAAGCAATTTTATCTTAGATGCTTGCAATGGTCTTTGAATATCCACCCTATCCTTTTTCCTTTCTCTTTTTGCAAGCAATCCTATTGTTTCTTCCACTTCTTTCTAATTTGATGTTAATTTTTCTTCTTCTTCTTCTTTATCTTCAAACAAAATATCTAATTTTTTTTGCAACTCTTCATCAACCACTTGAAAAAAAAATTTTATTTTATTTGGATCTAACAATTATCTCTTTTTTTTTAATAAATGAAAAAATCATCTTTCAAATTCTTTTAATAACTTTTTTGTTTGAAGATCTTTTTTGGGCCTTTTAATCCATTCAAAAAATAATTTTTTTATAACTCAATTGCTATCTTCTAAAAAATATTCATCCTTCAATGCTTGAAAAAATTTCTCCCATAAATTATCATGGACAAGAACTCAATGAAAGCAAATAAACATATGAAACTTCTATTAAGAAGAATAACAAAATAGAAGTAAGGAAGTATGTATATTAAAAAAAACTAGAATGGCTATTGTCATAAGACAAAAAAACTATAGACTCTTGAATCTTGACTAAAAGCAAGAAAAGAGTTGACAAGAGTGAAAAAGGCTTCACTCTTGCTTCTATAAATACTATCTAATTAAGAGCTATGTGGCAATATTTTATAAGACCTCCTACACATGTCTAATTTGTAAGACACGTATCAAACTTGCACGACACGTTTTCCACATGTGTGCCATGTATTTGGCTTGTTTCGCAAGCTACCAATATATGTGATACATGGCTAGCTTGTTCTATAAGCTACCAACATGTGCGCCATGTGGCTAGCTTGTTAATCAAGTTTCTAACCTACCAATCACCTATAGATATGTATAAAGGTGATTCTGCATCTATGAAGCTTCTAGGAAGCTTTTCTATCAGATATTATCAAATCAATTTATTTTACCTACTTCTATTGGTTTATATTAATTAAATAATTTCTAGAGTAAATCTTATGTCCATGACATAAATCTCTAGAATTTTCTATAATAGACTTCACATGATTTTTTGTCTCTGATGTAATAGTCAATTCAAATAATAGAACCATCTTCTTTTCAAAAATACACTTCAATTCTATTTCTTTTACATAATATCTTAAATATTTTATAACATATTTTCTTTCAAATTAATCAATCTTGTCTACAATTGCCTATAAGTACCACAATTAAAATGCTAATAGGAGAAAGAACCTGTATGGTCAAGTGATAAATAGCATTAAGCTACATGTAAATACATCAATAGTACTCACTATCAATGGCTTTAAAAAGAAGAGTTCTATATGATATGAATCCACTTAATATAATCTTCAAATCTGCTATAGATATAACTTAGTCATCAAGATCTAGCATAAAATCTATATCAACTTCCGGTGAAAAAAGAGTCACCATCTGTTACAAAGCTAAAGATGGCGTAGAGTATCCTTTAATACTTGCTCCAAAGGGATGCATATTCTATACGTTTGGCATACAGGACAGTTCTTTTCCTGGTTCAACTAATAAGCAGAACAAGAGTATATACATCAACATAGATGTCAATAGTATTAAGAAGGATTCTAACGAATATGTATTTTGTTCTAATATACATGCAATATATGATTGCTCCAAAGAGTATGTTATGACACATCCTAAGGATATTGGTATCAAAGTCTTAAAAGATACGATAGGTGATATGTTTAAACACCTGTTGAAAGAATATATTAAGGAGGATAAAATCAATATGAAGATATATGCAAAGATTATCATGAGCAATAAAGACTCAAAGATATGGACCACGTTTTATGATACAAAATAAAATAAAATAGATTCTAAGTCTCTAGAAGGAGTCCACTGTTGCATGTACCCTGCCTTACTTTTTGACTCTCTATATTTTTGGTAAAGAAGCAGAGCATTTTTATAGTATAAGCTTTTTGAAGCTATTGTCGAGATAGTAGATAAAACCACGCCTTTGCTAAATATGAGTCTATTGAAAATCAAAGATGAAGATGAAGATACTTTAAAAAAATCTTTTTTTATATTACATTATTACCCTATAATGTTCTGAGACAATAAAACTTCACTTTTATATCTGCAATATGATACGACATGTTTGCTAAGAACCTCACATAACTTAGAACACAAGCAGCTAGCAATGTTGGTTATTACATCACTTAAAAATTCCTTTGATATATCAAACTTGTTTATCAGATACTTGAACCTGTTTGATCTCTGCTCGGTACTGCCTTCTAATCTAAAGCACTACAAATTCTTATATACTCCCATATCCATGAATTCTCCAAACTGTGTGATGCTATGTACAGAATGAGCAATAGCCAAGCATTGCTGTGAAGATATAAAATATATATTTGATACAATGACATGAAAGGACACCTTTCTATTACTATTGTCAATGCTTAGATACACAAGAACGTCTACCTTCTTTCTTAATATTTTTTCTAGCACGGAAGAGATATGATCTACAAACATATTTGTCTCTACATTCCATCTATGAGCTGGACAATCTATATCAAGCCTAAACTTCTGAGGACCTTCTCTTATCACCTCTAAAAATCTTCTTTCTTGAGGGAGCAATCTTTTGTACCATATTAAGAAGTACTCCTAGCTCTCAAAGAATACAAAGTATCTTCTGTCATCATCATCCACTTTCTATACTATACATCTGTCTCTCTCTGTTAGCATATCATGTAACGGTCCAATCTTTATGATATTCTAAAATCTCTTTCCTTTGTACATTTTTTAGTGCTGTGAATCAACTATTTATTGCCGCGATATTAGTGTGATATTGCACGATAAACAAGGAAGTGATATGCTTTCAATTGGGACTACACGCTGTCGTACTGCATTTACGTGCAGTGTGTAAAAGTATTAAAAATCTTGTATCTATTGTTAATATATGTGTGAGTGCTAGAGGTTATTTTAGAAGATATTATAAGGAGATGATTTATTATAGCCACTTAATTAGTGAATTAAGATGGCTATTTGTTTTGTTCTTACCTTATTTATATCCTAGAATAGACTCTTTTGTAATTAGAAGAAAGGTAAAGGTTGTTTTACCTTTCTTGTTGACTTTTGAGGTAGAATGGACCTTATGAAGGATAAGAAAGAAGAGCATGGGGTGAATAAGGCCCATCCAATAGGATTTGGCTGCCCATGTGGACGTCTCATAGTCTATTATAGAAAGAAAGGGAGATATACTCCTCTTGTTAGACCGAGAGGGAAGGCAGTTTTTGAGTAGTGAACTTTGGAGAGAGATAGCTCCGAGGAGATAGAAGTGTTTGTAGTGAAAATTGGTGGGTGTGTTCTTCGAGTTGTGAGGATTCTAGAACCTACTCACTTGCTTATATTGGAGTTGTGAACAAAAGGTTATGCTTGTTTTAGTAGAGTGAGGTTTGCTGCCACCCAACGAAGAGGTGCAGAAACTTCGAGCTGCCACTGCAAGTTTGATTTCAACTCTTTCTTAGTGAAATTTATAGAGAGTGTGGAAGATTGTGCTAGCTATCTATCAAGACATCTCTTGTAGCATTTGGAGTTGGAGAGCAAAAGTTGTGAGCTTGAGAGTGGGAAAGGGTTTGCTGCCACCCGACGAAGAGGGGCAGAGACTTTGTTCAACCACCCAAGTCGGACAGTCTCTTCAATCCTTTTGATATTTTAGGTGCTTGTAGTAGCTTGTGTAAGCTTTCCACAAAAACAAAAATCAATACATTTGGAGCTTTGATGAAAGTTTTATGAGCCGTGAAGTGTCAAAGAGGAAAATTGTTGCTAGGGTTTGAAGAGTAGAATCGACTAGCTACAAAATCTGGAGTTTGAGAGGCATGCATGCGAAATTTTAGATCAAGCTAGATGATGGAGTGAGCTTTCTAAAAAGCTATTGCATGTCCAATTTGGAGAAGGGAAGTGATCACAACAAAGGCTGAAGTGAAGAGGAGCTTTGCTGCCTTTGCATTTGCTTGGAAATTTTAGCGCCTACTTCTTTTAGCCATAACTTTTAAATGGTAAGTCATCTATTTGTGAAATTTTGATATGTTTTACAATGGATTATTGGCTTTCCATAGGCTGTAAGCACGCTTGATTTGACCTTTGGATGAATTTTTCGTGATTTATTTAGTTTCAATTTGTTGTATAACTTGTATTCCTCATATGCGGTTGTATTTTGAGGTATACTTGAATACATACATACTTTGCTTATACTTTTTATACAAGTATATATACTTGTATTTATACAAGTATTCTATAAGTATTCTACAAGTATTATACATAATATTTGTACAAGTATTTGTACAAGTATTATACCAAGGATTTATATAAGTATTTATACAAGTATTTGTATAAGTATTATTCAAGTATTTATACTTTATATTTGTACAAGACTTGTACAAGTATAATACAAGTATAACTTGAAAGCTTGAAGAAATATTGTGCAAGTATAGAACATACTTGCACGGCTTCCTCTCATGTTTCCTGCTAGTTCTAGTAGCAGCTAGGAACCCGGCGTTTTCCCAAGGCGAATTCTCTCTACCCGACAACACTATGCTATATTGCGTGTCACAATGGCTTCAATCTTTGTCACCTTTTCCAACCTTGGTTAGAAGAAGTTTGAAGCACCTATGCTGCAGTTCCTTAATACTTATAATGAGAAGTATATCCTTGAGGAAGTTCACAGAATATGCATCGTCTTTGGAACGTCTGAGGAGAATACATATGTTTATTTCTTTCCGGCTATGTCTACTGACTACAAGCTCATATCATCGCTGACTATTCTTACGAGGTCAACAGATGGCATTATATTTTCTATTGACAGTCTACATGTAGCAAAAGAGGCAGTGTTTTGCTTTTCCAAGGATAACTTAGATGGCAACACCATACAACGTCTTGGTCTAAGGTGCCACAAGAATAAGCACTATGAGACAGTAATAGAAAGATGCACTGGATACATAGTGGTTCTTAAAGAGAGGAAAAAGAAGGACATATATGCTAAGCTCTCACCTACCTGGCCTTGTGATATCTACTATATACAGTGTAGCAACGACAGAAAGAAAGAAGTCGTAAGAGATCTAATGTATGCATATCCCAAGAACCCTGAGTTCATCGCATCAAAGATATTTTGTGCAATATATAGTACAAGGTTTATATGTTCAAACTTTAATAGACAAATCTTCTATTTCTTTGATACCAAGAAGTAGACTGCAAAGAGCTCTAAAGCATTGTTGATGAAAAAGATCCTAACAGGAATGTACAAGTTTATAACAAATGTTTGTAACACCTATATGGAGACTGTTAAGCCTGCTATAAGAATAATGGAGTTTATACAATCTTCTGACAACAGAAAGAAGATAATGTATAGCTACTTAGGAATACTCTATAAAGAGGACTTTGAAGGATTATTAGACTCTAGAAGAGATATAATAGGCATGAAAGGAGGAATATTTGACTTTACAGAGGACAAGTTCAGACCAATAGAAGCAAAAGATTACACCACTCTATTGAGTAGGATCCCGTTTGTATAGCTTAACAATAATAGAGAAGCTGTTAGTGAAGTGCTTGACCCATCGATAAAAGTTTTTTTTAATAAAGACATACAAAAGTACTTCATAAGATTCATTTCATTATGTCTAGAGGGAAGGAATGCAAACAAGATATTCTCCATATAGTCAGGATCTAGAGACAACGGAAAGATAGTTATGGTCTCTCTGATTGAACGGGCATTTGGTGACTATGCAATAAAGATGCCAACTTCATTACTCATGGACAAGAGAGTACAATCATCAGCAGCCACTCCTGAATTAGTAATGCTCAAAGGAAGATTTATTGCCATGGTGCAAGAATCAGACGAAGGTGATAAGCTTAATCTTGGTGTGATGAAAGAGCTCATAGGAAATGATAGTCTATACGTGAGAGGCTTATATGAAAAAAGGACCATCATATCTCAAATAGCAAAGTTTGTACTTATTGCCAGTAAGATTCCACAAATGAGTACGTTCGATAAAGTTGTATGGGGCAGGGTAAGAGTTGTACCATTTGTATCAACATTTGTCAATAAAGTGGAGCCGTCTCACGATCTCCTTACAACACATGTAAAGGACACCAACTTCTCTAACAAGATTTCTCTTCTTGCTCTAGTGTTTATGAGATTAGCTATAGAGGAATACAAACACTACCTGACTCATGGTCTTGAGGAGCCCGATGAGGTCAAAGATTGTACTAAAACAATTCGTGTATCTAATGATATCTTTGGACAGTTCCTAAGTGCTAACATCAAGAGGAGTGATTGAAGCATAGTTTTTGTGAAGGAACTATATGATACTTATAAGTTCTGGTAAAAGGATATGTTTCCAGCAACAAAAGTAAAAGATATATCATCCTTACGACAATACCTAATCAAAAACTTGTACACTATAGACTCTATAGACTAGATCCGGGGCTTGTCTTTGATATGAGCACTAAGAAATCCATAAACAAATGCATGCAATATGTACTTACAGTCTATAATAGCAAACCAAAAATATACATATGCTATCAATGCAATAGCCTATTTTTTTACTGATATAGAAGACATAATAATATTTATGGTCATTGCAATTATATACATATTATTTATTATATACTTTAAGGAAAAGATCACCTTCCTAATGAGACACAAAAATGGCTGGTCATAACATCCCAAACATCATAGTCCTCGTTCTTCCAGAGCAGATGATGAATACTGCAAATATAATTCTGACACAGTGGGGAATCAAAAGACTAATTTTTAATCATGTATGCAAGGGTCCAAAGCTCCATCTTACCAGTGATGATGTTGTAGAGGTATTACAAGTACTTTTACGCAATTCCAAGCTTATAACTACTACAGTGAAGCTGAGGTAGGTGTATACAGACTTTGTCACTAATTGCTTAGAGATTCAAAGCAACAAAGAATATCAGGTTTGGAATGCTTGTTATATCAGCTCCAAAGTACTAGTTATTGAAAAAAAAGAATCAAAATCCTATCCTGAAGGTCCTGACCATCTTGGATGTCCATGTGGAGATAAATATTATTGTCAGCTACAGTTGGCAATAGCATATGATGGCCTCGAGTCCAAGCCTTTTAGTGTTCACAACGCATACATATACATAGACAATCACCAATTTGTGGACCTTATAAAGCCTAAGGATATTTCTAATGGCGGCAATGAGATATATTCTCTCAGAATTAAGTGTGCACATTTTATAATGGATGCGATGAAAAAGAAGGCCAAGAATAATATAGCTCAAGAACAATCTGATGAATGCTATCTCAAGCTGGAAAGGAGCACACATTGTTAGTTGAGCTTCCCCGCATAATAGATATGTAGTATAAAAAAAAAATTAAAATCATTCCCATATATATGGAAGTAGTTCTAATATGCTCCATTATTTTTTTCTTAAGTTTTGGTCTAAGGGTCATAGAATCTTTCTTGAACATTCTATTATATCTGCAATCTTTACATTGTATTCCTGAAGAATAATTTGAATTACACTTTATGATGAAGTTGTTCTAGTATACAATACATAGCTCTTCATATGTATATACTAGCAGCTCTAAAAAGTTCCAGTCATATCTTCTATTGTTATAACATTTGTATTTAGAGCTTCCTTATCATAGTCTTTAAAGTATGACATTAGACAGTTGAAATGACATATATTATACCTTAAAGCTGTAACACATCCTGACCTTGATATTATCTTGAATACTTGTGTGATCTGACTAGCTGGCACTACTCTCTACTAAGATCAATCATAATGCCTATCATTCCATATTTCATACTTTTTGGATCTAGATGTAAGACACTCAATGAATCTTGGAATGTAGTCTCCAACAGCAAAACCCTTAGAACAGTCAGAATCGTATTCTTCTTCTTCACTATTGTATGGGATATCTTTATCTTTTATTATTAGGCTATTATTAAATATAGATTTCCTGACTCTTTGATCGTCTTTAAGCTTTTCAAGCATCTTATCATTGTGAGAGTCCCATTTCTTGTGTACATACACTGTCTTCTGTATTGTATTTGTCTCATAGTGACGATGTTCTAATTGATCAAAGAATTCTTCTTTGTATCTTTGCCTTCTTTTGGCTTCTTCCATGCACTTGGTGATCAACTTTGCTGCAACACTTAATGGCACAGAAGGAATACCTGCCTTCTACATGTCCTCTTCATATGCTCTCATTTTTAGGCCAATGAGTTCTAGCTTCTAAGAGTCTAATAATAGCATCCTTCTATTTATAGTCAAATTATATTTAGTATTATATTTGTTCTTTTATAAGAACAGCTTCTTTTCATCATCAGGTAGTACTTTGTTTGCTATATCTTCTTTGCAATCTTTAATATATTGATATTATATAAATAAAAAAAATACTTCAATTATACTTGCAAAATTGGATTAAAACATATACCTTATCTTCCACTAATATTTCTACTTGAAGCTCCAATCAAAGTACCACCCATAATTCTTCTTTCTATTTTCTTCTCTTCCTTCTTTATACTTCAAATAAATCAAAAATCCAATTACCTTCTACCTCAAGTTTTTCATGTTGGATTCACTAAATATATTGTATTATATAAAGCCTTGCTTAAGAATGCACCAAGCACCTGGCTATGAAAGATAAAAGAAAAATCATAACAACAAGTCCTAACACCTCTAATAGAATTATATATAAATTATAATTAAAGAATAACAAGCATATTCAACCATTAAAGAAGTTCAATTAGATTTTAAATTAATAAAAAAAAAACAAAAAAAACTATTAAAGAACTTCTAAAGAAGTCATAAAAAAATAACAAAGAATTCTTAAAGAAATATTAATATAAAAATCCTTTTAAAATATTAAAAATTATAATTATAATCAATATTTATCCTAATCACTCAAAACCAATGCTCAAACAAATCCTCTTAAGTCTACCTTCAAATCCAATTCTTTAATTTACTAAAGAACTTTTCATTTGGTGTTGGCATGTGGTTTTGTACCTTAGGGTCTGATTTCAATCCAAGTTCACAATTGATCCTCTCTGGATATCCATTCTTAAAATTTTGAAATAAATTTTACTAAAACCTATTTTTAATTTTTTTTTAAAGATGCCTATATTATTTAGTTTTTTAATTTATTTTATTTTACCTTATTTATAACCATATAAAATAAGTAGAAGCCTCTTCTAAAAGAAGGTAATATTACTACCTTTTAAATTTTACTATTTTCTCGTCTATTATCTATATTTTAAAGATAATTTGTTAAAATATTTTTATTTGAGCTTCTCTATAATATAATCATTCTTTTTTTTTTTCACCTAATGGTTGTATTACTACACAATATTGTATTACTTGTTATCTTATTATCAAGGATATACTTATTAGAATCTTTTAGAACATTCTAAAAGGTTCCTAAAACTCTCTAGAACCTTCTAGAGCCTTTTAATATCTTCTTAGTTGATAGAAGCTGCTTGAGAAGCTCCCTAATTGGTGGAAGTTGCTTGAGAAGCTTCCTAATTGGTGGAAGTTATTTGAAAAGCTCCCTAATTGGTGGAAGCTATTTGAGAAACTTCCTAGGTAAGAGTATATATTGGAGTTGAGGCTGAAGAGTTCTTCAGTCTTGACAACACATCTCTTGGAGCTCTAGCTCATCTCTCTGGTGTTGTTTTTGTATTCATCTGATTAATCCAGTTCTTATCAGTTCTTCTTGAACTTCTTGTTTAGACTTCTAATCTATATTCTGTGTCTGTGATAGTTTATCAAGACTACTCTCATCTTAGATATTAGAGCTAATTTTTTCTTGTTGGAGTGTGGATTACCCCTCTTTTTAAAGGTACACTAGTATTTTAGAGGTTGCAGATTACCCTCTTCTAAACTGATATCTTTTCCATTATAATATTGGAGTCTTATTCTTCTTAGAGAGAGTGGATTATCCCTCTTCTTAAAGATCTTAAGGTATTTTAGAGATTGCGGAGTATCCTTTTCTAAACCAATATCTCTTCCTTTTAGAAACAATTACTTTCTTTCTCTTAGAATAGCCGGAGGTCAAGACATTAATATGACTGGAAGTTTGGAGTCCAAATTGGACGCCATTATGAATGCTCTTGCTACGTTATCACAGAGAATTACTGTGATTGAAGGAGTCTTTGCAAGACTTCATAACGATGGAGCATCCGGAATAGCATAATCTGGGCTTTGTCAGCCTCAAGCTTCTGCACTAGAAGAAACAGCTTTACTTGTGGTTCAACGAGAACCATTGCTTTCACAATGAAAAGAGCCTCAAATTAGCCTTCCAAACAAGTTTGATGGTACATGCTCCAAGTTTCAAGATTTCATCAATCAAATCAAGTTGATAACAACTCTATAACCCAAACGTTATCTGACAAAGGAGTCACGCATTGGATTGGTTGGAACTTTGCTTACAAGACAAGCTCTATCGTGGTTTGCTCCTTTGTTCAAAAAAGGATTACCGATTTTGAACAACTTTGAGATTTTTTTGGAAGCATTTGCAGAAGCATGTGGCAAGCATTACAAGGCTCAATGGGCTACAACAAAAATTTGGTCGCTATGACAAGAGATTTGCTCTGCATCAATCTATGCATCAGATTTCAAGCAATTAGCATGCAACATCAACTGGGACAAAGAAGCATTGATGAGTCAATTCTATTAAAATCTAAGGGACAATGTGAAGGATTTGTTGTTATCTCTTCCTGACCCACGAACGCTCAACGAAGCTATTAGCCAAGCTGTGAAGTGCGATAACCGTCTATTTCAGCGTCGCCAAGACCAACGCTCCAGACAATATACAAGTCGTCACCGCGCAACTATATCGGCAAGTAGCCTAAATTCATAATTGGAGGTGGAAGACATGCAAATTGATGCGGTACATGTCAAATCTCTTACTCTAAAAGAAAAGAAGTAGTGTATGGAGGAAGGTTTGTATTTGTATTGCGGTAGGGAAGGCCATAGAGCTAGAAGCTGTCCTAAGAAGCAAAATAGACGCAGCATCAAGACTAGAGGTGCATTTATTCACAAAAATGAGGATGCCTGGCCACAATAGGAACTGTGCGGTTGGACAAATCAATACCAAGTTCCTCTCTTTCTACTCAATCTGCCTGTTGTTTTATAATTCTTTTGTCTTTTGGTCCTCAAAAACTAAAAACCTTAGCCTTATTAGATTCAAGAGCATCTACTTGTTTCTTAAGCCAAGAATTTGCTAAGCATCACAAAATTCTCCTAGTACAGAAATTCAAGCCTGTTCATGTAGAAGTAATAGATGGACGGCTTTTATTGTCTGGTAGTATCACCCATGAATCAGAACCTATAGAGGTGACGTTTAAAGACCATAGTAGTTATATTATTTTCAACATTATTAGTACCCTGTCAAACCCTGTTATTCTTGGTCTTTCTTGGTTGAAAAAATATAATCCATCCATAGATTGGAGGCTGCAGAAGATAACATTTTCCATAGAACAACCTAAAGACAAGCCTCGAAGAAGACCTCAAACCAAAAAGTCCTTATTTATTGGAGCAAGAACGTTTGTAAGATCATACAAGGAAGGCACACCATTGGTCATTTATGTGATTTCAACTAGTGGAGAGCAGATTTCAACAGTAGGTGTACCAGAATAATACAAGGATTTTTAAGATGTATTCCAAAAAAAAAATGTTGACATGCTATTGGAGTACCAACTATACAATTGTGCCATAGAATTACGAGAAGGAGCACAATTACCTTTTGGCCCAATCTAAAACCTATCGTAGATGAAGTTGGTTGAGTTGCGGAAATACATTGATGAGAATCTATCCAAGAACTTCATTTGTCATTGAAAGTTGCCAGCTAGGGCACCAATCTTATTTGTGAAGAAGAAGGATGGTTCACTATAGATGTGCGTGGACTATCGAGGTCTCAATAAGATGACAAAGAAGAATTGCTATCCATTACTTTTGATCTCTAGTCTTCTGGAACAACTTGGACGTGCAAAGATCTTTACAAAGATTGATCTAAAGAGAGCTTACAACCTTGTGCGAATCAAAGAAGGAGACAAATAGAAGACAGCTTTTCGTATAAGATATGGCCATTTTGAGTATAATGTCATGCCATTTGGTCTTACCAATGCTCAGGCGATCTTTCAATACATGATGAATGACATTTTTTAAGAGCAACAAGACGATTTTATTGTTATCTATCTAGATGATATCTTGATATTTTCCAAGAACGAAGAAGAGTACGAGAAGCACGTTCATTTGATACTTAAAAAATTACGCGAGCGAGGACTCTACACCAAGTTGGAGAAGTGCTTATTTCACTAAATTGAGATGGAGTTTTTAGGATTTGTTGTGACTATGGAAGGCTTGAAGATGGATCCAAAGAAGGTGGAAGCAATTGTGTCTTGGGAAGTTCCAAAGACGGTTAGAGATGTACAATATTTTTTTGGCTTTGCTAACTTCTATCAGATCTTCATCAAGAATTACTCTCAAGTTGTTGCTCCATTCATTCAATTGATGTGTAAGGATAAGCTCGAATGGGGACCTCTAGCAAAAAAAGTATTATAAAATCTTAAGACGGCGTTTATTATGGCTCTAATCTTGGCACATTCAAACTTTACAAAGGCTTTCTATTTGGAAATCAATGCCTTGGATTTTGCTTTAGGAGCCATACTTTTGTAGATGAGTATTGACAATAAGCTTCATTCGATTGCATTCTATTCGCAAAAGTTTTCTGCGCCTGAGATCAACTACGAGATCCATGATAAGGAACTCCTTGCTATAATGGATTCTTTCCAAGAGTGGCATCACTTCTTCGAAGGAGCTACACATCTAGTAATCGTATACACGGATCACAAGAATCTGAAATACTTCATATCGGCTCGGGTTCTAAACCGTCGTCAAGCTCGATGGAATATGTCGCTATCTAGATTTGACTTTGTTATTACTTATCAGCCTGAAAAGCAGCAAGGGCTATCCGATACATTATCAAGAAGATTATATCTTGCTCCAAAGGTTGGAAAAGCAGCGCTTGATCAACAACATACGACATTATTAAAGCTAGAACAATTCAAGATTTGTGATGCTGTTGTGCCAATTGATGCCGACTTCCTCAACCAGGTATGTGCTGTGACCATTGAAGATTCAATAGCCCTTGATATCAAGCAGCATATCAATGACAAGTTCAAGGTCAAAGGAGATCTTTTATATTTTGAGGAGCGGTTATTTATCCCAAAAGGGCCAGCACGACTCCGAGTCCTTCAATCTCATCATGACTTTCCAACTGCGAGATATTTTGGATTCAACAAGACCTTGGAACTCATTTTTTAAGATTTTTGGTGGCCCCAAATGTAGAAGGATGTGAAAGATTTCGTCCTCTCTTGTGACATTTGTTCAAGATCCAAGAATCCTTAGCATCGCCCTTATGGACTTTTACAGCCATTGCCTATTCCGTGTCGTCGATGGTCTTTAGTTTCTATGGACTTCATTATGGACCTGCCACCATTGAATTCATTTGACAGCATCTTTGTTGTGGTAGATCGGCTTACGAAGATGGTACATTTTATCCCTTATAAAAAGACATTGTCAAGCAAAGATACAACAAGGCTCTTTCTTGATAATGTATATTGATATCATGGTCTACCAGATGATATCATGTCGGATCAAAGAACCCAATTTGTATCAAAGTTTTGGAGATCTTTTTTTAAGATATTGAAGGTAGACATTAAGCTTTCTTTGGCATTCCATTCCATATTGCATTAAGCAAATGGGTGAATCAATTTTAGACATTGATATTTCTATGCGGTAATCAACTATCGTGAATGATTGAATTTGCATATCTACTGTAACCAAGATTTCTAGCGTATAATAACACCCTTCGTGGATCAATTAAAAACACCCCGATTTTTATTGTGGTGTATCCGACGATCTATTGGGTCCATTCGATTGAATAATCTAGCCGGTTGAAGGATTGGTGGCTGACTATAGACATTGAAACTTCAATTGCAATTTCTGAGTCTTAAACATCCGGATAAATTTTGGAATCGGGTACCTAATTTCAAGATTGGAGATAAAATATGGCTGCTTCGACGGAATATCAAGACCAAGCGGCCATGTGATAAGTTGGACTACTGGAGATTGGGACCATTTGTTATCCAAAAGCAAATCAATCTTGTGGCGTACCACCTAGAGTTACCAATTGCTATGAAGGTACACCTTGTCTTTCATGTTTCTCTATTAGAGCCTTATCGAAAATCGTCTTTTTTTGGAAGAGTGCAATATTTGCCACCTAGTATACAAATTAAAAACCACGAAGAATACGAGGTAGAAAAGATACTAGATTCACGATGAAGATGGAATAAATTAGAGTACTTGGTACATTGGAGCGGCTATAATATTAATGAACGAACATGAGAATCGATCAAAAATCTCGCCAATGCGCCGCGAAAGGTACAGAAATTCTATCGATGATATCCTAATAAATCAAAAATTGGCCATTGATGAAGCATGAAGATGAAGCCTTTTGTAGAGAAATGAATAGAAAAGGAATCCAAGTCTTATCAAAACATAACTTTTTATATTTTGTAGTATCAAGATATCTAATCTCAGGGTGTATTTAGATATGGCTAGTGAAAATGTGGATATTGTACTAGTGGTGCCATCTCAACCAAGTAACTCACGGCATTGACCTCGAGATGAAGAATTAGAAGAGCCAAGAAGACGTCGAAAAATACCAAGTAGCAGGATACTTGTAATTGTCTTTGAAGCTGAACCAACTCATGAAGGTAATAGCGAAACAATATTTTCAGGTCACTTCTACAATAAAGACACAGAAGTTTAAGCATGGACTCAAGTGGAAGGTGTTGGTCATTACCGGTGGCTACAAGGACCTATGAATCCTCTGCCTTGTAAATGACAACTGGAATATATTGCAGAGACTATGCGCCAAATCTTTGATTTTTTATGTTTGTGAGTATACATCTCAAATAACTTCTCGGAGACCTCAAAGCTAGAAGAGGAGGTGATGTCAAGGACATACTTATTAGAATCTTCTAGAATATTTTAGAAGATTCCTAGAACTTTCTAAAACCTTTCAGAGCCTTCTAGCATCTTCCTAATTGGTAGAAGCTCCTTGAAAAGCTTCCTAGTTGGTGGAAGTTGCTTGAGAAGCTCCCTAGTTGGTGGAAGCTGCTTGAGAAGCTTCCTAGGTAGGAATATATATTGGAGTCGAGGCTGAAGAGTTCTTCAGTCTCGACAACACATCTCTTGGAGCTCTAGTTCACCTCTCTAGTGTTATTTTTGTACTCATCAAATTAATCCAGTTCTTGCCAATTCTTCTTGAACTTCTTGTTTAGACTTCTAATCTATATTTTGTGTCCGTAACACTTATTTGAAAATGTACTAAGCACTTGGTTATAGAAGGTAAATATATATTTTATAATTAATTAAGAATCTAAAAATCTTAATAAAATCTTAAATGAATTTCAATTGAATCTTTAATAACTCTAATCTAATCCTAAAGTAATTTTTAAAAAATCACTAAAAAATCATTAAAAAATCCTAATGAAATCATAAAAAAATCTTTAAGAACTCTAAAGAATCATAAAAAAATATTAAAGAAATTCTAAAGAAATTATAAAGAAATCTTAACCAAATCTTAGTCAACCTTAAAGAATTCATAATATAATGCTAATTAAATCCTAATCAAATTCTAACCAACCTTAAAAAAATCTTAAGAATATCCTAAATAAATTCTAATTAAATCCTAACCAATCTTAATAAAATTTTATAAATATTCTAAATAAATCCTAATCAAATTTTAGTTAAATTCAAATCAAATCTTAATCAAATTCTAATCAAATCTTAATCAAATTCTAATAAAATCCTAGTCAAATCCTATAATAATTTTAAAACCTCAATAATTATTAAATTAACTAATAATCTTCATTCAAAATTTGCACACTTTTTAATATACTACTTAAAAATAAGCATACAAATTTTGAAGGAATTTAAACATACAAATTGGAAAAAAAAAGCTCCTAATCCACTCAAGTGTTAGTTGTCTTCCCTCTCTAAGCTTGATGTCAACCTTCTAATATTAATAGCTCCATTTTGTACTATTTATATATTCTAAAAATTTTATAAAAATATTGAAAGTTAATTTAATTATTAGCTCAAAATAGAACCATTTCAATCTAATTAATAGATTGCTCAATATCACAAAAATCCTCACTAATCCTCAAAATCCAATTTTTGAGACCTTAATCTACTTAAACTCTAATAATCTTTGATCTAATAATTCAATTAAGCTATAATTCACTACTTACATTCAACACAATTATGTTTATAAACCTATAAATTTTTATCTGTAGATTTGCTACATAATTTACAAAATTCTCCAAAATGTGAACCCACTTTATTTCTCAACAATCAAAATCATCCAAATAGAATTCTAATTTTGCCTAGCTCTCACAAAGTCATTACAAACTTAAAAACCTTAAAGCTAATACTGAAAAAAACTTTTTGAAATCTGCTGTCTAATCTTATTTTTTGATCAATAAAAAAACCTACTCTCTATTGTAGGCACATAGTTTATGCCTTGGAATTTGGTTTTGATCCTGGTTCACAATTGACATTTCTTAGATATCAATTCAAGATTTTCTTATATAATTTTCATTAGAAATTATCTTTTTTTTAATCTAAAGATGCTTGTAATATTATTTTTGCTAATCTATCTTATTTTGTCTTATTTATGGTCCTACAAAATAAATAGAAGTCTTTTTGATAAAAAAGTAACATTAACACTAAATATTTTTAATATCTTCTTATATTTTATTTATATTTTTTAAAGTAATTTTATTACTAAATTTTTAATTAAGCTCTTCTACAATATTTATCTTCTTTATTTCTTTCACCGTGTAACCATATTATAACACAAAATTATTAATTAATATCATATTTAGGCCAATCTACAAGATATTTTAATTTATTTCAATGTTTCTTTGAATCTTAGAGTCCTTCTATTTCAATTTCTTAATTGTTATCAATTTTAATAAGTAGTAGTAATTGCTTTCTTTTTAGTATATTGATTATAATATATAATTCAAGAAGAGATACATAGAATATATGATGAATCTTCATTGATTGTAATAATTGCAATCAACATATAATTAATTTATTTTATTTTTAGATATTAAATGGATGAAGCCCTCAATAATCTAACTTGCTACAAAATCAATTAGTATTGATACTATGGTGTTGTATTGTAATATGGCTATTAAATAAAAGAATAAATAAAGATTAATAATCTAAAAGAATATTATTGAAAATATGGTAAAAATTATTTTAAAAATCATAGATAAAAAATAGGAGGAAATTTAAAAAAATAATATTTATGTTACTTTTTTTGTTACAAGAGATTCTACTTGCTTTATAGAGCCATAAACAAGGCAAAATAAGGTAGATTAACAAAAATAATACTACAATCATCCTTAGGTGAAAATAAAGTATAATTTTCAATAATAATTATCTAAAAAAATCTTAGATTAATACTTGAAGAGGGTCAGTTGTGAACTAGAGTCAAAACCACACTCTTAAGCACAAAACCACATTTTAGAGAATTTTGTGAGGTTTGTTGTAGATCTATAAGTAAAATTTTAGAAATTTGTGAATATAGTTGTATTAGATGTATTTTATAAATTTGAGCTTAATCAATTAGTTAGATCAAAGGTTATTAAAATTCAAGTGGATTAGAATCTCAAAAAATTAAATTTTAAGGATTAATGAGGATTTTTGTGATTTTAAGCAATCTATTCGTTAGTTTAAAATGGTTTATTTTGAGATAATAGTTGACTTAATTTCCAACATTTATACAAATTTTAAGAGCAAGTAAATGGTGCAAAAAAGAGCTATTGATGCTAGAAGATTGACATAAAGATTAGAAAATGAGGACATTTGATACTTATATGGATTAAGAGCTTTTTCTCTCAATTTTTAAGTTTAATTTTTTTCAAATTTTGTGTCTTTATTGTCAATTTGTAGATTGAAAAGTATAAAAATTTTAAATGAAAGTCAATGGTTAATTTAATAAATATTAAGATTTTAAATTTTCTATAAGAAATAAGTAGAATTTGATTAGGTTTTATTAGAAGTTGATTAAGATTTATTCAAGATATTTTTAGGATTTGATTAGAATTTATTAAGAATATTTAAGATTTTATTAGATTTTATTTAAAGTATGTTTAAGGTTTCATTAAGATTTGTTAGGATTTGATAAGGGTTTCTTCAAAATTTCATTAGGATTTAATTAGGATTTATGTAGAAATTCATAAAGCTATTAGAATACTATTAAGATTTTTATAGAATTTTTTAAAGATTTCTTTAGAATTTCTTTAAGGTTCTTTTTAATTTATTTAAGATTTTTTAAAGATTTGATTAGGATTTATTTAAGAATTATTAAGGCTCAATTGGAATTTATTTAAGATTTCATTAGAACTATTAGATTCTTAGTTAGTGGCAAAATATAATTTTATCTTTCAAAATTAAGTACCTAGTGCATTTTCAAATAAAATGACATGTAATACAATATTGATAAGTATAATTCTTCTCAAATTTCTTGTGTATATTTTTAACTAAGATTTTGAAGATTGTAAAATTTTTTAAGTAAAATCAATGATTAATTAAGAAGTTACATGGATTTTAATTTGTTATTGGATTTACTTAGGATTGACTAAGATTTGATAGGATTTTGCTAACAATTTCTTTAGGATTGGTTATGATTTTATTAGGATTTTTTTAAAATTTGGATAATATTTTTTTATGCTTGATTAGAATTTAATTAAGATTTAATTAGGATTTTTTTAGGATTGGTTAGGATTTGGTTAGGATTTGATTAGGATTTGAATAGACTTTTATTAAAGGTTGATAGATTTATTTCAGGATTTTTGTAAGGTTTATTTAAAATTGATTAGGATTTGCTTAAAGATTATTAGATGTTTGATTAAGGTTGGTAGTAGCTTAAAGAATGTTAATAGAGTCCATATCCATGTGCTTGAAACACACTCAATTGTCTTAGAGATGAAGAAAGGACATATAAATAACCTTGGGAGTTATCTAAGTCAGGCCATCTATAAATATTGATTGATTGATTGATTAATAAAAATTAATTGACTTGAGGATTTTAAAAGGGTCACAATTTTTAACAAAAGTATTTTTAAATATCTCATATATTTCTTTTGATTACAAGAAGAACTTTAAGATAAGTTAAAACTCTTTCTTAATTACATGTCCAATGTATTCTTAGGCTATATTTCACATAACACAACAATAATAAAATAATAATATCTTATTATTTACTTTAATTAAAAGTTGTTATTTTTTAAAAATATTTACATTAGGTTTTTGTTATTCTTAAGCCTCTTTTAGCTATATCTTCATTATTATGTAAAGTTCTATTATTCTATTTATATAACCTTCTACTAGTAGATTTTGAACTTTTGAAAAGTTAGAAATATCAAAAAATATCTATAAATGGTAAAAATAAAGTTTAATGAAGAATATATTTTATTATTATATAAAATTTTGTAATAAAAAAAAAATTATCTAATTATCTTGCTGATAATTAAAAGTATATTGTAAATATTTTATACATTATAAATTTATAATGTACTATCAACTATCAGAATTTTGTATGTTTTCTTTAACTATTTATTTCAAGATGAAAAGTTAAAGATAACTTGGTATTAATTTTTAATATATTAAAAAGTTTCGTCCAAAACATTCATACAAAATAGAATCCTTGATTACAAATAATATTACTTAAAAATTTATGATATTAATAAATATTATTAAAAAAATTGACCATTTCTTCATTAGTAATATTTTTTATATAAGATATAAAATATATCATTTTGGTTAGACAATATATCATTACAAAAATATAATTATAAAAATTTGAAATTAGAAGATTTATATTGAAGTCCATTGAAATATATGACTAAAGCTATTTTATAATAGGTAGAGGTTGAAGAATTCTATAGGATTACTGATGTGGAGTCTTTGCTTAAGAAATAGTGTTAGAAGATTGAACAAATGCTTGACATCTTTCCAAATAGGAAGCCACCAAAAATCTTTGAAATAAGCTCTAAAATTTTGTTATATACAAAATATCTTATTTTTGAAAAGTCATATTACGCTTGAAATACATATTTGATCTTTTGGATGTATAATTTTTTTTATAATAAAATAAATTTATTTTTAAAATTAAATTTATTATAATTATTATAATATTTATTTTTTAACATGTAAAACAAAATAATCTATTAATGTGCTTGAATTAATTTCATTTAAGAAAATAGTGTCAATTAGAATTGTTAACTTAATAGCTCTAAGATGTAATTGCTCTAGTTTTAATAAAATATTCTAATTTTTATTATATATGGTATCTCTTTTTGATACAAGATAAGAATGTTTAAACAAGGCATTTGATAAGGCTTATTTTTTCTAAGTTAATATATAATATTAAATATCAAATATATTAAAAATATACTTCAATGGACTTTGTGACAATTTAAAATAGATATTGGCATAAAATACTCAAGCTTCTTATGATCAATATAAACTATGGCTTAATTAAAAGCTCTTTATTGATAATATTGTTATTCTTAAAATAAATCTAAAATAGCAAAATATGATTTATTATAAAGAATTTTTTTAAATAAAAAGAAATATGATGAAGTCTATTATTTATATCTATTTATAATAGAATTATATCTAATACAAAATTTAATACATTTTTTTCTATAAAAAATAGCTTAAGAAAATTTAAACAATATAATATAAGAGTTGACGTGAAAGTCATTTTCAAATCTTAAAATGTTTCTTTTGCATCTCTATTCCACTTTAGTATATCTTTATAAGTTAATTGTATAAGTGAAGCGACAACTTAAGAGAAATACTTAATAAAGATTTAATAATATTTTATATATCCTACAAAGTATTGAACATCAAGTCACATTCTTGGAGTTGTATAATTTATAATTGTCTATAAAATTTATTTGCAAACTATCATTTGAAATGATGTATTCCTAAAATTCTACTTGAATTATATAAAATATATATTTTTCTTTATCTTTGTATATAGTCATACATTTCTAAGTTTTTATCTTATACTACAAAAACTTCTTGTGTCTTTGACATGTCATTTATGGTCTTTTATATTCTTAGAATAAATAAAAATATTTTCTAAATAATATATGATAAGATAATCTAGAATTTCATAAAATATATCATTCATCAAATATTCAAAAGCAATTGGAGCATTTATAAGTTTAAAAAACCTGATAATATAATTGAAATAGTCATAGCTAATTTTAAATGAAATCTTCTATTTATTTCCTTCTTTAATATATATCAAATTGTAGGTTCTTTATAAATCTATTTTAATATAAATCTTAGCTTCATTCAATTGGTAAAGAAGTCTTAATATCAAAGATAAAGGATAATAATTTTTAATGGCCTATTTATTGAATTAATAATAATCTACACTTATTTGCAAGGATCTATCTTTTTTTTTAATAAAATAATAAGCACATATATAGGAGATTTTAAATGTGATGTCAAAGACACAAGAATATAGAATAAGAAACTTGAAATTAGGACAAGATTTCTAGAAGAAGCCAATAAAAACTTGAATTAAACAGATGAGTATATGAACAACACCAAGAAAGGTGAGTTAGAATTCTAAGAGATGCATTGTCAAGACTGAAGAATTCTTTAGCCTTGATCCCTATATATACTCCTATCTAGGATGCTTCCTAAGTGGCTACCATCAAACTAAGAAGCTTATCAAGCAACTTCTACCAACTGGGAAGCTTCTTGAGCTCCTTCCATTAAGTAAGAAACTTTTCAATTGACTTTCACCAACTAAAAAGCTTCTCAACCAACTTTTATTAACTCAAGAAGCTTCTAAAATGTTCTAGAAGGTTTTGTAAACCTCCAAAGTGTATGTCCTTAACATCACCCCCTTCTCTAGTGACAAGTTCTAAGAGGAGCTCATTCTTACTATATACATAAGAAATCAAGAATATGTTGTACTAGTGAGGCTATATATTCTATTCTCTGTTCTTGAGCAATAGGTTCTACTAGTCCTCAAAGAAATTATCTATGACCTTGAATTAATACCTCCATTGTTGAAATATCCCATCCAAAGATCTGATCTTCATTATAGCCTTCAAAACATCCTCCAAACAAGATCTTAGGGCTAAAAGGATTCACCTTTTTAAATTTAAGCAAAATCACTAAAGCTCGAGCATTAGAATCGAGACTTGCATGGTTGGATCTTGTTCCTAATGGCTCCAACCAAGGTTGTACTTGGTATTGAAATGTATTGTCATTACTTTGCTCAATTAAAGGCTGTGAAAATTGCATTGGTTCATTCAAAGCTTATATGGAAAATGAATCTTTTGAGTCTTATTCTCTTAATGCTTAGAGGTTTGAAATAGTAACTAACTTGTTTCTATTGCTCTATTCTATTTTGAAACAGACGACTATATCCTAATGAAGGCTTTGGTTTAATTCTCTCCCTTTTTATGAATATTCCTTAAATCCAATCTTTACTAAGAAGTTATCATCGAATATGGTTGGATTTGTGGAGATAGAGTTGATGAAATTCTTATACTTTTTGAGGCGCATTGGTGAGATTTGTAGCTGGTTCCCATGTGCGCTCATTAATGTCATAGCCTCGCTAGTAAACAAGATATTCCAATTTGTCTCACATTCACCATGAATCAAGTACCTTTTCGACCTTATATTCTTTATGGTCTTCAATTTCAATAGTAGGCAGCAATTGTTGTATTCTTCTTGAAATGTGCAACTCTTTATAAGGTTCTAAAAGAGAGATATAAAAAATTGGATGTACCTTCATAACAAATGGTAATTCCAAGTGATATGCCAATAAATTGATTTGTTTCTGGATAGAAAATGGTCTCAACTTCCAATAGTCCAACTTATCGTATGGCCGCTTAGTCTTGATATTCTATCAAAGAAGCCATATCTTATGTCCAATATGAAAAACAGGCGGTTGATTCCTAAATTTATCTACAGATGCCTTGTAAGCATCTTGAGCTGCTTGGAATTGAAGCTTCAAGGTTGTTTGATGTTATGATAGTTACTTTACAAATCCTTCAGCTATTAGATTATTGTTCTTTGGTGTGCTCCAAAAATCAAGCTTTGGATGATATCCATAGTTGGAATAAAATGGTATTTGCTGAGTTGAAGTATGAACAATATTATTATATATAAACTCTGCTAATGGTAGATATAAAATCCAGTTGTCTTATTGATAATTAATGCTATATTATAAATATTGCTCCAAAACTTGATTCACTTGTTTTGTTTGGCTATCAGTTTGAAGATGAAAAGCTGAAAAAAATTTAATATCTACCTTTAATATTTCAAAAAGACACTTCCAAAACTTAGATATGAATTAGGATCCTTCATCAAATACAATATCATCTGGTAGGCCATGATATTGATTTATATTATTGACAAAGAACCTTGCCATTTCTTCATTAGATGTAGTCTTTTTGCAAGAGATAAAATGAGCCATCTTTGTAAATCGATCAACCACTACAAAGATACTATTGAATGAATTAGATGGTGGTAAATCTGTAATAAAATCTATGAATATAGAGGACCATGACCATGTTGGAACATGCAACCGTTATAAAAGTCCATAAGGACGATGTCAAGGATTTTTGGATCTTGAACAGATGTCACAAGAGAGCATAAAGTCCTTCACTACCTTCTACATTTGAAGCCACTAAAAATCTTGAGAAATAAGTTCTAAGGTCTTGTTAAATCCAAAGTGATGTGCAACGGAAAAATCATGGCGAGATTGAAAAATGCATAGTTGTGTTGGTCCTTTTGAGATATATAAACATTCTTTAAAGTATAGAAGGTCTTCTTCAAATTTAAATTTTTCAATATTTTCTTTGAAGTGATGTTTGACATCAAAGACCAAAGCATTATTAGTAGTTGCAGTATGCATCTCATTAAGGAAATTAGAATTGATAGGCGTCAATGTAATAGTGGCACAAAGATGAAATTGTTTCAGTTTCAATAAAGTTAAATATTGTTGATCAAATGCTGCCTCTCCTATCCTTGGTATAAGATATGATCTCTTTGATAGAGTGTCAAACAATCCTTATTGCTTCCCAAGCTGATAAATGATGATAAAATCAAATCAAGATAGCGACATATTCCATCGAGCTTGGCGGTGATTAAGAACCTTAGCTGACATAAAATGTTCTAAATTCTTGTAATCTATACATACCATCATAAAATACATTATTCCTTCAAAAAAAATAACGCCATTCTTAAAAAGAATCCACAAAATAATGGATATTCTTGAAAAATATCCATTTGTAAAAGTATGGCCCCTAGTGCAAAATCTGAAGCATCAGTCTCCAAGTAAAATGCCTTTGTAAAGTTTGGATGCACCAATATTAGGGCTGTAGTAAACGCTGTCTTCAAGTCTTGGAATGCCTTCTCTACTTGAGGCCCCCATTGTAACTCATTTTTATATGTCAATTGAGTAAGAGGGGCGGCAACTTGAGAATAACTTTTGATGAAGATCCAATAGAAGTTAGCAAATCTAAGAAAATATTGTACGTCTATCATAGTCTTTAGAATGGCCCATTGCATAACCGCTTCTACTTTCTTGGGATCCATCATCAAATCCTTAGTAGATATAATATATTCCAAAAATTTCATCTTAGGTTGGTGAAATATACATTTCTTTGCTTTGGCATACAAACATGTATCTTGCAGCTTTTGCAATATCAATTTGACATATCCCTCGTGTTCTTTTAGATTTTTTGAATAAATTAAGATATCATTAAGATAAATCACCACGAATTTATCCAAATACTTTTGAAAGATGTCATTTTTTAAATGCTAAAAGATAGCGGGTGTATTTGTTAGTTCAAAGGATATGACATTATATTCAAAATGTCCATACCTTGTCCGAAATGTGATTTTTTATTCATCTCTTTCTTTAATCCATATCAGGTTGTATACTCCACAAAGATCTATCTTAGTATAGATCTTAGCTTGGCCGAGTTGTTCCAAGAGTCCTAAAATTAACGGTAGTAGATAACGATTCTTCACCATTATTTTATTCAATCCTCGATAACCAACGCACATACGTAAAGAATCATCTTTCTTCTTCATAAAAAATATAAGTGCATCTACTAGAGACTTTGAATGTCTGATAAAATTTTTTATAAGATTTTTATCAATATAATCTTTCAATATCAAAAGTTTATTTTAAAAAAGATTATAAATTGGACCAAAAGATGGTTGCGTTCTTTCCTGAAGATCCATAGCAGAATCATATGGTCAGTGCTTTGGTAATATATCAGCATTCTTTTTTTAAAAACATCTTGAAATTCATTATACTACTCTAGAATATTTGCCAATAAAGTCATATCTTCTTTAATTGGAGTCGCGTAAATAACAAATGGTGTACCTTCTTTGACCAATCTTATGAAAGCCCTTGCTTCAACAAATAAAGGTTTACCAATTTGTTGCTTTTTTCAAATTTTTTTTGTAGGGATCTCTATCAAAAATATTATTTTTTGCAACCTCCAATCTTTAGATGGATTATGCTTTTCTAACTAAGATAGACCAAGAATAACAAGATTTGAAGGAATCTTAATAACATTAAATACAATCTAGCTTCTATGATCTTTGAATGACACTTCTATAGGCATGGTTTCTTGAGTGATACTATCAAAGGATAAGAGTCATCTATCTATTACGTCTATATGAATAGGTTTGGGTTTCTGTACTAGAGGAATTTTATAAAGCTTAGTGAATGCTTCATCTACAAAACAAGCAGATGCCCCTGAATCTAACAAAACAATTGTCTAAAGCTTCTAAGGGCCCAAATACAATGGAATTGTAAAACAACGAGCAGGTTGAGCAAAAAGACAAGAATTTTAATAATTTTGTAATATTGGATTGTCCAATTGCATGGTTCCTATTGTAGTTGAACATTGTTGTTTTCATGAATCATTGCACTCTTGGTTTTGGTAATATGTTGATTTTGTTTCTTCAGGCAATTACAAACCTTATGACCTTCTTTGGCGCAATACATATACAAACCTTCTCCCATTCGACGCTTCTTTTCTTACGGATTAAGAGGTTTGAATCATATTGTATCAAGTTCTATATCTTTTATTTTTGAATATAAATTTGTACTTATTGATATAGCAAGGGTATGTCAGATTGCGTATTGTCTTGTTGAAGTCCATGAATGTTGATCTTGTCGACGTTGAAATAATTGATTATCGTATTTTACGGCTTGGCTAATGGCTTCATTGAATAATTGTAGATCCGGAAGTGACAATAACAAATCTTTCACATCATTTTTTAATTTCCAATAAAATTGGCTCATTAAAGCTTCTTCATCCCAATTAATGTTATATGCTAATTGCCTGAATTTGGATGCATAGACTGATACAAAACGTGCCCCTTGACGTAATGCTTGGATTTTAGCTATTGCCTATCGAGCCTTGTCATGTTTTCTAAATGCTCTTGCAAATGCCTCCATGAAAACTTCAAAGTTGCTCAAAATTGGTGATCTTTTTTCAAACAAGGGAGCAAACTATGATAGTACTTATCTCCTAAGCAAGGTGCCAATTAATCCAATCTATGATTCTTCTATCAAATAAGCATCAGGTTATAGAATTATTATCAATCAAATTTGATTGACAAATCCTCAGAACACATACCATTATATTTTTCTGGAAGACTAATTCAAGGCTCCTTATATTATCAAACAGATAGATTTTCTTGGCATAGCATAGATAGTATTGCATCCTTATGCATAGAAGTTGAGGGTGGATACAATCTAGATTGTGATACTTTAGTTGTTGTGTCATTACAAAGTTTTATAACAACTCCTTTAATCTCCGCAGTCCTAACAGATAAAGTAATAAAAACACTTATAATGGCATCTAATTTAAATTCAAAAGATTTAGTCATACTAATGTCTTGACCTCTAGCCATTCTAAGAGAAAAAAAAAAAGGAATTTGTAAAAAGAAAATATTAATTTAGAGGAGGATAATCCACAACCTCTAAGCGCTTTAAGATCTTTAAGAAGAGGGGTGATCTACTCTCTCACAAGAAGAACAAAGCTCCAATATTGCAATGAAGAAAATATCAATTTAGAAGACGATAATCTGCAACCTCTAAAGCATTGATATACCTTCAAGTAGAGGGATAATCCACTCTCTAACAAAAAGGATTTAACTCTGATATTGAAGATGAGATTAGTCTTGACAAATTATCAAGGATACAAGAATTTATAACAAGAGACTTGAAACTAGAACAAGATTTCCAAAAGAAGCCAACAAGAACTTGAATTAAATAGATGAGTACACAAGCAACACCAAGAAAGGTGAATTAGAACTCCAAGACATGGATTGTCTACACTGAAGAATTCTTTAGCCTCGACTCCTATATATACTCTTATCTAAAAAACTTCATGAGCACCTACCATCAAACTAAAAAGCTTTTCAAGCAGCTTCTACCAGCTGGAAAGCTTCTTAAACTCCTTCTATTAATTAGGAAGCTTTTTGAGGCCCTTCTATTAACTCAGAAGCTTCTCGACCAACTTGTACTAATTTGAGAAGTTTTTAGAATGTTCTAGAAGGTTCTATAAACCTCCAAAGTATATGTCCCTAATATGTGACATAAAATTCTTTGTAAGATATTTATCAATATATTCTTTTAAAAGAAGAAGCTTATTTTGTAAGATAAATTGGTCTAAATAGTAAATGAATTGGTTCTTAAAAGACAATTGTGCAACTATAAGGTTGATGTTTTAGCAATATATCAATACTTTTCTTCTCAAAGACATCTTGATATTCCTTATATTGCTTTGAGATTCTAATACAATCTCTTCGTAAATAAAAATTTGATATTATATAAATAATAAAATATATATATATATATATATATATATATATATATATATATACTTGTATAAAAGTCCTTACTTTTACAAATAGAAAATTGAATTTTTTAGATATAAAATATATTTTTTATTTTGATATTTTTAAAAATAAAATTAGATAAAATTTAAGATTATCATATATATAATCTATTTGAGGATTAAATTTTATTAACCATAATAATCCTAAAACTATAGCATAATTGGTAGAAGATATTATAATATTAAATATTATTAGACTTTTATGACCTTTTACAATTACTTCTATTAGTATAATTTTGTAGATTACATCTCTTGAAGATAAAAGTTTTCTATCTATAACTTCTACATGTATAGATTTGACTTTTTGTATTAACAATATCTTATTATACTTAAAAAAACTTTTATTAAAAAAAAAAGTATAAGCACCAAAGTCTAATTAGGCAAAGATAGAAATAATAGTATTTTTAGATCCTAAACATACTTATATTAAAAAACTAGCAAATGATTCACAAGATAATATAAGGCCTTCATAAAATAATGTGGTATAAAAATCCAACCTCAAGATCCCTAATATTGCTAGGCAAACTTATTTTCTAACAATTTGTTTTCTTTTAGAATTGTATTCCTTATCTTGTGATTTTTTTACTTTTTAGGATAATATTGAGCAATATATTTTGGTTCTCTACAATATAGACATAATCCTTCTATTTATATTATTATTTTTAATTATTTATTTATTCATTTTTGCGTTGTGAGAAATTTAAAACATATAGCATTAATGTGCATGATTTCCATATTTGATTATATATCTTAATTAATAGAAGTATTTATAATAGAACTATAGAGGCATTGAGATACTAACATATAATTTTTTAATTGTAATATTTGACAACAAAATCAATAATTTAATCCAAAGTTTGAAAATTAAATAAGTTAAAGAATAACATCTTCATGTTATGTTATAATCTATAAAGAAAATAATTGATGAATACAATATCATCCCATTTGATATCAACTGCTAATTATTTAAATTATGATGTATATGTTGATATAAATTGACTTTTTTACCATAAAATTTAAATTTTATTGGTTCTTATATAAATTATATTTTATTTTCTATACATCAATCAAAATTTTGCTAAAAATGCATCCAAATTTTCTAGTATATAATATTATTGTTCTAAAATTAATTAGAATAAAAAAAAAATCTATTAAATAAAGTTTTAATAAATTTGATTTGAAATGCTTGGATTAGATAATTGAGAGGTTGGAGTTGAATAAATAGTTGAACTTGGTTGATGAATCCTTAAGACTTGAATTTAATATTAGCAAACTTCTTTAAAATAACAACTTTTGATTCTTTAGTTGGTACACTTGCATGAATTACTTGAGGTAGTACAATTGTTGAAGAAACTCTTGTCATTTTTATGTCTTTTTGATTAACTACTCTTGATATTAGTTGAAGTGGTAGATAATATTGATGCATAATAAGCATCAAATCTCTTATATGTTTTTACATTTGTATTATGGTATTCTTCATTTTTTTTTTTAAATTTTCCATATTTATAAGGACTTGAGAATTTCTACATAAGAAAGAGAGAAAAAAAGAAGTAATATTGAAAAAAATATATCAATTTAGAAGAAGATAATTTGCAATCTCTAAAACACTTTGATGCTTTTAAAAAAAAAAAATCTATTTTTTACAAAAAAAGATCAAATTTTGATATTATAGATATTATTCTTATCAAATTATCAAGGACATGAATCTAAAGAAGCTTCAAAAGACAATGCATTTATATATCATTCAAGAAAGATAATAATAATAATAATAATAATAATAAAAATATAAAAAAAAAGACGAAAAAAGATAAGATATAATAGAATTAGAATGACTATTATCAATATAAAGAAGCTAGAGAGTCTTGAATAAAGATCAAAATATAAGAAAGACATTGATAAGACTTAAGATGGTCTTACTCTTGTTTATATATATATATCAGCTATAAAAAAAGCTTTGTGGAAGCTTTCTAAGAATCACAAGACTTGTGGCTCTAATGTTACATTGTAAGTAACTTCCAATACAACTTCCTAAATATAAGAAATTTGTAGGATAAGTTCCAATAGCCAAGTGATATACTCATAGAAATCTAAAGATATAATCTATTATTGTATTACAAATTATCTTATTTGGAAATACATTGGGCACCTGACTATGGGAGGTAAAGTTATATTTTGCAACTAACCAAGAATCCTAATAGGTTTTGGCCAACAAAAAATAATATAATTTAATTCCAATCTTAACATATTTAATGCCAATATAAAGTGCTTAAAAATATTCCTCTTAATAATTTCAAGTATATACAAATATTAATTCTCTTCTTCCTTTTATCTTTTTATAACTTCAAATTTTTCTTACAATCTTAATCCTAGTTAATAAGCTTCAATAAGCTCTAATTCTTAATTTTACCATCCAATTGGTAATTTTTTTTTTATAGTAATGCCACTATAAGTTTTTTATATGCTTAAAAAAATTCATTCTAATCCAACTTACAAATTGTAAGAAAGCATCAAAAAACTCTATTGATGTTTCTCCCCTATCAACTTAAAAGTTGATGAAGAAGTTCCAACAACAATTTTTTGTTCTCCAATAATTAACTTCTATTCAAAAATTGGTGTATAACTTAAGCTTTAAGTCTTTTAGCTGTATAGCTAATTTTGTCTTTTTCTAATTAATAGATTTTTAAATATTACAAAACTCAAACTAACTCTAAACTACCAACTTCTAATATTCTTTTGCACTTATGATCATATACGTCTTAATCTTATTATTACAATGTCATAAAATTTCACACAAATTTATTAAACATAATTTTTCACATATTCACAAATTTTCAACCAAAAATGTCATACAAATTATATAAACTAGCCAAGAATGCCAACCTTAATTTTATTGTATAAATCTCAAATTGCCAATACAAACCTTGATCTTAAATAACTCTCTTAAAGTCATTCTAAAACCAATAGAAACCAACCTTAAGCCTCCAAAGTGAGTTTGAAGTTTGATCTTTAATTCTACTTGCTAATCTTTGAATGCCTTCTTACCTTAGGCAAACATATTAGTGATTGGGGATTTCATTTTGATCTTGACTTACAAATGGTTGTCTCTCAAGTATCAATCCAATATATTCTAGGAATTTTTTAGCATGATTCTATCATCAACTTTATCCTAGAATCAATCACATCAATTATTTATCTAATCTATCTCATTTTTACCAATCTATGGCCTTTCTAAGGTAATAGAACTGTTTTTGTAATCTAAAAGGAACATTTGCTAACCAAAGTTATTCTATTAGCTAATAAGACAACAAAAAATAAACTAAGAGGCTTTTATAAAAGCCTTTTTTAAATATTTTGAATTCTTGTGGAACCAAGATGATAGAATATTAACTATAAAATCATTGTTGTCTATTTTTTACCATATAGTCATATTACAACATAATATTATGTTTAAAAAAATTCTCCAAAGTTTTTTAAAGAAGATATTATTTATTTATTATATTTTTACTTACTTCTATTTACTAAAATAATATAGGCATTTATTACAATATGAATAGTAGTAGAAGTAGTATGAGTAGTAAATAGAAGGCTATTTTGATGAACTTGATGAGATAAAATATTATTAAAAAATCCATATTGAACTTATTTCTACTTTTAAAGAAGAGGCAAATGTTATTTTGGTGTCTTTGGTGAAGAAAGAGAAGTTTAAAAAAGGTAATGGATGTGACAAATTAAAGAAGCCTATACTTAAATTTTCTTCAATAGGTGGTGGATTTTTTACTTTCTTGTAATTAATGCAAGCTACATAAGCGACATTGACACCTATAGGCTTGCTATTCCTATTTGATCCATTGCAAGCATTCATAGCACATTTGAATACCAAGTATGGGAGCATTAGATATAATCAAATGCAAAATTGTTGTATTATAAAACAACTATTGGATGAAAATGTGAGTGAAGACCAAAATATATAAAAAAAGACTTAAGTAAAAGATTAATAGATATGTTCTCAAGAATTTATAGCTAATAAATTGAGCATAGTTACAAATTTAATGTTTTAAGCTGCCCTTATATAAAAAGAGTTTCTATCTCCTTTGTAGAGCCATGAATGGGTCAGATTAAAATAGAATAGGTAGAAAATTAATGCAATTAGCTTAAAGACAAAGTTAAAAATAGGCTCCTAAAAATATAGAATTTTTGAACTTTTATTTTTAAATTTTTTTTCTTTAAACTTTTAATTTTTAGGCAATCTACAAAAATAATATATATTTTTTTAATTACAAAAGAAAAAAAAAGAAAAAACCTTGCAAACATAATCAACAAATGATGAATTTATTCACATAATTGTTGCACAAAGACATAATCATCATGATTTCAATGTACATATTTATGGTCATATACCACCTACTGTTTTGGCACCAAATATTCTAATTGAGTAATGCATCTTCGATGTTGTCATTACTAATACGAAATCGTTCAAAAGCGAACCAGCAGCAGTGAGAAACATCACCATTCATCCACCCACCCTGGTCTGCTGTGGGTCAGGGTCACCAGGAAGCGTGGACCAAGTCGCGGAGAATATGGAGGACGACCATTCCAAGTAGAATGGTTGTCCGCTTGTGCGCAGAGGGGTGGGG